>PJQD01000047.1:0-324625 GCA_002922495.1 Rhodotorula taiwanensis | reverse complement strand
CGCTGCTCTAGAACTACGCTACGGGCTCCATGGTGTGCTCCTTGGTCTCAGGCGTCAGAGGAGCTACCCGGTATGCTGCTCCGAGGCTTACAGAGCGCGACATTGGGCCCCGAAAGTCTCGGGCGCTGCCTCCCTTTTCACGCCCTACCTCGGCGGCTCTCGCGATGGTCCGACCGATGTCCTTCCTATGCAGACGTGACACTCCTCTCGCTGTCTGTCCGCTGAGAGCCGAGACCGGAGCTGCGTATCGTGCCCGGACGGCGGCCCTAGACATCGCTGCCTGCGCGATGGCGCGACCTCTCGACTTCGGCCTCGGGTAGCCTCGAGCTGCTGAAGAGAGCCCTCGTAATTCGACCGCGGAGTGGAAGAGACTGCTGAACGACATCGCGCGCATACGTGTCCGCTTCCCGTCGAGACGAGCTAGGCTTAACACGTCCGTCGGAAAAAATCTCGCCCCCTTAGTTTCAGTAGCATGAGCTATGACGCCTCGGTCCCTTCACACGTTGCTCCGACGGCCCGGTGTTCGTCTGTCCGTTGCGCCAGGGTGCCCAGCTGAAAGTCATCCCATCAAAAGCCGGTCGGACGTCGATTCCGTGGAGGCGTGGAAGTTCACCGGTCGGTTCATGGACGGCGTGCTCGGTTTCCCATAGCCGGACTGACTCGTTTGCGTGGCGAAAGAAGTTCTCGGCCGCCCATTGATCACCGTGCGAGTATTGCAAGTAAGGGGCGCGCTTAGTCTCCTCCGGCCAGTCCCACCACAAGTGCGGCATTTCTCCGGCGGGCGCCTGGTGGCGGGAGAATTGCCGGCACCACTTGTACCAAGTCTTGTGCGTATGGCCGTGCGGGATACCCGTCAAGACGGTCCGCATGGCTCCGAGACGGCGAGCGGTGCCGACGGCCTGGCCGAGCGAAAAATGCGGCTTGTAAAAGGCAAACCGGGACGTGGCGTCGAGAACTGCGACCTGGAGGCGCGGTCGCGAAGATTCGTGGTCATACAGACCGTCTTGCGAGGGGAGGGCGAGTCTGTCATGCAGCCGTTTCCACTCGGCGTCGGGGATGTAGCTGCGCATTTTCCTTTGTCAGGCCAGGCCTCCAGTGGTATACTCAGGACGTACTTGACATCTGATGCATAGAGCACCGAATGGTCAATTAGGAACGCTGTGCACAGAGTCGGGTTTGTCGGCGGCCGGCCGCCGTGTCTTGAGAGAGAGAGAGAGAGAGAGAGAGAGAAGGGGCTTTACATCGACCTCAGACCGGAGATCTTGCCAATGGTCTAGCTTCTACATCAGTATCCAAAATTCAGACTAACGTATTGCCAGATCGCGTGTAGATCTTCCTGAACGCGCGCATACTTACGACCGATGCAGGGTCGCGACGTGAGGCGCGTGCGAGGGGGAAAAAAAAACTTTGCTCTCCTCCGCTCCGCAGCATTCATCCGCGGACATCCCGCCTCGGCGCTGCCAGATTTGCGAGTCCGCCCCGCGAGCGATGACGGCAGCCAAGACGGGGAGAACTGCGCTGACACTGCCCGAAGTCCGATGGCCGGCCGACGAGAATGAGAAAGGACGGACGCCGGGCAACGCCTCTTTCCTTTCTCTTCAGCGATCTTCGCCCGACCGGACCGCCCCTCGCCTCGCCGGGACCGGAACAGCTGCCGCACTACACCACGACAGCTTCGAAGATTTTGCTCCCTCTCACCTTGACCCGGCTGTGCAGGAGGCCTTTCCCCTCATCACTCTCTCCATCTGTTAAGGTGCGTCCTCACTCCGGAGCCGCTGAATCAAAGACTCGTTGCTGATCCATCACGCTACTGACTACACAGGGCGACCAACCCTGCTGCAGAACTTCCCCCTCGCACACCGGGATCGATGCGAGATCCTTGCAGGCAAGTCATGTGCTCGAGAGCGACACCGACTTCCTGATAATGACGCTTCCTCACTCCTCTTTCGCAGCTTCTGCTTTGACGCTATCGCGTCATGCGTACCGCTCGTGAAATTGATCACGCCGGGCAGAGCGGGTGGAAGGCAGGAGAGGCGAGGGATGACCCAAAGGGGTTTGTTTGCCTTCGATCAAACGCGAAGGTGGTGGGCTCTCCCTGTGTAGAACCCTAGCTTAAATGGCACCGCAGGTGAGAACCGCGCACGTTTGGGCTCGAGACGGGATCGTGCTCAGCGTCGGCGCAAGCTGGGCACCGCAGTGGGTCGCCGTCGTGACGCAGTATGCACCTCACATCGGGCGAGCTTGCCGAGCAACCGCTCCCCAAGATCGTAAGCGTCGGTCTCATGGTACACGGCAGACGCGAGACGTTGAGCAGGAGGGAAAGCGTAAGAAGTGCTGGCCTCAAGTAGTCTTGACAGCCGGCATGTCCGTGGACTAACCGATGAAAAGGCTCCGGCCGCGCGGCCACACGGGTGGCGGTCTCTCTCTAGCTCGATTGAGCTATTCCAGCCGAAAAACCGGAAGAAGCGCTCTTTGTGGTGCCCGAGAACAGTCGGACGAATCCGCGTCAGCGGGAGCCAAAGTCGGAAGGTCGCGCCATCGCGCAGGCAGCGATGTCTAGGGCCGCCGTCCGGGCACGATACGCAGCTCCGGTCTCGGCTCTCAGCGGACAGACAGCGAGAGGAGTGTCACGTCTGCATAGGAAGGACATCGGTCGGACCATCGCGAGAGCCGCCGAGGTAGGGCGTGAAAAGGGAGGCAGCGCCCGAGACTTTCGGGGCCCAATGTCGCGCTCTGTAAGCCTCGGAGCAGCATACCGGGTAGCTCCTCTGACGCCTGAGACCAAGGAGCACACCATGGAGCCCGTAGCGTAGTTCTAGAGCAGCGCGCGTGAGCGGCAACTTCGAACAAGTCTTGTGGGCTCTCTCTCTTGGAGTCCACTCCGTGCGCAAGCCGCGCATCCAAGATAATGACTCTGCGAGCTTTGAATCCGAAGAGCCGGAGATGATCGGCTTGTTCGTACTGTGCTACTACTGTGGATCAGCCCTACTCTGACGCCGCGTGTGAGCGGGAGATTGTGAGACTCAAAGAAGGCCGGCGAAGGGCCGGGGCGCCGGGCGCGTCGGGGCCGAGAGAAGGCCTGCGTTGAGCGGATTTGATTTCCCCCTCGTCGCGCGGTGCTGTACCCCGGCTCCCTCTCCAACTGCCCTCACTCACCTGCCGACGTACAATGCCGTTCAGCTACGGAGCAGAAGACGACCCTGGCCCTCCTCGAGCCGGTCCATCACGCGACCGCGATGCAGAATTAGCGCGCGCCCTTTCGTCGCGTCCTCCTCGGCGAGCCGAAGCGAACAAAGCCGTGAGTGCAGCTCGCTAGGTACAATCGAGCAACGGTCCCACTGACTCTCGTGAGTCCGCAATACAGACCGTCCGCATGGGTGAGCAGTGGATGAAGAGCCGTGAATCACGGACGATGACAACTGACACCTCAACGGCGCCCCGCACAGCCGCCCTCCGCGAGGAGACTATGAAACCCCTTGTCTTTGACGACGACGAGGACGCGATCGCCGTTGCGTCAACGCAGTGGCCGGATTCGGAGGCAGACGACGACGACGATGCTGGGGAAACGGAAGACGAGACGAACGATGTTGACGAGTCCGACGCAGACGAGTACGTCGAAGAAAGGCCAACGAAGCGCAGGAAACCCGCGCAGCGCAAGCCAGCTCGCGCGGCGAAGGCCCGGAAACCGAACAAGGGCAAAGGCTCGAAGGGGAGCCTCGTCAACTCGCAGATGGCTCGCCCGCGCGCGCGCTTGAACTCGGGATCGACGTCGGCTGCTACGGGCAGGGGGAAGGCGGCGAGCCGGCCGCAGAAGGAGCTCGAGTCGCAAGATAGTCCCGACGCGCGCGTCGAAGCGGGCGAGGCAACTGGAGCCGACCCTGCCGCTGAAGACGAGGTCGATCAACTTGCAAGCGAGTCCGACCGCGAACTGGCACGTCAGGCGCGTCGGGCTCGCAAGAAGGGCAAAGGTCGTGGCCCGGGGGAGGGCCCCGGTTGGCCAGTCCCTTTACTCCCTTTGCGAGCCGCCGCTGACGCGCCTTGGCTCTCGGCATCACAGAGAAGTATCGGTCTCGCGCACGCGGTTTCGGCCGCGACAAACCGGAACTCTTCAAGCTAGCAGTCGAGACGATCAACGCCTACCAGACCGCCAAAACCGCTCTACCGCTGCCGCTGCCCGAAGGACGCCTTCTCCGCCAAGCACCTTTCACGCAGCTGTACGACAATTACCACCTGCCGCAACTTTCGGCTCTTGACCGCGGGAATTGGGGCACTAGCTGGCACGGCCTGCTCGACAAGGCAGAAGAGGAAGAGTACGACGTCAAAAAGACTTTCAAGCTTGTCGTCGTGGTGAAGAAGGTGGGCTATCTATCTCCCGCCACGATCAGCTGCGTGTGCACGAGTGACGTCTCTGATATGTTCGCTCGTTCGGAAACAGGCTACCGAGCTCGGCGTACTGCCCTCTGCCGAAGAGATCGCCAATGCGCCCGGCTATCGGAATCACGCGCTCCGACGCGCTCAGAGAATGGGACCGCTCAAAGAGCTGAAAAGCGCAACTGCCACCATGAAGAAGGCGGTGAGTATGCAGCATTTACTTCCACGGAGGAAGATTGACTGACCGGACCGCTGTTCAGCCTAACTCTACTTCGCTGCCCGTGTTTGGAAAGATTCTGGAGACCTTCGAAAAGCACTCGAGCGTCTTCGTGCAGATTCGGGCTGGCGCCTACGCAAAGAAGGGTGGCCAGGTGAGCATCCGAACACTATCGTGCTCGCGACCATCCGAGCGAGCTCATCGCTCGATACTTTCTACAGACCGCTATCGAGATTGTTCCGCCCAGCAGCTTACGCTCGTTCGGAGTGACCACGTCGGGCTATCGCATTCCGGATACGGTCGGACCCACCGAAGACTTCCAGGCGATCCGAGACTTGTTCCCGAGCGATGCCGAGCTTGCCAAACGCGAAAAGGATAAGGGATCAGCTTTGCCGGCCATTGACGCTCAACTCGTGCCGCCTCGTTCGTGGCGCCTCTCGTCGGACAAGCTTCACGATCGTCAAAGCTTCATCGGTCCAGACGAAGCTGCTCACGACGATACTGATCAAGCAGGCGCTGCCGAAGAAGGTGCCATGACCCCCGCAGAGCAGGTACTTCAACGCGCGGTTCTCAACTCGGTCGACTCCGCAGATAACGAGCAGCTCGACTCGCACACTTTCGCTTTGCCTATTCTGCCCGACTCGTGGACCCTGACTTGCGATGTCGGCACTCTCGTCCTGTCGGGCCTCGACCCGTCGATCGAGAAGCGCTTCACCGACATCTACGAGCGAATCGAGCAGGTCGTCTATACGGCAAAGAAGAGCAAACGCGCCTGGTACTGGGTTCAGGAGGAAAAGGACAAGTGGGACCTTGTCTACGCTCCGAAGAGACACCTTCTCGGGCGGCGGTACCTCCGCCTCGATGTTGGTTCCGACGACGAAGACGACGAGCCGGACGAGCCTAATGATGACGAGGCCGCAGAAGGTCCTGCTGATGATTTCGCAGACGAGACCTCCGACGAGTCGGGAGAAGCCGACGACGACGATGACGACGACGATTCGGACGCTCAGACGAACGCTTGAAGAGACTCTCTGAGATGACGCTTGATTTGCGCTTGATGATGCTTTGAGTCTGTAATGCATTTGTCTCTACCCTGAAGACCGTACGTCGTCGAGAGAATTGCCAGATCTCACACAAGGGTCGCGTGAGCCGGTTTCATCGACAACTCTCCTTTTCCCGCAGACTTGCGTGCGGTCGGCCTAGCTCTATCGAAGTGCAGATCGGCTCGTCGAGCTAGACCAGCTATCGGACGCGTCAGTGCTGTCCTTGCCGGTCCCTCGGAACGTTGCCGAGACGTTCCGCCAACGGCAAGTGGGTCGTCTCGACTTCTCCGCCCTGAGCACCTCGCAAAGGATCTCGCGAGAGGAACCGCTTGCTGACCGAAGTATCGGCACTACTGCACGACGCAGGGCATGGCTAGCGGGGGCAGCTTCGTCGCGACGATGTCGATCAGGTTGAACGATGAGGACGCGACCATCGAAGAGTCAGGTCAAGACGCAGCCCCGGGCAGGTCTGAGCTAGCAAGGTCCCTCCCGGCACAACGGGAAACGCTCCGCGACGTACGCGAATGCGAGGACGTCCTTCAAGTCGACCCACTTTCCGGCCGCGGAATGCAGATCTTCGTCAAAACTGTGACGGGAAGGACGATTACGCTCACGATCTCCTCCCTCGACACGGTCAACGACGTCAAGGTCAAGATCCGCATCAAGGAGGGCATCCCGCCCGACCAGCAGCGCCTCATCTTTGCCGGCAAGCAGCTCGAGGACGGCCGCACGCTCTCGGACTACGACGTCCAGAAAGAGTCCACTTTGCACCTCCTCCCGCGCTTGTACGGCGGCACAGGTACCAGTGACCTTCGCGCAGCGGTCAACCGTGTCCGCAAACGGGTTGTCCTGCCTCGCGAGGTTTGTCAGCGGATCGTCATCGTCCCCGACACGCACGCCATCCTGCACTTTGCCCTGGCCGCCTGCCCTGACGAGGCTGAGCGGGCCCGCATCGCCTTCAAGTACTACTTGGCGCTCAGTACCACATTCGTCTCGACGCTAGTTCCGAACGAGGGCCTCGCCAAAGCAGGGAAAGTCGACCGAGCGACAAAGCCCCCGACGAATCAGGCGCACCTGACGGGAACGATTCCGTTGGCAAGCGGCCCTGTCTACCATGCGATCCGCACAGCTCAGCACGCGATGCTTGAGCTGACCCGGGGGACGCATTCAGGCGGTGTCCCCGCTTTCGACGTGCTCGGGACCGCGGCAGATGGCGATTCGAACCAGATGTATCTGACGGCTATGCTGCAAGCGTCCGGCATCAAGCGTGCCACGGAAGAAGACTTGACCGGTACGCATTGGTATTGCTCCATGTTTCTGACATGGTCGGGCTGACCAGCAGGGCTATCGCAGGATCGGCATCCTCGGCGACGCGCTACAAGCTTCCGGTAGACGTCCCTCTGACGGATGCAGACTTCAGCGCTTATGCCGAGAAGCTTGGAACACTGTCCCTCGGGCACGGTGAGGTGCGAGCCGGCGCTGACGGCATCGTCGAGACCTTGCTTCGGCCCGCAGACGACGCGCCGAAGCAGCTTTTTTCGCTCTCGCTCACACCCGATCGCGATCGCTTCCTTGGCGAAGACGCCCTTGTCGCGCTCAACGTCGTCACGTACCCAAGTTACGTCGCGATCGATTACGCCGAGACCGGCGCTGTGTGGCGAAACCTTGGCGAATCAATTGCGACGGAAGACGCTGCATGGGTCTTCGAACAGAAGGCGGCAATCGATGGCGACGACCCACGCCGGGAGTCTGCCGTCGCCTACCCATCGTCACTCGACGGACGGATCCAGGCCAGCAATAGCCAAAGCGCCACGGCCGTCGCGTTTCGCCGCCTCGCCACCGAATCGGCCGCATTCGCCCTGTGCCAGCTCGGCGATTATGGCGGCTTACGAACCGGATCAGGGTGGGGGGAGAAGGCACTTCGACGCCTTTACCAGCTGTGCAAAGGGAATATGTCCGCTATCTGGGATACCCTCAAAGAGGAGGGGGTGGACGGCTTCTACGGAAACACATCGCTGTCCCCGTTCTGCTCTTTCCTCTTTCCGCTCGTACGCCAATTCATCGTCCCGTTCGTGCCCGCAGAGGCACCGTCGCTTGCTGCCGCAGCCGCCGCCACCTCCGCGTCCGTCTATCTCGTTGAAGGACAATTGCCGACGACTCTTCGGCGCAAAGCCATCGCCGCGCTTCTCCCGCTTCTGCCACCCACCAGCGCGACGACTGTCGAGGAGCTCGATCAAGCCGGACCGATATTCCCGGTGCTGAACCTTCTGCAGATTGTGCCCGCACAGGGCTTCATCGCCGAGACACCGCCGTCGGACGCAGCCTTGCCGAGGTCGTGGCCGTTCGGTCCCGGACTACACGACGCGCCACTCGCCCGGCCGCTGATGCAGAGCAGTTGGTCCTTTGACCACTTCGCACCCGAAGGGACGGACGCCTCGACAGACGCTCTTCTCCGCGCCCCGGGTCTAACGGCAAAGGCGGCCTCGACCTCGATCGAGACTCTTCGTGCACAGTTTCGACGCGAGGACGACGAGACTCGCGAGCGAGTATTCGTGATGCCTTGGGATCGGGACCGAGAGATTGACGCTGATGCTGACGGCGAGGATGATTCTGACGCCGTCGCCGAAGAAGAGGACGGCTTGACAGACGATGACGACATGTATGAGATCACGCCCGAAGAAGATGCTCGAATGCGTGCCAGAGCGAGCGCAACTGCGCTCGAACGACACCGTCGCGAACGACAAGAGACCCTCGATCGTCTACACGCGCTCCTGCAGGAACGCTTCCCAAACCTGAGGGACGTCGACCCCTCGAGAATCCCGTTCAAGCCGACATGCGCGACCATGCTTGTCTCGTTCCTCGAGAACGAGGAGTTCTTCCACCGTGTCTTCCAGCCTTACCACGTGCGTCATCCGGCGCCATGAGTTTGCGCTGATCGATATTGACAACGAATGCACGGCTCTTAGTCGTCCTACATGATCCTAGATTGCGAAGTGATCGCTGTCGCTCGGACTTGCGCGCAAACTTGGCTTCCGCATGTCTTACGTACCTTCGCTCGCTTTGCCGGCTTCCATTTCTATACGTCCATCCACCAGCGCCTCAGCGAGCTCTCGCAAGCCGGCGGCACGTCGTCCCTTTTGGTCAACCACGGATCGATCATCCCGCTCATCCTCCACAACTTCAAGGTCTGCCACACGAGCTTCAGGAACTGCCTAGTGGCGGTGTACTTGACTTCCGATCTCGTGTCTCCCGATGCTTACTGGTCCCGCGAACAAGCTCCGACATTCAAGGCGGTCGAAAAGGCGCTTACGCAGCCGCAAACCCCCGATATCGTGAGCTGGTCCGGCTTGTCATACTCGGAGAAGAAGCAGAGTTGGCACGGCCTCCGATACATTCGCGCTGTATACAATCTGTCGCCCTTGCCCGAAGCCGGCGCGCGCCAGCGGCACTCAGCCACGCCCAATCCGCCGAAGAACCTCCTCAACAAGATCATCGGCTCGTGGCGGACGAAGACCAGCGGGCAACTCAGCAACATTGCCATCTCGACGCTTGACACCGTCATCTTCAAGCTCGGAGGGCCTTTCGCTTACACAGGAGGTCTCGGCACCGTCTCGAATGCGAACGACATGTCGCGCTCTGAAGAGGAGGTGCGCTTCTCGAGGAAGGCCAAGGCGTGGAGTATGCTCGAAGAGATCATCGAATGCGCCACGGGCGAGAAAGGGAGGTCGACCTATTTCGGAGGGTGCGCGATTGACTGGGACCGCTCATACGAATCGCTGTACATCGTCTTCGCTTGAAACGCTTGTTGCATTCCGGTAGACTACGGCTAGAAGAAAGTTCAATGCTGGGACCAATCGATCGATTTGAGGTCCACATTATCGCAGATCATCTCCCAAAGCGGGGACATGTCGCGAAGCCGGGAGACAGCCGAGACGACCTTGTTGACAACGAAATCAACCTCCTCCTCCGTCGTGAAGCGTCCGAGGCCGAAACGGATCGAGCTGTGCGCCATTTCGTCGTCTGCGCCTAGTGCACGCAGCACATAAGACGGCTCGAGTGAGGCAGAGGTGCAGGCCGAGCCGGAGGAGACGGCAACGTCCTTGATCGCCATCAGGACTGGGAAGTTGGCAAATTTGCGGACTGTCGTCAGCCCACGTGCGCCATACGCGCCGGAAAGCACAATTGAGCACTCACGAGACTCTCCCTCGACAGCGGCGAACGACAGGTTGGTGCAGCCGGGGTAGCCGGCGATGTCACCGTTCCGGGCGACGTGAGTCAGCTTCGACGTGATTCCGTCGTACAACCGCTTCGCGAGCGCTTCCACGTGAGCGTGGTCGGCCTGAAGGATGCTGAAAGTCAGTACTGAGCCTTGACACGACAGCAAGACTGCTGCTGGGCCGGTCGGGAACTCAAGCAGCTCAGAACCCCTGCACAGGACTCTCGGCGCCGCCGATCGCTCAATTTGAGGCGCCGCGGCGCTCGTCTTGGCCATTATGGCAATGTCCAGCACTCTGCTCAAGGAGAGCAGATTGCTCGTCCGCCTTTCGGCAAGGACGGAGTTGGTTCGGACTGATATCGTCACGGCCGACTCGAGTCCCGTCCGGCACGCAAGCAGCTGTTCTCGTGCGCACGAAGAAGAAGCGTCACGCACCGCCATCTCCTTCTTCGCAAGCCTGCAAGCCTCGCCGAATCCAACTGCCAGGGGAACCGGAACGGTTCCACTCCTCAAGCCGCGCTCCTGACCACCACCCGAGATGATCGGCTCGAGCCTGACACGCGGCTTCCTGCGGACGTAGAGGCATCCGACACCCTTGGGACCGTAGATCTTGTGCGCCGAGATCGAGAGAACGTCGACCTTGAGGTCGTTGACGTTGATGGGGACTGCGACGATCAAGACTGTCAGTCGTGTTCGCGCGAGACCGCGACGACGAGAGCTTAACGTACCCTTGCCGACACCCTGCGCGGCATCGGTGTGGAAGAAGACGCCCTTGTGCTTCTTCACAATTTCGCCAATCTCCTTCACCGGCTGAATGGTACCGATCTCGTTGTTGACGAGCATGATCTGCAGCCCGCCACACGCGTCAGCAGTGTCCCAGATTGCGGCTGTGAGCGGACGCGCACCGAAACGAGGCAGGTGTCGGGCCGGATGGCCTCTTCGAGCTGCTTCAAGTCGATGAGGCCGTTCTCCTTGACCGGGAGATAGGTGACGTCGAAGCCCTCGTCCTGCAGGACACGGCACGAGTCGAGGACACACTTGTGCTCAGTCTGAGTCGTGATGCTGTGCGCGCCCAGGGTCAGCTTCTCTCTTTTCTTCGCCAGACGAAGATTTTCACGCACATGTGGCGCTTCTTGCCCTTGTAGAACCTGGCGATACCCTTGATCGCCATGTTGTTCGATTCGGTCGCGCCCGACGTGAAGACGATGTCCTTCGGGTCTGCTCCGATGAGGTCGGCGATGTGCTGTAACCGATCCGTGAGGTCAACGTCTTCTGTCCTAACGAAGACGAGCCAACGCAGACCAACCTTGCGAGCGACTTCGACCGCCTTTTCAGCCTCCCATCCCCAGGCGTGCGTAGCTGCACAAGGCCAAGCAGCAAAAAGAGGTTCGCGGGTCAGTGACGATGGCGAGATATGGCGCGACTTCCGAGTCGTCGACTGACCCGAGTGCATATTTCCAGTCATGTTGGTGAGGTACGGCAGCATCGAGTCGAGGACGCGCGGGTCGACAGGTGTCGTCGCCTGCGCGTCGAGGTAGATCGGCCTGCCTACATTCTCGCGAGGTGGCGTTCCCGACTGTCCCTCGGAAACCTGGAACCCGAGCATCTCCTCCGCCGGCGCGACAATCTCGATCCCCGCATCCTGGACCTCGATCGGGATCCGAGTGTTGGTACCGAGAGGGACTTGCGAAGTCACCGTCGCGAGCGTACGGGCGCGCGGTGAGCGAGCGGCAGAACCGGCGATGAACGGAGTCGCGACCGACGACGACGACGACGGCGACGCAGCGACGGCGCGCTGAGCCGATGACCTCGCGAGGCGCTGTAGTGTCTGACTAGCTCGATGCATGTTGTTCTGAGCGTGTAGGGAGTGTGGCTCGCGAAAGCGAGCAGTTCTCCGCCCGCGATGAGTAAAGATGGCGACGGCGCCGCCGCGGATCCCTTTCTCCGGCTATGCCCGGCTCAACTTTCCGCATCAACACGCGACTCTGTTGCGAGGGCCAGTATACGATACAATGCGAGGACAAGTCTACACGAATGCGGTATATGCAACACAGAGGGGAAAAGAGAGAAGGTGAAAGCTGTACAGTTCAGGTTCCAGTCCAGTTCATCAGGCAGGCGCCGTCGCGCGACTGCTCGACACGCGACCGCGAGAGAGAGCCCCGCTCAGGAGCACTCGGCCCTCGAGACCTCGACGAATCCGCCTTCGTCGTCGTCGTCGTCGTCGTAGTCATCTCCATTCCCGAGCAGTTCAGCCATGTCGACATCCTCCTCGCTCGGACTGCTTGACTCGGTCCCCAGTCCGCCCGCGGCGATGGGCGACACCGCGCTGAAAACGTCGACATCCTGCATCGCCGAGTCCTCCTCAGCGAAAGCTGGAGATGCAGCTTGGTGAGTCGGCGACGGGAGCGGCATCGGCGGGACCGTCGCGATCGGCGTCGGCGAAGTCGAGTCCGACGAAGGCGAGTGCTTCGGAGTGGTCAAGCTGAAGTACGCCTCGACGGGTTGTCGGACGTCGCGGTCGGGAGATTCGACGAGAATCGAGAGGATCTCGCGGACGCCATCGCGGGACGCCGGATCGACATACAGCGTCGCTACAGGGTGATCCATTGTCAGCCCGGGATCGGCAGTCAAGCAGAGATCGGCACTCACGAGTCGCACACGCTTCGCCGATTGCTCTTGCGACCGCGATGCGCACACCCACGACGCGATCTCGCGCAAGCCCCGTCAAGGTCGGCAACCACGCCTGTTCAAACATTTCGCGGTCGATATGGGCGCGCACGCACGCGAGAGCGCATTGTGTGTAGATGACACGCTGACGATAGGCTGAATCGGAGCTGAACACGGCGAGGAAGGCGAGCAGTTTTGACCGGTCGTCCGCTGTGGCAAGACACGCTTCGAAGAGCGGGGCAACCTGCGGGGCGCGAGAGTCAGTCAGTGACGCGACTGGAGGTGAATTGGCAAGGTTGACGCACCGAGTCGACCGCTGCCTCACGCACTGCCGCGACTGAATCCTTGCAGGCACGAACGAGCAATTCGAGGACGGCGTCGACTTGGCCTCGCTTGACGAGATCGACTCCAAATTCGGCGAACTGATGCGACACTCGCTCGCGCTGGCGCCATAGTCGAATCGAGTTCCATGCGTCGCCGAGGGTCCGCAAGGCCAACGCAGCGCCTTCGTCCGTAAAGGATCGCAAAAGGGAAGGCAAGTTGTCGAGCACGGGACCTTGGACGTTGTCGACGTCGACGACAAACCAGGATAGCGGGTCGAGCAAGCTCGCGTCGCTCTGCTCCGGTCCGATGATCTTGGCCACCTCGTGCAGCGACGAAGCGAGGCTTTGGCGCACTTTTTCGACCGGGTCGCCGCACAGCTCGCGGTGGTGACTCGAGAGACGAGACCACTGCGAACGCCCGAGGGTGAGCACGACGGCGGGGAAATTGAAGGCGGTCAGGATTTCGCGTTCCGGGTCGCGAGACGCTGGCCACGGGCGTATCGGCGACCACGTGTGCACCGACTCGAGCAGGGAGGTTGAAGGTGAGTCGATCGAGTTCCGCAGTGGAGAGAACGGATTCGGAGGAGAGTCGTCGAGCTGTGACTGGGCCGGGGAAGCCACAGGCTTCATGTGCGAAGAAGACGGCCGTGCCGAGGCTGGCGACTTTTCGCCGAGGAAGAAGCGCAGCGCTTCATCTGGCACGCCGTCGGGATCCTCATGGAAGAGGTAGATGAGCTCGCCGCAGATCTCGAGCGCGCCGCTGCGGACGTTTCGGTCCTCGTCCTCGGCGAAACGCGATACGGCCCGGACCGCTGCTTCGCGCAAAGCCAAACGGGGAAGCCGCGCACAGACAGAGGGTACCGCCAGCACTGCGGCACGACGGACCAGCCATTGCGCGTCCTTGCTGAAAGCGTCGTGGAGCGTGAGCTGCGGGCGAGATTGAAACAGGTCAGGTTGTGCGCGCAGAGTCGGAATCGACGAGTCCACTAACCACCGTTGACTGCAAGTCCTCAAGAGGGACAGCCTCGGCCAAAGCTCCGAGTGCCTGCACGGCTTCTTTGCGGACGTAGAACATGGACTCGTCGGCCATGCGTACGACCTCGGGCAGGAACTGCTCCACGAGTACCGCTGCCTCGAGGCAGTCCGCGGCGGTGATTGCAGCGATCAAGCTCATGGCGACCATCTTGCCGATGGCGGCTTCCTCGCCGCCGTTGTCAGCGGCCGGATCGGGCGAAAAGGACGAGAAGATGGGATCGCCGAGCGGGGACGATTCTGGTCGGAACGAGAGATCACCAGACGCCGAGTCCAGATCGGCGTTCTTCGAGGGTGTCGGAATAGGTTGCGGCAGGGTAGAAGACTGTTCAGGATCCCCAGCCACTGCCGAATCGGATCCGCCGCCGACGCCGGCTAACCACACATCGGCGATCGGCTCCTCCTCCACACCGAGGAATGCGGTCGAATGGGCATCGTCGGCCTGGGGTGCGGTAGAGTCTGGACTTGGTGAGAGTCTGCGGCGCGTAGGTTCCATCGCGGAGGTCATCACGTCATCCTGCGTTGCCTCTTTGTCGTCCTCATCGAGTCGAGCTAAACCGAGGACGATGCCGCAGATGATCTCGTCTTCCAGGACTTGCTTCGCCGTAGCCGAAAAGGTGTACGCTGCAAGCGCCTGCTTGTCTCGCATCTCAGCGGCTGATGCGCTCGCCGTCATCGGATCCGACTCGGTGACGCCGAAGGTGAAGTCAGCGACGGAAGGCTCTTCCGTCGTTTCAGTCGGGACCGGCTTGCCTCGCAGCCTGCAGAGGAAACGTACCAGCGCCGCTTCCGTAGCCTTAGCCACGAAAGTCGACTGGTCCGTCAAGAGGGCCCCGAGTAACGAGGTGAAGGCGGCGGCTGAGATGCGAGGCACATCCGGCAACGCTGACATCGCCGGCGAAGTTCGCGAGGTCGGTGGAGGCGTGTCGGAACGGTCCGATTCGTTGTTGGACGATGCTGGCGAAGTCTCTACCGACGCGAAGGACACCTTGTGGATTTCGTCGGTCTCCGAATGCACGAAAGCCGGCCGTTCGGGCACTTCGTAGTCGAGGCCTGTGTCGAGCTCGATGAGCGAGCAGCGCTGTATGAGGCGAAGGATGAGCTCGAGTCTGTTGGCAAGAGAGCCTCACGGAAAAACCCCACCGAGAAAAAGTGCCACATGAGCTGGTCGAGCTTTGGGGCAAACACTTCCTTCACGCTTTCTTCGTCGACGAAGGCGGCGAGTAGGGGCAAGACGTATTCGACGGCCTCGGAGATATCGACCCCGGGGAGCCAATCCGGCAAGAAGTGTGCGACCCGCGCGCTGAAAGGGAAAGGACCGGGCGTCAGACCTTGCCAACAGTTTGGAAGAGATGTACGAGCCTTACCGGTCTTCGACAGCTTCACTCTTGGCACAGATGAAGATGCGCTCGAGCGCCGAAAGGCTCTCCTCGTCGATAGCCAGCATGCCATCGTCGTCCGTTTGGCGATTGTCGTCTGGTCCGAAAGCGCCGTCTGCACTGGACTCGCCAAAGTCGAAGCTCGCGTCCGAAGCCTCCTGAGTCGGCGCATCGATCTGCATATCGCCCGACTCCCCTGGAGGGGCGCCGATACCCGGAACTGGGGGAGGCAAGGAGTGCTGCTCCGCCGTCGTCTCCTCCAGGGCGGCCCTGTCTTCGCTCGACCGATTCGCTACGCCTGCCAACTCGAGCTCTTCGAGTATCGAGACGCGCTCGCGACCTTCAGCGCCACTGCTTCTCCGCCGAGATGGCGCATAGCCCTCGCCCGAGCCGTCGTCATCGGCGAAAAAGTCCTCGTCGTCCTCGTCAATCTCGAGGTCCTCCCAACTCGGCGCTCGCTCTAAGGGCGGCACCGCCGAGCGCTTAGAGCTTGGACCACTGCTAGGTGGTTCTGCCGCGACCGAAGTCCGCTCGGGTAGGTCAAAGTACGACGAGGTCGAGTCGGCGGGGGAGAGCGAGACCTCGACGTGCTCGGGCGTTCCTTCAGGCGAGATGTCCAGGCGCGGCAGGAGAGGCGGGCCGAGGAAAGAAGGTGGACCCATGGGCGGAGAGGTGCGAGGCGTAGTGGTCGCGCTGAAAGGATGCGGAATCGCGTCTCCCATTTCGCCGAGCCCTAGACCCGTCGCGGGCGGACTAGGCGCCGGCGCCAACTCGTTTGATGGAGATCCCGAATTCGACTCGGACGACTCAGACGAAGAGCCAGTCGAAGAGGTCGAAGCTCTTCGACCTCGTTCCGGCGTTTCTTCTTCTTCGTCCGCAGTCCCCACCTTGACGCCCGGGCTCGCGAGCGGGCTGTGAATCTTCGGCGTATGTGCCGTCAGCTCTGCCAAGCCGGGCGGCATCCTGATGTGGTTCGGCGGCAACGCCTTGGACGCCTTCGCTTCCGGCGATCTTGACCTCGACCGCGACCGCGAACGAGACCGTGATCGAGCGCACACGAGGGCAGCGGCGCTGAGATGGGCTGGTATACCGGATGGACCGTCTGGTAACGGCGCCGGTAATGGCAAGCTGACCGGACTTCGGTGCGGAGATGCGGGCGAAGGGATTTCCTCCAGTTTCGTCATGGCGACACGTGGAGACATGGGCGACGACGGCGACGACGGCGGCGACGGCTTTTCGGACCCCTCCGACGGCTCGGGCGCGGACGTGGGGGCGCGGTCAAGTTGCAACGCAGGCACCGCATGGGAACCCGAAGTCGCTTGACCGGAAAGGTCTGGCGATAGTCGCGTTCCTCGAAACGGCGGCGAGAGAGACGGCTGTCCGTTATCGAGGCCGAGTAGCGACGCTTCGTCCATCGGAGCCGTCGGGGCAGGCCCGCTCTCTTGACTCCCCCTTCTGCGCAGCGCAGTCGCGGGGAAGTAAACGTCGGCTGCGGACGACGGAGAAAAAGGTGGCGGGAGGGGGCCGCTCGTCGGGAACAACGAATCGGCAAACATTGACGAAGAAGGCGAAGTGGAGATGAGAGGTGGGCTGATCGGTCTTCCATTCGGACTTTGGGAAAGCGGACAGGCCGTTGGAGACCGACAGCCCGGGATGGGCGAAATGGTCGGCGAAGACTCGTCGTGCTCGAGGTAGAGCGATGCAGGCGACATCGAGCTCGAAACGGCCGCATCCACCATCGAATGCGACCCCCGTCGGGCGCGCGGGACCGGTCCTCCTGCCGCGAAAGCGCAGCAGGCGACTCCTCGCGGCGATGTGCTCATGTCGACGTCGGCACACGGCGTCGATGTCGCTCTGAAAGGCAGCAACGGCGGACTGCTCAACCCACCTCCCCTACCTCCTGACCCGTTGCTGCCCGCACTGCCGCTCGACAGCCGCCTCGTTCGCATCGAGTCGCTGACCCGCATCGCATCCGCCATCGCCTCGCCGAGCTCTCTCGTAGCCGCTGCTCCTTCCACCTCGTCGTGATCCTCGTCGAGAGCGAAGGGCACGCCCATGTCGCCCGCCGACTCGAAATGCATCGACGAGTGCGCTGGGGCGCTGACAAAGCTGGAAGCGCCGAACGGTGGCGACGAGCAAGGAGCGACGGCCGCCGGCGGACGGCCCGACAGCTGGTAGCTGCCGTTCGAGCTCCGTCTCCGCATCGAGCTGCTTGACGGGAACATGGAAGGCGACGCCGGCGACCGCGACAGCGGCGACGTGCTCTGCGGCGAGGAGACGCCGTCGAGAGTCGGAGACTGAGGGCAAGGATGCGACCTGACACCTTGCAGAAGTGCGGCATGTGAGCTCGCGTGGTGATGATGGTGCGAATGGTGATGGTTCGCGTGAGCACCTGTCGAGCCGTTCGCGGCGGGTTGAGGTGGGGAAGCCGAATATCCGGAGGAAGGGGAGCCGTTCTGGGAAGAGGACGAGCGCTGCTGCTGTGCGAGGTGGAGCTCGTGCAAGACATGCTGCGCCCGCGGAGACGATGCGTACCCGTTCGTCGAGCTGGGCGCCGGCGCCGAGGTCGTCCTCGTTCGCCGATCGGTCGGACTGCGGGACGCGGTCCTCGGGCTCCTCGGGCTCGAGTCGCTGATCGCGAGCGTACCGAGCAAAGGGTGTTTCCCGCTCGGACTTGTCGGAATCCCGCTCGCGCTTCCTTCGATTGAAGTCCTCCGTTTCTGGTTCGCCGATGCCGAGGCAAGCGGATTCAAGTCGTCGGGGAACCCTGGCGGCGAGACACTCTGCGTTCTCCGGTGGCGGCTGCCGCGGGGCGCCGCGCCGGGCACGAGCGGTGAAGGAGCAAAGATGCTCGGCACCGAAAGGGAGGAGCGATGACCCCACGTGCTGCCGCTCGCCGCCGCCGACGAGGGGGACGCAGTGACGATATTACCGAGACTGAGCGGCGCTGTCGACCTGCCGAAGGAGAATTGCGCGAACGGAGACGTCGAAGTTGTTGTGGTCGGAGGCGAGATGGAGGCAGAGAATGCAGACGGCGAAGCGGCCAAGATTGGAAGAGGCGCACCCGGCGCAGGTCCCGGTGAACCGCTCGAGATCGATGTCGAGCGGGGACGGCCTCGGATCGGTTTCGGTGCACTCGATTCGGATGAAGATGCGGTCGATTCGACAGAACCCGAGGTGGACGGTGGGGACGTCGAGGCGTTGCTTGTTCGTCCAGATGCCTCGTCCGCCATCGGCCTGTCCATTTCGTGTCACTCTGCGCTGCTCGAGAAGTCGCTTGCCGGCACACGAGCGCGACGTCGTCTGCTAGTCTGAAATGAGGTCAGCGGGTGCGGATCGGGTAGGGATTCACAGCGACACCCCGATCTGCGCCGTAGACGCCGTAGCGAGACTCACGCTTATGGGCTGACTCGTGTGTGGTCCAGGCGTCCGATTCGGCGAGCCGTGCTCTGCCAAAGAGATGGGCTGAGGCTCGCGAGGCGGAAACCGATCAGCAGCGAGTCGGCGCGATGACGATGGCCGTGGCGCTGCTCCTCCGACCTCCACAGAGTTGCAGTGAGCAAGAGACAGCCTCGATCGTGACCGTGTGTTGGCTGTCGAGTGTCGTCGTCGGGCGTCGTCGCCAGTCGTCGTTAATTAAGCCGCGACGCCCAAAGTCCAGGTCGGATCCAGTCGAGCAGTCTACTCGAGAGTTGCCGGTTCTGCGAATTTGTGAGGAGGGACCGAGAGTAGCAGGGCTCGCCTCCGTCCCCTATATGGCGATGGCGGCGAAGCGTGGCTGTATGCGGTCGCCGAAGACCAAAGTCGCGGTCTTTTTTTCTCCGCTCCGTCTTCTGCCAAGGATGCGACTGCGACTGCCTCATAAGCCAGCCATGTAGGCTTAGACGGCAGGCGCACTTCAGAAACGGCCGTGCATCTGCATGGTGGCCGATCTCGTGTCTCCGCTCCGCTTCTATCGGCGGGAGATCAGCCGCCGTTGCACCAGACCAGTCGCTCAATGGTCGCCGCTCCAGACGCTTGTCGAGAGGTCACTCAAGCTGATGGCGCGGAATGCAGCGCCAGCTTCTCAGGCGTCCGGGCGGAACGCCAGAGCGAGCTTCTGCTTGCACCGGTCTCCTGCTCCGTCTCCCTTTTCATGGCTCTCGGGGCCCTCATCGCATGTGCGCTCTGTCAGTCAGAGCGTGCATGTACTCTGTCAGTCAGAGCGTGCATGTACGCTGTATCAGTCAGCTCATTGTCTCGGGCACCGCCTGCTCGCTGCTGCACTGCCTTGAGCTGCTCGAGTCCCGGTCCTTCGGTGCGCGAGGCCTGACGCCGACAATCAACGGTCCATGCAGCAGAGTGCAGACGCCCGCTTCATCAGCTTTCGTTCTTCTTGCTGCATACGCTAGTCCTGCCGGCGGGAAGGCGAAGGTAAGTGCGTCCGAAGTAAACGCGCGAGCTCTTGGCTCCCTAGAGCTGCGGTGCAAACTGCTCTACAGGTCCCGTCAACGGAATCTTTGGCTCCGGACCGAGACAGAGGACCCTGAAGCCTGGTACTGCAGGTGCTCTGGGACTTCTACCCTCGCTTACGAGATCAACAAGCGCTGGCCCACGACAAACGAAGCATCCCTTGTCGCTATGCCTTTGTCGGCGTACAAGCTTTTCTTGCAGTTGCTCGCGCGTTCTTGGCTCCGATCACCGAGATCTCTGCGCTGTTCATGTCCGGAACTACCGATCTCCCACCTGCGCCCGCGCCCGAGCTTACCGAGTCCGCGGACATTCCGCCCCGCCGGAATGGCTGAAGTGCGCGAGCGGGCAGCCTCCAATAGCCTTTCTCGCCTCGACCTCTACGCTTTACAGCTAGCTGGGCTTGCTCCGTTCAGCCACCGAACTGGAGGGCGGCATGAACTACGGAAGCATTCGAAGCAAGGAGGAGCTTTTCAACGCACTCAATCTGTTGACCACTAGGTCTAAAGTGGTACCGACCGGCGGAAGGGTCTCTCTCCTGGGCTTGCTCGAGCTCTGCAAAAAGCACGAGGTCGCCATTGAAGGCGATGTCCTGACCTGGTTCGTCCGCACTCTCGCCACATACGCTGCCGACGAGGGAGATCTCAAGAAGAAGGAGACGGTGCGGCTTCAGACGCTGCTGACAGGCGTCCAGCAAGACCTTGAGTACACGGACGTCGACGCCGAGCAGACGATCCGCCGCGCCCTGGTGAGGAACAGCTTTGTAGGGTCAACGCCGTGCATGCGGTGCGCTGACTCCATACCTTTCGCAGGGCTTGACGTACAATAGCGTGAGCTTCCCGGCTGCTGCAAGAGGCGATGACGCTTGCTGATTGCGCTCGACGTCGATTTTGCAGAACCTTTGGCCCCCGCTCTTCCGGATCACTGACAAGAAGTTACTGTCATCCTTGTGGTGGAAGGACATTCTCACCTTCATCAAGAACAGGAAACTTGCTCATTTGAAGGTCGTCCGGGAGTGGGCGCATGTGATCTGCCATAATTCGGCTCTGTACTCGAGTTGCGGACAGGGTTGGAAACGGACCTTCTCGGACCAACTTCGGAATTTGTACGACGCACTCCAGGTCGCCGGTACCGAAGAGGCAGCAGCCGAAGCATTTGTGAGATCCTCGCCTTATTGAGAAGTGAACACGCAGCGAGTGTTGACCAATTCACCCTCGCCCCGCAGGCAAGCGCGTTGCATCTTGGCACAGAGTTGACCAAAGCCGCGTCTGCCGCGAGTCAACCTCACGAGGTCAGCTCCAGCATCTAGATGCCGAAGCTTGTAGCTGCGTCTACTGACCAGAGCAGGCCGCGCAGGTTGCCGCTTCCGTGCCCGCTGAAGGAGCCACCGGTGGCACAAGGGGGTATTGGGATCCCGCGCGCCAGGATGCGGCGGAGCACAGCCTTTCGCACTCGAGCGCCCGCCGACACCGGCACGACGGGTCTATCGGCGGCAGCGTCTACTTTCCGATCGATCGCCGACTCGTGTAGCCTGTCCAAGCACCTGTTACGTTGTAGCAAGCAAGTGGGCTTTCGGATCCGGCACTCCGTCGTACAGCACAATCGTGTCGCAAGCCTTGGAGCCCATGCTCACGCTTACACTGCAAGCCACGAGGTTGCCCGTCTATAGCATGGAACGTCGGGACGGGGCGAGTTCGAGTGATGAAGGGCAAGCTGGACAAACGTTTTCCTTCGAGCATAGATAGCGTGTAGACGATCATCTCCGGCTTCTGTCTGCCGCGTACTGGCGTGCCGGGCGGATCGAAGCGTCGGTCTAAGGTGGGCGATCTCAACGTTGAAGGCAAAATTTCAGTCGGAGAAGGTTTGGTCGAGCTTGCGACTAGCCACCGTCTCGCTATAGACCCTCGCTTGCGCTTTCCTTCGGTCAGATAGACTGCGCAGACCCTGCTGCTCCTCCCTGCCTGCAGTCTGATCTCAGAAGGGCGACGTTTCTCAGCTTCCCCTCTTCCCTTCACTCGACTTCCCTCATCAACACTCGCTCCGCCCTCTGTTCGTACCCACCGCCCCGACTGAGCTACTGCCAACATGGTCAACCCTCGCCAGCGCCGCAAACGCTTCTCCGGTACCGCCAAGGCCTCGGCGTCAAAGCGGACCCTCAAGAACCAGAAAAAGGTCACGATCAAAGGTCCAGAGGAACTCGTCAACGGATGGGACAAGAAGTGAGGGAACGCGCTCGCCTGCTCTGCTTGAACGTGGGCCTGAAAGCTGACGAAGCGGCCGCACGTCCACAGCAAGACTGTCCGACAAAAGTGAGTCGTCCGCCTTCCTCACCGCCAGTCGAGCCAGGATGTTGACGCTCGGCCTTTTTCCCGCGCAGCTACGCCGCCCTCGGTCTCTTGAACTCGCTCGACCCGCGGCAATCCGGCGGTGTCGAAGCCGACCTGAAAGCCGTCCCGTACGCGACCTCTCACGCCACTGCAGCGACGGTCGAAGACCTCGATGCGATCCTCGAAGACGCCGAGATGGACGGGTCTTCCTCCGAGGACGAGGACGACAACGCGCAGTTGACGAATGGCAAGGGCAAGGGGCGCGCCGCCGAGCCGGTCAAGGAGGAGTTGAAGCCTGGAATGGCCCGGATCATTCGCGACGAGAACGGAAAGGTCGTCAAGATTGTGTTGGCGGGAGAGGACGGCGCCGAGGTCGAGGAGCAGGTCATCGAACCGTCACGAGCGGCGGGGGGCGACGATGATGAGGATGACGACGAGGACGACTCGGACGAAGAGGAAGCGGAACCGTGGGGTCCGGCGATGAAGGACTGGGACGCCGGCCCGGCGCAGGAGAAAGAGTTTGGCAGCCTCGAGGGTGTCACCAAAAACTCGAAGCAGGGGATCCCGATCTTTGGCGCGCCGCGGCGGGTCGAAGCCAAGACGGACGTCGTTCGCGCGCTCGAGGAACGCGCCGCCCGGAAAACAAAGGTCATCCGGCATACATCCGAGTTCGAAGAGGTCTGGCTCGTCAAGCTCGTCCAGAAGTACGGCGACGACACGGCCAAGATGGCGCGCGACCTCAAGCTGAACCGGTGGCAAAAGACGCCCAACGAGCTGCGGAAAATGTGCGTGGACCGCGCTCGTTCGCGCGTCTCTGTTGGTCCACACCGACTGACCTGTTGCGCCTTTCTCAACAGGATCGCTAAAGCTGGCGGCGTCGACACTCTCAAGCAGGCACCGACAGCATGATCGTACACGATCTTCCTTCCTCCTTCGCACGTTTTCCTCACATCCCGGTACCCCGTTGTAGCAACCGCCCTTTCCCCTCCGGCTGTATTCCTATCGCATGTCTGCTCATCCTAAAGCACCAGACGCTGGCAAAGTTCGCCTCCAGATTGAGTCTGCGCCGTCTCGTCCGCTCGCTACTCAACGCCACCCCTCGCCAGTCCAGAGTTTCAGTCGCCACAGTGCCACCGCGAGGGGTACCACGACGCGTGCTCTCGTCCGCTCTGCCTCCGTTCGCGGATCTCGTGGTGCAACGAGCACGAATACGTCGCTGCCTTCGCTCGGCGGTCCGGACGTGGCACGAGAGGGGTCTTCGCGTTCGAAACGGCGGGCGAGGAGGGCAAGCATGCCTTCAAGGGGCGCTCGGGTCGCTGTGAGGAGTTGCTGCTCGACACTCGAGGTCGGGTCCGAGGGTGAAGGGCGGAACGACGCGAGACTTTCGGGTGGGAGGACGGCTGATTGGAAAAAGGACGACAGGCGATAGATAGGCGGCGGAGGAGGCGCCGGCGGTATGCCGCTCGAGAAACCGTCCAGATCTGCTGCTGGCTCCTTTGCTGGCGACTCTGGGTCGGCGGCGGGCGTAGAAGGCGACAAGTCGAGAATCGCCACGATGCGGCGTTCCTTTTCTCGCTCGAGATTGGCAATATCGCTCTCGTGAGGTAGGACGCGCAGAGGGACATCTCCCCATGTCGAGATCGGTCCGCCCTTGCTGCCGTTCGGCCAGCTCTTGACGCGCTCGGCGAGCAATTCCGCTTCCTGAACGACCCGCCGAGCGAGTTGCGAATGGACTTTGGCGCACACGAGGGCTGGATCGGACATACTCGCCGACGAGTGAAGCCGCTTATATGATCCTGAGCAGCGACAGGCGAACGGGTCAGACGAGTTCGCGGGTTGCGGTTCCTACAGTGCTCAAAAATCGCAAAGTGGAGCGGACCTTTTCGGGCGAGCGTTTCGACGGCTTCGGACCAGCAGGTGACCCACATCCCCTTCCCCGTCGAATGACCGCCCTGTCCTGCTACAGAGGGGTCGAATCGGGGATGCAGGATCCGGGAGGGCTCGAGGAGGAGCGACCTTGTTCCGGTCTGCGGTCTCGTCAATTCGAACCGGACCATCATGTCTGTTCGGCAGAACGGGTCAGCCGAACTTCTCACTGGATATAGACTGGAACGCACCGCTCGGGAGGACCTTGTTGGTCAAGAGGCACCGGCGGAGAGGCGACGACAGAATCCGGACTGCGCGTGGAGTGATCGCAAGGCCGTCAGTTGCGAAGATGCGAGCTGGTACGGCATCTTAGGGACGCACAGAACGGGTCCAGGAGGGCTGCATCGTCGCCCTTGTCGTGTTCGCGGTTGCTCCGCCTGTAACGAGACTTTCGCGGCGGTGGTACTTCGCG
This sequence comes from Rhodotorula taiwanensis, assembly GCA_002922495.1. NCBI lineage: Eukaryota > Fungi > Basidiomycota > Microbotryomycetes > Sporidiobolales > Sporidiobolaceae > Rhodotorula > Rhodotorula taiwanensis. Next base: position 300,263 of record PJQD01000047.1, on the reverse strand, counting down.
CAGGTCCGCTACCTCGGGAGAGCCCGCTGAATCGAGCAGGAGATGCGAGCGTGTTCGAGCATGTCTAACAGCTTGTCTGGTCGCGCGGGAAGCAGTCATGCCATGGTTATGGTCTGAAACAGCCGGAGCGTCGAGATTTCTTTCGACTTTCCCGAGTTCACTGCTTCGCTTGCGAATCACTCCTCGAGACTGCCTTTCAGCGCGCCAGGAGACACCTACAGCTGCTACGCGTGTCTGCGCCTGCGCTTGTTTCCTTCATTGACGCTCCGGCTCGCCTTGGGCCAGTGCCCCACTTGGCGATCACCTCACGCCGACTCGCAGCCTCACACACCGACAAAGCCTCCTCGGACCGCGCTCAAACTGACAGGAATGAGCGCAACTATGCCTACTGCCCAAGTCCGCGGCGCTCCGGAGTCGGCGATCGAGGAAACGGCCCTCGCGACGCTGGCTCTTTGCCTCGAGAACTGCAAGGGTAAGCTCGAGTCTCCCCACAACGCCACGTCGAACTGCACTGGAGGAAGTTGACCTGACCCCCCGTCCTGTTCAGACTTGCCCGAATGGATCGGTAGGCAATGCGTGAAAGAGTGCCGCAACTCGCAGGAGCTGTTCCTCACGCTCGAGAACATCCTTGCCGACTTCGGAGCAAGTGCAAGTCTCTCTCTCGTCGGCGCAATTGGTATCGAAACTGACTCGACATGATGGGTCGCGCAGGTCCAGGATTCGGAGATCAGCCTGGTCCTGTCACGAGTCGGCCAAGCCTTGCTCGCAGGCGGCACGCTGTACATCGGCTACCGTTTGCTCAAGCATGTCAGACGCTCGCTCATCACACTGCCAGAGTGGATGTCTTTCGTGTATGTCGTCGCGATGCATTTTCGCCTGCGCAAGCACCTGCGCACCCGGAGCGAGTCTGCTCGTCCGGACGACGACCTCGAGCCAGCCTTGCACAGCTCATCGAGCTTGCCGCGCAGTGGAGAAGCGACGCCAATGCCTGCAGCGTCTCTCCAGGCGAAGAAGAAGCGCTCGAAGCCTGTCGTGCCGAAGCCTCCCACAGTCGCTGTTCCGACCGTCTCCAAGTTTGCCGCAAAGAGGCCTCGCCCGAAGGGAAAGTTGCCGTATCCCGGTCCGTACCCACTGTACCCCGAGCCCGCATACGAAGGTATCTCGGGCGAGACCGCCGTAAGCTTCGACGTTCGCCAGGCTTCTCCGCAGCGACCCGACCCTGATGTTTCCCCCGCCGGACGCTCGCGCAGGTCTTCCGCATGCTGTGGGCCTTCTGGCACATCCTCGTCACGCACGCTCGCAAGAGCGTCGAAGACGCCGAAGGCCACCTTATCCTCGATTTCAAGGCGAGCGAGCTCTACGCGTTCGCCGTCGAGCAGTGGGTCGCATCGCTCTCCATGCTTCAGTGCAGACTGCCATGCATGCAGCTTGAGCTGATGTAGCCGCGCGATTCCGCGCCACAGCGAGTACGGCACTGCCCTCGGCTCGCCTGAACGAACCCAACAGATCCTCCTCGACTTGATCCAGTCGAAGCGCTTCCCGGACAATGTCTGGCTCATGATCTCGCCCGCGCCCGACTCGCTGTTTCAGACCGGTCCGAACGAGCGCGCCTTGAGGTGCGCACTCGACTCGATGCTCGACATCAACGGGCTGTGGGACCCGTTCGAGGAGAATGATACTTGAGCGCGGCGAGTGCGCTGCGCTGTTCTTGACGCTTGATCAATTGCTTGACGCTTGAAGTTCTGAATGTACAAAGGAGCGCGTGTAATGCCTGTTGTCATTTGATCCGGCTGCCGCAGGGTTGTCTGCGCCTCTGCGAGCGAGACCGCGAACCGAGGCTGCGGAGATGATGAGTCGGTTCTCCCGTAGGAATCTGCAGTTATCCACGGTATTCCAGCGCATCAAGAGCTCTGAGTGAACGATTTTGCCCAATCGAGAGAGTGCAGTAGACTCGGGGCGGCCAACTCCCAGATCCGCTTCGGTTTGAGCGCGAAGAGTGGTAGAAATACATGCGGCCCCTCGTGCTGCGCCAGGCACGAGACCTATAGAACGATGTAGAGTATGGAACGAGAGAGCGGGGATGGATGCCACCGAGGGAAGAGGAAGAACAGGTCCGGAAGCCGTTCCGGAGGGGGTACTCCGGCGCGGCCAAGTTACAACAGGCGGACCCGCGACCCGCGAACGACGACACGCTCACTGTGTGAACTCCGCAACAAGCATAGCCTGGAAACAATACAGAGCGTCAGCAGTCGGTCCCGGGCAGCGGGGGAGGCCCTGGAAAGGCCTGAGGAGATGAGAGACGGCCCAACGCACGTGGTCACGCTCGTACGGCTCGAGGGTGAGCTGTTCCCGCGGCTTGAAGCCCTCGGACTGGAGCTTCTTGACCTCGGCGGCAAAGACGGCCTCTGCCGGCGCGGTCGAGTCGATACACGACGCCTTGATCGAGATGACGGCGTGACCGCCGCGCTTCAGGAAGTGGTGCGCGTTCAGGGCGACGATACGGGCCTGGTCGGGTTGGGCAACGTCGGCAAAGACGACGTCGACCATCGAGAGGAGCATGCGGTACTTGTTCGGGTGACGGGCGTCCTCGACGATGGCTGCACGCGTTCGAGGTCAGCGCACGCCCCCCCAAAACAGAGAGCGAAGGAGGGAAAAGAAGCCGCACGGATGACGTTGGTTCGCTTCTTGGCCATGTTGACGAGGTCACGTCCGGACCGGTGCGAGAACTCGACGGCGTAGACGGTTCCCTCGGGGCCGACAACGTCGGCGACGTGCGAGACTGAAGTTCCGCTCGCGGCGCCGAGGTAGAGGACCTTCTTGCCCGGGCCGACGTGGATGTTGTCGAGACCGCCGAGGATACCGGCGGCCAACTTGGATCGGAACGGGTTCCACACGCGGTACTCGACCTTCTCGGCCGGCAGACTCGCGTCGGTCGCGTTCGGTTGCTCGATCGAGATGCGCTTCTCGCCGTAGACCGAGTCGCCGGGGACGAGGTTGCGGGTGACGAGGAGGTGCTCCTTGCCCTTGGCGACAAACACGCCCGGGTGACGGTGAGGTTCGAGGATCACCTTGGCGCCGCCCTTGGCACCGACGCCGCCCTTGCCGCCGCGGGCACCACCGCGAGGGGCACCACGTCCACGTCCACCACCACGAGCTGAAGGTAGGACAAGAGAACGTGCGAGTCAGCTTCTCATCCGCTCGATTTGCGCGGACACGGCTACTCACGGGCACCTCCGCGTCCGCCGCCTCGGGGCGCGCCACCGCGGCCACCGAATCCGCCACCACGTCCACCAGCAGCACCGCCACGGCCTCCGAATCCGCCGCCGCGTCCACCCGCACCGCCTGGACGTGCAATTCCGACATCGAGTAAAAACGACCGAGTTCGCGACGAAAGGGAGTGAAGGGTAAAGCGTCAGTACAGAGCCTCCAAGGTCCTAACGTGCCCGTTTAGCGACCGTACGCAAGTGCGAATGCGGAGTGGGGAGGCGGGTGGATGTATGCGAGCTTGCGAGGAGTGAGCGGAAGACTGACCGCGTCCGCCACCAAAGCCACCACGTCCGCCGCCGCCGCCACGGCCACCGCCACGACCACCACCGGGAGCGTCTTTTTGGTCAGGAGGGAGCGCGGGGGGAGGAGAAGGGGGAGAAGCGGCGAGGTCAGTTTGGAGTGAAGAGTGGCTCGAGTCGGACGAGGTTGACTGGAAGCGCCAAGGGAGTGAGGACGTACTGAAGGCCATGCTTATGCTAGTTAGGTGTGAGAGGGTCCCTTGTGCGGTCCTAGGAGGTGCAGCACGGCGAGGAGGGAGGCTGTAACGAGTTCCGAAAGAGAGCCAGTCGGCCTCGAGCTCACGCCGACCGACAATCACCACGCGAGGCGGTGCAACTCTCTCCCAGTCCCTCCCCCCGCGCTATGGCATACGAACAGACAGTCAGGGCACTGCGAGACATTCACGAGACAGATCCGTCTTATCCGAGCTCACTCGAGTACCACGAGTCACTCGTTGACTACACTCGACTCCTGTCAAAGCGGTCCCCGATCGAACCTCTCCACACGGCGAGCGAGGCACTCTTGCTCGCAGCCAACGCCCAACATGTCGCACGCTGGAAGAGACCGAGGGCAGACTACCCGCTCGGACTCACCGGCTACAAACTGTGGAGGGTCAGTCAGCCGCTCACTCGCAACCTCCTGGCCCCCCCACTTGTCCCTCCTTTCCCCTCTCGGCGCTCGCCCCGTCGACTATACTGCTTGACTATACCCACACGCTATGGGCTCCGGCTCTCTTTCTCGCTCAGATCGCTCTCCTCTGTTTGATGGGAATCAAGCGCTGACTGTTGCCGGTCATTCACCTCGCTTGGCTCCTCCCGTCTCGCTTTCCCCGCGCTGCCATGAGAGTAGACGGCGCTCAACAAGTTCCACGCCGACCTGCTCCACGAGACGATGCTCGAATCGGGCTACTCGGCCGACCGCGACGCCGCCTTGTTCGCGCGGACGCGCGACCTCCTCCTGAAACGGACGCTGCAGCGCCCTCCGCTCCCCCACGACGTGGCCCTCCTCCGAGGTGCGCCTCCCTCTGTCAATTTCCCTCGCCGACTGCGCACGCGCGGGAGGGAAAGGACTTTTCCCTTCCCTGACTGACTCGATCCTCGAGGACGAAACCGCCCGCTGCACAGACCCGGAAGCGCACCTGTTTGAAGACGCCATCTGCCTGACGTTCCTCGCTCGCGATTTCGCCGCCTTTGCCGCCGAGTACCACGCACCGCCTCCCACAGACGCACCGCCTCAAACAGACGCACGGGACACAGAGTCGACCCGTGCGCTCCGAGCCGGCGGGACCGACAAGCTCAAGACGATCGTGAGCCGGACGTGGGCCAAGATGACGAGTCAGGGGAGGCAGGTCGCCGTCGAGCAGTTGGTCGGGACGCTCGACGAGGATTTGAGGAACGTGGTCATTGAAGCGGTCGGCGCGTGCGAGAAGCAGGAGGACGAGCAGCGGGCGACGGCGACGGGGTCGTCCGAAACAAAGACAGCATGAGTCTGAGTAGCCCACGCCTGTTCCCGCTTCAGCGTCACACAATCAGATACAACCGTTGCAGGGTTTCGCGACCGTAATGCACGCACTACAGACGCGATGGGCGGACTCTGACGGACCCCGCGGAAAAGAGACGAAGAGGTGTTTCGCTTCCGCGCCTGTTCCCAGAAATTTTGGCCGACTTCACTCGACTGCCTTTTTCCGATCGCCTGTGCTAGAGACACGCTAGCTAGCATGTCGTCTGATTCAGAACTCGCGAGTGTCGCATCCGGCTCTGGCGACGAGTGCGCTGGCTCTGCTGCGAGTCGTTCGCCGTCTCCCGTCGCGAGCGATTCTGATCAAGAAGCTCCCGTCGCTTCGACCAGCCGCACCGTGACCAAGTCCAAGGCGACAGTCGACTCTGCCCCGGCGTCGAGTATCCTGACGACTGAACCGACCTCGACCGTCTCGTTTAGCGACCTTGGTTTGCTCCCCGAGCTCTGCACCGCTTGTGCCACTCTCGGCTTCAAAGCGCCGTCCGAGATCCAACGTGAATGTATACCCTACGCCCTCGAGGGAAAGGACATTATCGGGTTGGCCCAGACCGGAAGTGGAAAGACGGCCGCGTTCGCGTTGCCCATCTTGCACCACTTGTGGCAAGACCCGCAGGGCCTGTTTGCCGTCGTTCTCGCTCCGACCCGGTGCGTCTTTTGCCTCTCTGTGTCGGCGACGGTCGTTCAAACATCTGCAGCAACAGCGCGGGGCTGACCTCTTCTTCTTGATGACCCTGTGTGCAGTGAGCTCGCCTACCAGATCGCAGACCAGTTCACGGCACTCGGGTCGGGGATCGGCGTCCGCGTCGCGACCATCGTCGGTGGAATGGACACGATGGCGCAACAAGTCGCACTCGCCAAAAAGCCGCACATTGTCGTCGCGACGCCGGGTCGGTTGCAGGACCACCTCGAAAACACCAAAGGGTTCTCGCTCCGGAACCTCAAGTACCTCGTGAGGAGCTCAACTTTCGCCATCTGTTCGGAGCGGCGTCTGCTTACACATTGTACCCGTTGCAGGTTCTCGACGAGGCAGATCGTTTGCTTGACCTCGATTTCGGCCCCGTGATCGACAAGATCCTCAAGGTGATCCCGCGCGAAGGTCGCCGGACGTTCCTCTTCTCCGCGACGATGACGACCAAAGTCGCCAAGCTCCAGCGCGCTTCGCTCCGCGACCCCGTCAAACTCGAAGTCTCGTCAAAGTACCAGACCGTGTCGACCTTACTGCAGTACTACCTCCTCGTCCCGCTCAAGCACAAGGACCTCCACCTCGTGCACCTCCTCCACACCTTGTCCGGCTTGACGGCCATCATCTTTGTCCGGACCGTCGTCGACGCGCAACGGATCTCGATCGTCCTCCGGTTACTGTCGTTCCCGTCCGTCCCGCTCCACGGCCAATTGTCGCAGTCGCAGCGGCTCGGCGCGCTCAACAAGTTCAAATCGGGCGCCAAGACCATCCTCGTCGCGACCGATGTCGCTTCGCGTGGTCTTGACATCCCGTCCGTCGACCTGGTCGTCAACTACGACTTGCCGACCAACTCGAAGGACTACATCCACCGAGTCGGACGTACGGCCCGTGCCGGCCGCAGTGGCAAGTCGGTCACGCTCGTGACACAATACGACGTCGAACTGTTCCAGCGGATCGAAGGTGAGTTGCCCGGTCGTCCCTTTCGGTGAGCCATTCGAGCCCCAAAAATTGACACCAGTGCGTGTCGCTCTCCCTCCCGTGCAGGCGTCATCGGCAAGAAGATGGCCGAGTACCCGCTCGGCGCGTCCGGCAAGCAGGAAGCCATGCTCCTCTCTGAGCGAGTCGGCGAAGCGCAACGCGAAGCGATCAAGGAGGTCAAGGAGTCGCAAATGTCGCAGGGATACGGAGGGAGGGGCAAGAAGCGCTCGCGAGGCGAGGAAGACGAGCGGGACCGCGATGACGATCAGCGAGAAGCGGGAGTGCCAGCAGCACGTCGGGGGCGCGGCGGGATGCGAGGCGGACGTGGAGGCGGTCGTGGCCGAGGCGGAGGATCGAGGCGGTAGGGCCTCACTCGTCGCTCTCATTTTGTCCTTCCCTCTCGTCGCTCGATGTACCTCTTCCTCATGTTGTCCGCAATTACTGCTTTCTGGGTCTGGCGCGAGTTCTTGCCAACACTTTCTCGGGGCCCCTGTCGAAACTACGGTCCGGGAGAGGGTGGTATGATATTGCTGAAGCGATTCCGACGAGGGCGAATCGCTGTGGCCAAGAATCGCCTACACGTTTTCCGTGCCGCTCCTGCTGTTGTCTCGTGTCACTTCCGGGGTGGCAAACCCGAGCGTGCCGCGGTCGAGCCACCTGGTCAACAGGTCCGTACCCAGCGCCGTCTCGTAGGCTTGCTGCCCGTCCAGGATCATACTCGAGTCCGGAGGAACTGGAGTGCCAAACAGAGATCGAGGCAAGTACGCCGGGTCGGTGAGCTGGGCCGCGAACGAGAATGACTGCGGCTGATGCGGTGACAGCTGAGTAGTCGGCTGCTGGTGCGGCGGCGCCGGCAGTCCCTTGGTAGGCGCGTGTGGTGCAGTGAGCAGGCCCTGCTGGGTCGAGGCTTCCTGCCGGCGTGGAAGGGAATACAGCTGCGAGGCTGGCGAGATCATCGTCGCGTCCGACGGCGCCGCACTCCGGCTCGATACCGAGTCGTGCTCGCTCGGCATTCGGTACGAGCCCGGATGGTTCGAAGCGCCGTAAGGTAAGCTTCCCCGCGACGCCTGCGCTGTCGGTCCAACGCCGCCGGCAGCTTGCGGAAACACCGCATCGAGACCGGTTTCTGCTAGAACTGGAAGCGGGAACTGATCGTGATCCGCCTCGCCGACGTTCATCATGCCTTCGATCGGCGCGTTCCATCCACTCCATGCGTCGTGTTGGCTCGGCAGTGCCGATGGAGCTGCTGCGTTCGGTGCTCCGACCAGTCCGAGCGAGACTAGGAGGTCGCTCTGATCCCACGAGCCAAAGTCGAGGATCGTCGACGGTTCGGCGGACGGTCCGAGATCCTGAGCGTACGACAAGAACGCCTGGAAAGGCTCGAGATTCGAGCTGGCGGGTTCTGCCTCTGGAGGTTCCGCCGGCGCCGATTCGCGCGGCGGCTGTATCGGGGTGGCCTTGTCATCCGCCTTGACGAGGTCGGCTTGAGTAGGCCTCGGCGGAGTCGCGCCGGGAAGCGAGAGCAGGCGGTCGTAGGACAGTTGCGCGACGGGGAGAGCGCGACTCAGATCGCGTGCCGTTTTGGCGAGCCCTCGCACCGCTCGCCGGTTTGCGTTCGTGCTAGATACGTCGACGTCGTCGGCATGCGCGAGCGCAGACGCGGCGCAATGAAGAACGAGCTCCGACATGGGCAGCGAACGGAAAGGCGTAAAGACGGTGCGCTGGAGCTCGACGAGGTGAGCGATTCGAGCGACCGACTCGGTGGCGTCGCTGCATCCGCTCAGGTCGTCAGCCTCAGCAGCCCACGGGTCTCACTCGCAACCCATTCGAACTCACGAGTCCTTCAGTAAGCTCAGTCGCAAGGTCTCGGCGAGCAGATGCATCGCGACGGTCCAGCGCGGGCGTTCGGTCACGACCGCGGCTAGCCCCTCGGCAGTCGCCGCCTCGAGTCGCACTTCCGCTTCAAGCGACGCCTCCCATTTCTGCAATTGCCTTGTCAAGTCCGCCACTGACGTCGTGGTACGACTGGTGGCCTTGGCGATCCGTCCGCGCAGATTGCTGCGCAAGACCGCCGTGCCGATATTGCACAACTCGGCCAGGCGCGCAAACACCAGCAGCGAGTTGCTCGGCAAGGCGGCTGCGGCTGCGTTCCGCGAGTCCGCGGCCGCAGCTTTGCGTCTTTCGCCTTCTGCCCTCGAAGTGGTGCCGGCGACCGACGGAGGCGACTCGGCTTCGCCGGTCCATTCCGACCTGAGCTCGGTGGCCGTCTTGTCGCTACGCCACAAGTCCCAGTTCTCGGCCTCGTCCGTGGGCGGCGGCGGGATCGAGCCGGCGTAGTCGTCGAGCAGCGCAGCGGACAACGGCGCGCGCTCTACGCGGAGGGAGAGGAGAGAGTGTACAATCAGGACGGCGTGCAGGGTCCTCAGACGTGCGGGCGAAAGCGCAGTCGGTGCGGAATGCTGAGCAGGACCGATACTGTCATTGCCGGCCAACACTGACAGATGAAGAGACTGGCCGATCGCGAGTGTGACGGCGAGCGCTGGAACGCAACATCCAACCCGAGTCAGTCCATCGACACCAAGAGCTCCACGGGAGCGCAGCAAGAAGGACGGACAGCTCATCGTCCACGCTCTGTCGAGCTCGCCCTGCGCCCAGTCGCAAAGCGCGAGAAGCACCGCGCTCTGCGTCGCTTCGAGCCCGACCGGGTCGTCCTCGCTGCTTGTCGCGCAGTCTCGCATGACTGCGATCAAGAGTGCCGATCTCGCCGCCGATGCATACACGCGCGGTGCGTCAGGCGGAAGAGCCGAGCGGAGCGGTGAAGATGGCGGGATGTAGATCGACGAGAGGGCAAAGACGGAGAAGTAGAGGTAGGAAGGGATTCGAGGCGCAGAGGCAACGCTCGAAGAGGTCGAGTTGGCCGAAGGCAGATAGGCGGACCAGCGCAGGAAAGCCGATTTATCCTGCGAGGCATCCGCCACTCGAATCAACACGAATGCCATGACATGCCCCAGAGATCTTAGATGAGCGATAGGCGACTCCTCACCAGCATGGGTAGACTCGGCTGTACGACCTGATTGAAGTACAGATCGAGCAAGGCCGATCGCGCGGGCCCGTCCGGGATCTGTGCACTTGATCCGTGCGGACGGCCCTCGTCAACGAGCCCGGCGTTGCCTGTCGGCCTTTGGTCTCCACGGCGGGGAGACGAGTGACTCGGCGACAAAGAATCAGGAACCGCCGCGTCGGCGAGCGTATGGAGAGCAAAGGGGATCGACGCCGACCCCGTCGTTGCGGGATTGACTCTCGATTCGGCTGGAGCCGATCCAGCGAACGGGTACGGAAGCGCTGCGGTTGACGCTGGATCGACGGAGTACGAAGCCGAATTTGAAGAGTCGAACGGAGACATGACCGTGTCGAGGCCGGCGGTCGAGACTCCGCCCGATTCTTGCGGTGGAATGGGTAACTCGTACCCACGCAAATGGTCCGTGCCTCCAGTCGAGCCGGCATTGAAAGAGCGCCCAGCTCCCACATAACCTTGTTGCGGAAGCACGCCGGCTCCGAAGCCGGACGCCAAAGGAGGCGGGCCCAGCGGCGGCGGACTCCATTCGGCCTTGCTGTCCAGTTTCAGCTTTGCCGCCTCGCGCGCCGATACGACAGGCGGTAAGATGGCGTCGAGGATCTCGGGCATGCGCGATCTCTCGTATGTTTGCTGGAACGGATCGCTCGCCGTCGGCGGCGAGGCGTTGGAAGTGGAAGCGGGCGAGGTGGCCGACTGCGACGCGAATGCCGTCACGTATGCTTCGAGGTTTGGGATCGCCGTCGCGAGGTAGCCCTGCGCGCGCGCGTGTGCGAGTCAGGTTCGGTGTGGGCACACTGGCGGACATGAGACTGACGAGGAGGCGTTCAAACGTTGCGCATTTTTCGGCGAGGCTCCTCGCCTTGCCGGCTTGAGGCCCGCGCTTCCTCGGCGGTTTCGAGTAGGTGCACTGCTGCGGTGTCCCGGCATCGGTACAGATGACGCACGGCGCATCGAGGCTCGCGTTCGGGTACGCCTGACATTTGATCCTCCTCCGGCGGCAACTGGCGCGCGGGGCGGTTAGCGGCTGACATGTCCTCGAGCGGGGGTGCCCACTCAGCTCACTTGTCGCAAGCCCTCGTTACTCTCCGCTTCTTGGCCTGGTGCGAGTGGGTGGAACCGTCTCCGTCGCCGTCGCTGTCCATCTCGGTGCGGGGTGCCTGAGCCTTCGCTCTCGCCTGCCCTCTGGCGGTCAGAAGCCCGTCTGTGCAAGCCTGAAACTGAGCAGGGAGCTCTTGGACGGTAGGACGCTCGATGAATGCTCCCTAGACGAGTGCGCAAGCGGTGTCGAAAGCCGGACTCTAGTGTGGGCCCGCGGCACTTGGGGACGGCGGGTCCCCCACTTCCCCGGTTCGGCTCCCTTACACTGCGACGATTAGTACTCGGTGTATTCTCATCAGTTTCTAGTCGGCTACTTTCGGCCATCCGCGCGATTCGATCACTTGCCTTTCAACTCGGAGTCTCTTACTCACTGGACACGCTCTTTCCGCCTCGAAACCTCTGACAAACAAAAGGAACTGATGGACGCATCAGCTGCCACTGCCACTGCTGCGCGCCGGCAACCTCGCCCCCGAGTCCGGTCCCCGCCGGTCCAGACGAGAACGTCCCACTCTCCGCTATACGACCCCGATGCCACCATCCTATTGATTGGAATGCGCGGAGTCGGCAAGACCACCCTCGGACTGATCGCTGCGACCTCGCTCCGGCGGCACTTTATCGACGCCGACAGCGCGTTCCAAACCCTGTACGGGCCCATCTCGCAATTTGTCTCGGCCAACGGCTGGCCAGAGTTCAGGCAAAAGGAGACCGAGATCCTCAAGAGGCTCGTCGAGCAACACCCCAAGGGCTACGTGATCGCATGCGGAGGCGGCGTCGTCGAAAAGGAAGAGAACCGGAGCCTCCTCGACCAGTTCAGGAACGACGGAGGCCCGATCGTCCACGTCGTCCGGGACGAGGACGAGACGGTCCGTTACCTCGTCGACGAGAGTGCCAGGTGCGTCATTCTCTCTCCGCGCGCGCGCGACGGGAACGCAACATCTGGTTGAGCCAACTGACCGAGTGCGGGCCCGCGGTAGACCCGCCTGGGGCGAAGAGATCCGGGCCGTCTGGGCTCGCCGACGCAACTACTACGAGTCCCTGTGCACGCACACGATCGCGTCATTGACGGCGCGGCCTGCCCCGCCGTCGCCTCAGTTCCAGATGAAGCACGTCGAGACGGCGTTCGTCCGCTTGCTGAGGTCCATCTTTGGCTTTGCGTCGTCGCACGTCCCACTTGTCGCCGGCCCGAGGCCCGCGCCAACGACAGGTCCGAGCTCTGGCGAGTACGGCGGGTACGGAGCGTGCGAGTCGGAACTCGGTCGCGGGGCCAAAGGTCCCCGGACGAGCTTTGTCGCGCTCAATTTCCCAAACTTGCTCGCCGTCGAGGCGGACGTGATCCGTCAAGTCGCGGGAGGAGTCGATGTCATCGAAATGCGCGTCGATACGCTCGTGGAACCGGAGCGGGTCTCGTCGGGGCTCAACTCGCGCGCTGCCTCGCCAAACGGGGCGGCGGTGGAAGCGGGACCCGATCCGACTCGTGCTCCTGCGCGCTACCCTTCTCAGCAGTTCGTCGCCATGTGTTTCGGTCACCTCAGGCGGTGCTCGCCGCTTCCGATCCTCTACACCGTCCGAACCGAGTCGCAAGGCGGCGTCTTCCCCGACCCTTATCCGACCGCTGCGAGCCCTTCTCCAGATCCAGCCCTCCTCGAGTCCTACCTCGCGCTCGTTGAGCTCGGGATCAAGCTCGGCGCCGAATACGTCGACGTCGAGCTCGCCCTGCCCGATGCAAGTATCGAGCGGTTCGTCCAACACAGCGGGTCGGCGACGCGGATCCTCGGAGCGGACCACGATCGGCGCGGCGAGTGGGACTGGGAGTCGCAAGAGGTACTCGACAAGTACCTCCGGGCGAAACGACTCGGCTGCGATGTCGTCAAGCTCGTCTCGACGCCGACGGCGTTCAAGTCGAACCTTGACCTGCTCAACTTCCGTGCCAAAGTCGACGCGATTGTCGAGCCTGAAGATTCGGCGAATGCGAACGGCCCCTCTGAGTTCCAGACGACCGTCCCGCTACTGGCGATTAACCTGGGAAAGGGTGGTCAGATCTCGCGGTACCTGAACCCGGTTTTGACTCCAGTCACGCACCCTCTCTTGCCTGGCGTTGCGGCACCCGGCCAAATCACCTTCCAGCAGACTCAACAAGCCCTATTCTTGTCGGGTTTGACCCTCGAAAAGACGTTCCTCGTCAGCTCGGAACAGCTCGCCGAGCTGTTTACGCGCGAGGCGGCCCGGCTCGGTTTGCCATACGCGTTCCAGGTCGGCACTTTTGGCTCCGGGACTCCGATCGTCCCCAATTTTGGTGGATCCTACGTTTTCCCGCTCGGCGATGCCAAGGCGGCCGAGGTGCAATCGCTGCCGCTCGAAGACGAAGTTCTGCCGCCCGCCGCCGCAACGGGTTACGCGGACCTTTGCGTACCCGCGTGCACCGAGCCGCTCTCGTACGACGTTCCGCCGACGTCACTCGGTCATTCTAAGCACACGAACGTCCGCGTGCTCGCCCTCGCCGAACTCATCACGCAAAACCTGTCGCCGATCAACGCCGTCGGGACGCACACCTGCGCGTTGCTCGTCGGCTTGGACAAGAAGGACCGCGCCGAAGTCGTCGAGGCTCTGAGGATGGTCGGCGCGCGTTGGGTCTTCGTGCTCGCGTGCGAGGCGGACGATGGGGACGTAGTCCTGATGAGCACGGACGGATCGGGCCCCGTCTCGCGCGCCGGCTCGCCCATGAACGGGGACGTCGGAGCCGCCGTTACACCTTCCCGGCCAGGTACGCCGTCTGGCTCGGCGCGCCCGGCGACAGGTCTCCCGTACCCGCAGCACGCGCCCCTCAACGTTGTGTCTCTTTCTTCGTTCTCGACGCCGGCGCTCTACTCCAAACGGCCGCCTACCATAATCATCTCGTCGGATCGATTCTTCCCCGTCGCACGTAACGGTCGCGACGAACACGAGGCCGCGCCAGCGTTCCCCGAGAAGCTCTTCTGCTCGCCCACGGGCGGTTGCGCTCTCGACCTCTCGCTCTCTTTTCCCCGGACGAAGCAAGGAATCCTGAGCAGCAGCATTCGGCGTCGACGAGCGCGGACACCCGGGGCAGCGAGCGACGGGTGGCAGGTGCTCGGCAAGCGGGACCTCCAGGCCGAATGCGAAAAGCAGGCGTTCCGGGCTCTGACGGGTAGGCGGCTCAACTAGGGCTGGCACCATTTTTTTGCATGCGAGTCTATGCAAATAAGCGCGCATATCTGCTGTCGAGGGAGAGAACGTCGTGAAAGAGCTAGCTATAGAAGATCGGTCCAGTCAAGTTGCGGTCAAGATGCAGCGGCGAGTTCCGCCCCTTCGTCGTCTAGGACGTCGGCGAGCTTCTCCTCGAGCTGAGCGTTCCGATCGCGCAGTCGTGCCAGCTCGGCCCGCATGCGCGACATCTCGTCCTTGCCGGTGGCGACGGCGGGGACCGTGTTATTCTGCGACGAGCTGGATTGCCGCCGTAGGTCTGCCATTGCGTTCCCGAGCGTTCTGCAGAGCGGTCCACGTCAGAGATAGGACCGAATCTGTTCCATTCGGTGCGCGTACCGGAGGGCCGCCTTGAGCTCGTGACTTTCCGTCTCCATCGCCTCGCGCAGGTACTCGCTCCGCTTGTATTCGCTGACGAGCAGATTCATCTCCTTCCGTTGTTCGACGAACTTGACGAGATCGGCGTCGCTGCGAGGAGGAGAACACGCCTCATGTGAGCGAGGAACGAGGGCATTGATGGTGACGGGATCTTACCAGATGGCGAGCGTTTTGGTCAAGGTCTTGATCCGATGCTCGTACTCGTGGATCTTGGCAAGCTTGCTTGCATCGAGTGACGCCTGGTTCCGAAGATCGAGGAAGCTGCTCCAGATGCCTGTTAGCTCGTTCGCGCCACTCCTCGCCCCGAGCACATCCACTCACTCGGCTCCTTCCTGTTCTAGCTCGCGGCTCTTCTTCTCGCACCGGTCCTTCCAATCCTCCAACTCGGCTTTGAGGACTCGCTCCTCGTGTTCCCATCGCATCCGTTGTTCGCGCAGCGCAGCGAGCTTGTCTCGCAAGTCGGCAATGTGCGAGGTCCAGTTGGCCTTTGTCGCAGCCTGTTCGGAGCGGACCTGGTCGAGGGCGTTCTGTGTTGCCCGGAGCTGGGCGCGCAACGTCCTAATTGTCCGGAACTGTACCAAAAAAGGTCAGCCTCGGCTCCCGTTTCGCCCGCCGTGGGGGCCAACCTCAGTGAGCCGAATGGAGACCTACGGAGCTCTGTCGCTCGGCTTCGGCCCCAGACTCGAGCACCTTTTCTCGGTGCAGCGTACCCATGTGCTGCAGATGGAGCTGCTTAAGGTAGTTCTGGAAGTTGACTTCACCCTGCAGGACGACCAGCTTGGTCTCGAGTTTAATGAGCTGCGTGTTGACCTGGTTCTGTGACAAGGGCGGCAGAGGCTGAGTTTGAGTCGGCGGAGGGTGCGAGGGGGTTGGCGAGACCCCGCGGCCGAACGGGATCAGGTCGGGCGATAACAGACCAAGACTCGTGCCGAGAGAGGCTACCCCGGACGAGCGCCGCGACATGGACGCGGCGGCCGGGCCAGCGGCGTCGGGTGCGATTCCCATCCATCCGTACGAATGCTCGGACGCGTGAGGGTCTGCCGGCCGCCGCCGCGATGTCGAGCGCGGCGGGAGGGACCGGCTCGCATTCGACGACGAGGGCGAATGGAGCGCACCGGCACTCTGGAGCGCGTGGAAATTTGCGTACAAGGTCGTCGGCGGTATGTGAGGCGTTCCGGTACGACTCGAGGAAGGCGACGCAAAGGGGGATGAACCGGGCCCAACAGGCGATCTTGCGCGAGACACTGCCCGAGAAGCCGCGGGGGACTGGTCTGGTGTGGTGTGCTTCGGCGTCGGACTCGCCGAATCAAGAGGTGTGTCGCGCATGAGCGGATCGAAGGATCCTGCGGGGATCGAAGTCGTACGCCCGCGCGGTACGTGGTCCTGTTCGCCTTGTTGAGGCTCGGCGCTCGGCGAGAGTGGCGCGACTCCTCGCCAGTCCGGCTGCTGAAGGATAACAGCCGAGATGATGTTGCGATCGCATGCGGCCATTACGTCGGCAGCTTCGAGGCGCGCCCACCGTTGCGTATCTGTCAACTCTGTCGCGACATCGCTCGTGAACAGCGCGGGACTCAGGGCGTATTGCCGTATGAGAGGCTTCAGGCCGTGAATGCATCAGAGTCAGTGTGTTTCGCTCGACTGCAGAAATAGCAGCAGAGAGGGACGCCGTACCTCGCTTTTTGAACGTACGATTCCCGAAGCGAGGTTGATCCGTCCGTCACCGGCAGCGCCCTTCCACTCTTTTCCTTGCAAGTACGGCACCGCTTCCCGCAAGAAAGCGGTAAAGTTGCACGGGTAGATGCCGTAGAGGACCGTGAAGAGGACCATCGCGTCTGGTACGGCATCGTCGTCCTTGTTTTCTGCCGGCGTCTCGGGGTCAGCAAGTGGAAGGGGCGTGAGCAAGGGCGCGCTCCGACTCACCGTCGTCGGCCCTGGCTTCAACGGCATCACCTTCCTCCGCATTTTCCGCCACAATCTCCCACGAGACGGCTCGTCCGTACACCGCCATGATGCCGAAGAGATGCTCGCCGATGACGACCGGGAGAGTGACGACGAAGATTGCCAAAGCACGCATGGCGAGAGTGAGGACGGCAGCCGAAGGGGTCGTCAAGGCGACCGTGATCAAGTTTGCGACGAGAGGGGTCGAGAGGGCGTAGTAAGCCTTGGTCGAATGGCGCGCGAGGTAGGACAAGGTGAGCGATACAAAGGGAAGCAAGGCTGGTGCATCGGCACTAAGGGAATCGGCGACGCGGGAAAAGAAAGCCTGGCAAGACGCAGATATCAGCACATGGGACGCGCAACAATGAGACGAGGCTGCGCCGACCTTGGGAGCTTTCTCGCCCCACTGCACTAGACACTCTTCGAGATTTCGCACGCCCCAGCCTTCGTCCTCGTATCCTTGTAGCCGGGCGAGTGCCCGTTGCTCGTACTCGTGAAGGATCGCAATGCCGAACGGCGAAATCCAGTCGTCGGATTTGTCTGCGTGTTCCCGGCTCGCCTGCATTCCCCATACGACCATTCCCGTCGCGCATGTCAGAGCCTGTCGCGAAACGTACAGTGGCGAAGCGGTCGATTGGACGGGCGAGGCAGGGGCGGCAGGAGACGGGACGGCGGGGTCTTTACCCTTGCGGTCCTGTTTCCGCCCGCGTGTTTGGGACGTTCTCGATTGGAGACCTCCTCCTACAAGAGATTGTGGTCCGAGAGACGAGTGGTCCGTGTTCTTGGGTGTCCCGAGCATCGTCCGACGCAGTAACGCGGTCCACCAAACGGAGCCGATGTCCCGCCGGCTGACGAGAGCGGCGTCATCGTCTTCGCCCGCGTCGGCGCTCAGCCGATGCAGCAACAGCAAGAACGCCGAGACGCGCGCGAGGTTCCCGAGTTTCGACTCGGTCCCGGGCAGCGGTTCGACCGAAGTCCAAATGTCGAGCAACCCTTCGCGCCATCGACCCCGTTCCTTGTCGCTCTCTGACTGGCCCGCGCCGCTATTACTGGCACCCGAAGGTGGTACTGACGCAGCAAACGAGCGCAAATGGCCGTCGATGAGGCTGTTGACGTCTTCGGGCAGGACAAAGTCGGGAAACGGGTTGTCGCTGCCGGTCGAAGTACTCGTCGTCGGCGGTCCAAAGAGTCGCGCGAGGGTTTTGAGGGTGTCTTTCGTAGACATATCGAGCTATAGAATGGCTCGTCAGCGGGCTCTGCGCGGGTCGTAGGGCTGGATCTCGGCTTGCTCACTCGCTCGGTCGGCGGCGACGAAGAGAGCCCCACCTCACTATGCTGTCGGTTCCTCGCCAAGCGGAAGGGATCACAAGACGCCTACTCGTGTGCTGGTCGAGTCGTAAAGAGCAGCAAATGCGGAAAGCGACTCTGAGAGGAGTGACAACTCAGTTCGAACGAGATTTGGCCGTCGAGGTTTCAGCTGATCCGGGTCCGCAGCGAGCTCCGGACAGACATCTCGCATTCCGCTCTTCCCGTCCACAGCGATGTGAGTGCAGACAAGTGCACGCAGGACCTCTCCCAATGGCACAAGTTGCAAACGGTTTGCGACTTTCGGGACAGTGGAAATAGTACAACCGCCGAGTCCCTGCCCCTCACTGGTCCGACAGGATCGGCTCGACGGCCTGCCAGTACTCGGCCGACACCTTGTCCTTGACCTCCTCCTTGGTTAACCACGCAAAGTCGACGATCCCCTCCTTCTGGTTCGGGACCGCCTGACCGCGAATCATCCGCATCGGCATGAAGAAGACCTGCACCGTCAAGGATCGTCAGTATGAGCCCGCCACGAGTACACCAAGTACTCGTTCTGGAAAGCCGGAGCTTTCCCGTGTATAACGAGATCAGCCTGGTACTGACAGCGGGACTCACCCTCGCGCTGTCAAAGTCGGGGAACTTTTTCTTGTGCGCCGGAGGGAACGGGTAGCTGAAAGCGCCGGCGGGCACCCGCCCAACAGGCCAGACATCGACGTTCGGGCCCGTCTCCTCGAGCAACTCGCGCTGGGCCGCGTCGACGAGCGATTCGGTCCCTTCGACGCCCCCTTGCGCTGCATGTCGTTTCCGGGGGGGAATGGTCAGCCTCGGCACCGAGAGCGGGAGCGCGCGAATCAGCCAACTCACGGAACTGCCACGCATGATCTGCACGCTTCTTCTGGAGCAAGAGGTAGAGCGTCCGGTCCTGCTTCCTCTCCAGACTCCTCACGTCGCCCTGCTTGTCCGCCTCGGTCTCGCGCTCGAGGAACTCGGGCGCGCCTTCGACCTCCTCGCTCGCCATCTCGAACGCCTTGCGTCCAGTCGCATCGTCGTGCTTCTCCGCCTCGACCGCCCGTTGGTCAAACGCCGTGAACGCCTTTTCGGCCTGCGACGCCTTTTTGAAGAACCACTGCGACGAGACGTCAAACGGTTTCGCGAGCGCGCGGTGGATCCGTCGTTGGTACGCGTAGTAGGTCCGTTCGAGCGGAGAGAGTTGCGGGAGGAGAAGCGGAGGGCGCGAGAGCAAGGCGGCGGCGACGACGCGGTGTCGCGGTGAGGGAGCCTCGTTGGCTTTCCCGGCGCTCGAGGAAGCCTCTCCAGAGCTCTCTACTGCTGCTGTTGATTGCAGGCGGACTGTCACGGGTTCTTAGAAGTCAGTGACACGGAACGTCGATGGTGTGTCGCGCGAGCTGCACTCGGTTTCAATCTGCACTCACCTCGAGGCAGCCGAGCCGGCGCAGAGCACGAGCAAGGTGCAGAGAGTAATGTCCGACCGACGGCGGGTGTCCTAGAGGCGGCCATGGTTGTCGAGGATGTCAAGAACATCCAAGACGCTGCTTCCGCCTTTTTTCCTCTCGCGCCTCGCCCGGTCGAAGGAAAACTCTTTCCGCCCGCTGCTCTCTCGAGTCTACGAGCAAAGTGACGATAAAGATAGGCCTGTCTATTCGCACCATACTTCGGCAATCGTAGCCGCCTCCCATACCGCGACGGCGACCGGCAAGTCGCGCGGCTCGTCCTCGGCGCGTTCCGCAGCACTCGCCATGGCGCCTCCGTCCGCAGGCAGGGCCAGCACGCGCAACCCACCAAACCGGACCAACCCTCGCTCGAGCGGGACGAACCGCAACTCAAAGTGCACCGCCGTTTCGATCGACGGTCGATCGTCTTCCTTCTCCTCGCCGCCTTCTGCGCCGGGAATGTCCACCCAACCTAGGTCGACCGTGTCCGTCCCGAGGCGCATCACCGCCACAGACGGTCCGCTGCTGCCCGTCGCACCTAGAGCAGGCGAACCCGAATCTGGGACCGGTTTCGGCAACCGCACGCCGTGCATCCTCGGCGCACCGCGCCACTGCGAGTCGTCGTCGTCACCCGAATGTAGTGCCTCCGCCGCCGATCCCGCCACTGTCGCCGACGGGTCAAAGCTCACCGCGCGCCGATGTCCTGTGAGAAGGGCCGCTCGCCGTTGTTGAAGCTCGAGCGAGGTGAGGCCCGGTTGTTGCTGCGAGGCAGGAGTAGCTCCTGAAGGGGGCATCGCCCCTGGGATGGCCATTTCGGTCGAGCGCGCGTTCCTCCTCGCACTCACCGGTGTTGACAAAGACTTGTCCTCAAGCGGCGGACGGTGCGCTCCTCCTCGAAGCGTCGGAGAAAGGTACCACTGCACGTGCTGCGCCACCAACCGAACACGTCTCGGTTGCTGCGGAGCTTTAGCTCCCTCAGCGCACTGCACCGGTTCCTTCGCACGCACGACTCGAGGTCGCTGCACGGCGAGCCGTAACCGGACAGTCACCGGTTCGTCGACTCGGCAAGCCGTTCCGGCGGGCAAGACGTCGCTGACCGTCACGTCGACCCGGCAGCCCTCCGGCAAGGAGGTGCCAGGATCCAAGTATCCAGCCGCTTGGGCCGCCGAAACGGACGAGATGGACGTCCTCGGCGTCGACGCTGAAGTGGCGGCCGCCGGGGTCAACGAGTGATCGAATCCTCGCTGCGGACTCGGCGAAGGTCGACTTGCACTTGCACGGGTCGAGCTTGCGGGCGGCAAGGGCGGCAGCGCAGGGGATGCGCCGACCTGTCGACCCGCTGCGGTGTTCGATCCCGGCCCCTGAATGACGTGAGCGGAAGCGGGCGGGATCCGCCTTCCGAGCGTGGCGGACTGCAAGTGGCCTTTTTGGCCTCGCTCTGTATGCCAGACAATGTCGAGTCGACCGAGACCTTGAGACGAGCCGGGTGGGAGGGCGGACCCGAGCAAGGCCGGGTCGGCGATGGTGAGGATGTAGAGGAACTGGCGGACGCTGCCGGTCGGAAGGTGGAGAAAGTCGTCTGCCTTGCCGTCGCGAACCGTCGCCGAGGCTCCGCCGCCGTCGCCGACGAGGAAACCTCGGTTCGCGTCGTCCGAGACGGTGAAGCCAGGCAACGCGTCGAACCTCATCCTCGAGAACGACATTGGGCTGTCGCAGTGATTCTGGACCTGGACTTCGAGAAAGACTTTGCAGCGTTCGGTCGACGAGAAATAGGTCGTTGGAGATTGCGGGGTCGGAGCGTGCGCTTTCGTCCGAACCGAGAGCGGGTTCAGGACTTCGAACCGGAGGATCTGGGTGTCGAGGGTTCAGTCCGGCTTTGGATATGAGCGAGAATTCCGTCGCGACGAGGGCGTGAGGGAACCCACCTTGCGGAGCTGCCTCGTGACCAGGGTCGGTTCGCCCGTTTCGCGATCTTGAACCTGGACGCCGTACGAGACGAAACAGACGACGGCGTGACTGGCGAGTTCTTTCAGTTCCCACTCGATCGGGACTCGGACTGCCTGACCCGGTTCGATCCGGTCATAGTCTCGTTTCGTGATCGAGTGCTGGCGGATTTGCGAAGGAGGCGGTTGTGAAGGCGGAGGAGGTGCGGCGGCGGCCGGGTCGACGAGGGGAGGGATGCCCGAGTGGATCTCGACAACGAGGTTGACTTTGTGAGCCGTATGAGGGGCGGCTTCTCGCGGTACGCTCAAGGTGATTTGAGCGGCATACGTTTCGCTGTCCGAGAAGGTGACCTTTACCAGTAGTCAGCGCATATGATGGCGAGTTTCCGAGTTTGTTGTGCGCACTGACCCGAGGTAAACGTTGCTCGGAGGTGTTGGCGAGCCGTTGTGACGCCCTTGCGAGTCACTTGCCGAGTGCCTGTCGAGCTGTGAGGCTGATTGAGGAGGTGTACCGGCGAGTCGAGGTGAGGTGGGGCGTCTCTCGCGCGTCGGGTCGAGAGTGACAGCGAGAGTCGTCGCAATGTCGCACTGGACGAGGTGAGGTGGACCCTGTGATGGAAGGGCAGCCATACGACCGTGTTCGGCTCCCTTTGAGCTAGCAGCTGTGCGAACTGGGGGTCACTCGCCAGGATGACAGGAGCATCTTGTCAAGGGTTTGTGCCCCCTGTTCCCTCACACCCACACGGCAAGACAAGAGAAACCTGCGCTGTGACTACAGACTGAAGCCCGGGGTAGAGTCTCCTCGTGTGTAGGCTACTCTCATTCAATACCACGTCGGCGATAGAGAGTGCAAAAAGAGGTGATCGGCGGCGCGAGAGAGCGGCGGCGTGACGAACCTGCACGTTCGGCGGGTCAACACAAGTTACGCCAACTCGAACTTTGCCGACGCGCAGCACCACTCCCTTGAACATCCCAAGGAAAGGGGACGCCTGTGGGACCGACCGAGCCCTCTGCCTCGTCGGAAGCTCGTCCGCAATCCACCTCGACCCACACCGGTACTTCTCCTCTCCGTCGGCGGTCACCGAACCTTGAGAACTCCCCGCCCGCCCAAGGGTGACTCTTCATAACAAGGTGAGAGACAAAAGCATGCTTCACTCGCTACACACGTTCCTGGGCCACGAGGGAGCCGCCGCCTGGAAGTGGACCGGCTCTCAAATCCCTGGGCAGACCCGCCTTTACCCGTCTCCGCGGTCATCATCCGACTCTGGCTACCGGGGAAGGGGCGGGCGCATCCAGGTCGACACTACCGCAGTCATCTCTCGACCGCGCCTACACCCACGCGGCTAGCGACGGGCCACTGAGGGGGTTTCTTTTCGCCGCCGACCATCCTGGGTGCCTTGCCGACCCCCTCAAAAGTAATCGAAAGTCCCTCGACTGGGTCCACTTTGGCTACACGAGGAGCGACGTGCCACACTGTCTCGGACCACGCGTCACAAGAGGGCGCTCTCGGCTTCAGAACGAGCGGCTCGAATCCTGGCCACACGCGCGCGCGCTGTCGGATCGCCGTCCCCGCCCTCGCGCGAATCACCGCCTGGCGCATCAGAACAAAACACCCGCGTCCACACCATTTTCTCCTCCAGTCCGCGCAACTGACACCTCGTTCTGTTCTGTCGTGGACCGCCAGGACCCAGACAGTCGCCGAGTGGGAACGGATCCGGAGGGGTGAAACCCCGTGGTGGAAACCAGAGCGGTGACAGCGAAACCAAAGGGGGGCGGAAAAGTCCGCATGATGTCGGCCGCGGCCACGTCGACTTCCTTCCTCCCCGTCGCGACTACGTCGACCGCCATCGCGTCCGCTTCGGCGACGGCCGGACCTAGCCGCTTCACGTCTCCGTCGAATTTGACCTTTCCCGCCGATTACCCATCCTCATCCTCGCGACCGACGGCGTACCCCTTCCTCGACGGTCCCGCAAGCGGTCACGCTTTGTCGTCGACATCCAGGACCCAGTACCGCTCGCGATCGTCACCCCGACCCGGGTCCAACACGTCATCCCCGCCGCAGCCACTGACAACGTCGTCCCCTCCGATCTCTGCGGCAGCAGCAAAGCGATCCGAACCCGGTCCCCCGCTCTCGCCAACCTCTTCTTCGGCGCACTCGACTGCTTCGTCCTCGTCGATCCGGAGCGCGTCCTCGCGCCGTTCGAGCATGGTCGCCTCGTCGTCTTCCGCGACGTCGTCTTCTTCATCGACGGGCGCCGCGACCACGTCCACGTCGGCGTCTTCGATCGGGTCGAGTCGACCTGGTTCCGTCTCGTCGACCAAAGGGGGGCAGTCTTACAAGATTGGAGCGATGAGCGCGTTGGAGCCGGGCCGGGACAGCTCGTCCTCGAGCGAGGCGCAGGCTTCAACAGAGGAGGAAAGTACGCGGGATCCGCTGCACGGAGGGCGCGAAGCGGCGAAGGAGGAGCAGCAGCAGGAAGGAGATCGGGACGACTCGTCGGCGCCGATGGACATCTCGACTCTGTCGGTTCGTGAAGACGATGACGACGACGAGGAGGAAGAGAATGACGGCGAGCTGCCGCAAAGACAGATGCGTGTACCTGTCGGGGACGGGTGGGATACGCCGGCGAGGACGCCTTCGCCGGAAATGCAGCGCGGCGAGGCCGCGGAGAGCACGACAACCTCGAGTGGCGGCGGCGGGAGCAAGACGCGGAGGGCTTCCGTCTTGTCGTCGAGTGACTCTTCAGCTGCGGCGACGAACGTGTTGACGAGTGCGGCGGCGCGGCAGGACGCCGGCGCGGCGGGGGCGCCGAGTGGGGATGGCACTCCCGGGCAGAGTGGGACGGGACGGAGGAAGGTTGCTCGGTTGGGCAGCTTTCACGGAGCTGCAGCTGCGGGGACTGAGGACGGAGAGCGCTCTGAGCGAAGTGGAGGCGATACGCCCATGTCCTCCACGCAGGCCGACCAGGCCCCTTCGGATTCTGCCGCTTCTCGCACGAGCCCAACAGCGCCACCGCCACCGACTCTTGCACCATCGGCACACCATGTCGACATCGTCTCGTACCCTTCCTCCGACCTGTTGAGGCTGCTCGCTGCTCTGCTGGAGCAGATTGCACATGCCAACGATGAGCGGAATGCGCGAGTCGCAGCCGCGGCGGCGGCGGCGGCAACGGCGGCAGTACCTCCCGTTGCTCAATCTCAGGGAGCGGCGACGCCGGGACAAGATACCGAGATGCGATCTCGGCCCGAGGAAGGGGCAGCGTCGGGCGTCGCGATGCAGCAGCAGGACAGTCAGTCGGGCGATGCCGGACAGACCGATTCCGATTGGCGGCGAGGTCGGTTCGATGCCGCACCGCTCAACTCGCCGATGACGCCGCGACATCGCAAGCGACACCCGCATCCGGGAGGGCCGGGAGGTCCAGGCATTCTCGACAATGCGCTCGACCGGGAGGGGATGGGCGACGACGGTGACTACCATGACGATGAGAGTGCCGAAGAGGACAATGTCGGCGCCGAGATGCCGCTCACGCCCGGCATGGACCTCCTTCGCGAAACGGCGTCTGGCGGTGGCGTCGCGGGCTTCATGCCGAGTCTTGGCGGGACGCACCAGCCGCAACCGCTGTCGAGACGAAGAGGGAGCAGCTTTCTCCGGAACAAGCGGAACGACGACGGCACGGTCCCACTCGCGACGAGGCGGACGAGCAATTTCACCGGCGGCGGCGGCGCGCCGCCCGCGAGCAGTGCCGGGTCGAACTTGCCGTCGTCGGCACCTTCGTCGAGACCCGGTACGGCTTCGAACATCTCTTCCGGGTCGTTGTCGCCCTCTACCGCCATGCGGCCGACTCCGAGTCCGGGCGGCGCGACGCCGACCGGCTCGTCCAATCCGGTCGTCCAGAACGAGACGCCCCTCTCGTCGCTCCTGACCGCCTCGGCCGTCGCGTTCTCCTCGCCGAACGCGACTTTGTGCTTCCACGCGCGGAACGTCCCGTCCATCTCGATCGAGGCGTACTTGCAGCGTATCCTCAAATACTGCCCGACCACGAACGAGGTCTTTCTCGCGCTGCTGGTCTACTTTGACCGGATGGCGCGTATCGGGCTCGAGGCGCAGAGGCTCGGGTTGCCGAAGGATCATCCGCATCAGGAACCCGAGACGAGCCAGGACGGGCCGAACTTGAACAAGCTGTTTGCGATCGACAGCTTCAACGTTCACCGGCTGGTCATTGCCGGCGTAACGGTCGCGAGCAAGTTCTTCTCCGACGTCTTCTACACCAACTCGCGCTATGCCAAGGTGGGCCGACCATATTGGGGTTACCGAGCGAAGCAAAGCTGACGCTTTTGGTCCGACAGGTCGGCGGTTTGCCCCTGCACGAGTTGAATCAGCTCGAGCTGCAGTTCCTCCTTCTCAACGACTTTCGGCTCAAGATCCCCGTCGACGAGCTGCAGCGGTATGCCGACCAGCTCATCCTGTACTGGGTCGGTCGGAACGGGACGTCAAATCCCGCTGCCGCGGCGACGGCTTCGTCGTCCCGCTCGTCGAGCGACCGGCCTTCCCCGCGTGCGCCAGCAGTTCCGCAACCGGCGCCGCCGCCTCAGCCAATGCAGGTCTCGACTGCGCCGAGCGCTCGGATCGAGACTCCGCCTTTGACTCGGTCCGGCAGGGACGCCGCGAGCACTCAGACGCACGGGTCGGAGCAGCGCGAATCCCGGAACGGGACGCCTTCCCATGCACCGCCTTCCTACCCGGCGCATCTCGCCCATTCGTCCAAGACGCCGGATGCGCGCAGTGGAGATTCGCAAGATACGCCTTCGGTACGACCGTTCGCGACCGGATCGTACGGCGCTCCGGCTTCGGCAATCCGTTCGTCGAGCTCGACGCGGCCATCTCCGCAACGACCGCAGAGCATCCGGTCCCATCCGAGCACGAGCAGCAGTTTCTCGTCGAGCACGGTGACGCCTGGTACGCCGAGCACGACTCGGACTATCGGGAGCAGCGGTCGGAGCAGCGACGAAGACTTTTCGGCGGCGGACCGGAGCGGCTATGGCGATGCGATGGATGAAGACTGAGGATGATTGCTCCTTGTTGTCACGACCTGCCCTTCTACACTAATCCCTCTCTCTTGTCGTATTATAGCCCTAAGCTTTTATCATAGACCTTTTACCACAAGTAAGGCTCACAGACTCAGACTGTTCGGCGAGATATGACGTCTCCTCTTCTACGTGACGATGCGGATCTTTGAACGGAGCTGTCACCCGTATCCGAGGAGGATCCGGATGGTACCGACTCCGGAGCTCGTTCCCGCTCGCTTTGACGGCGCGAGAGGGTTCTCGCACCTCTTTCGGGACTGCTGTCCGACGAGTCGTCATGACGATGCAGTGACGGTTGCTGCACGAGAGACTCGCGATCTTGACTGCCCCGTCGCGCCGCTGCCGCGCTTTGCGTGCCCCGAGTGCTGAGCGTACTGCTTGCGCGACGAAGATTGAGGGATCGAGGGCGGCCGGTCGAATCGTCGGACGATGATGACGACCCGGATCGAGACGACGCACGAGATCGCCGAGATCGAGAGTGCGCGCTCGACGATGGAACCGCAGACCCGCGACTGCTCCTTGTCGGCCGACGCGCGGCTTCCGGGTCCGTGTCTCCGGGCGACCTGCGTGCGTCATCTGTCGGAGGCTGCAGCAGCCGACGCTGTTTCCGCGAGCGGCGCATCCGCTCGCGAACCGGCTTCAGGAAGAACTTGGCAAGCGGGAAGCAGCCAAACATCTGTCCCGTCGGCATCAGTCAGTACTCCTCGTGAATTCACACGCAGGACTCAGGAGTGGCCCACAAAGTTCTGGATCGTCGCGTATGGCCATGCGGCGCTCATGGTCGTTCCGACGAGCAGGAAGCCGTCGAGTGCTTTGAAGAGGATTACCATGACGGAGACGAACCACAGAGTCCATACCGCAAGTGACAATCCGACGCGGACTGTCTGCTCCGCTCGATTCGAAGCGGACTCGACGGGCGCTCCGAGATGAGGAGGCGAACCGGGCGCGTGCGAGAGCCGCTTCCGGATATTGCCACCTCGCCGCTTGACGCTCTGGATCGTTTCGCGAGGGTGGACGATGTGATGCGAGAAGAGCAGGACGATGAAGTGCGCAGCCGAGCTGTATCGGCTCCTGTGTACGTCAATTACTCCGTCAGTTCGCGTGTTTGTCTCAGTGCACCCCATTCGCAGGCGACACTCACGTCGGGTGGAAGACCGGGATGATCAGGAAGAGGGTGAAAAGAAACGCGAGCGAGACGAAGGTAAAGCTGACGCCCTTTATGAGAGCGTATGAGCCGGTACCGATCGTATCGTCGCAGTACGGCTGCCAGAATTTGGTCTCATTGCCCCACCAGATCGTCGCGCCGTACGAGATGAACCTGCCTCCCGGTGCAAGATCAGTTCCTGATTATTCGCGCATACAGAGTAGCTTGCACGCGAACGTACCACAGGAGCTCGCTCGCTGCGAACGCGACAAAGATGATGACGGCTTGGTGGCGCCCGATCCCCTTCCGGGACCGCTGCAACGCGCGACGCAGGTCCGTCGCCCGTCTTCGCGGCAAGTGCAGTTCCGAAGTCGTCACGAGCTGCTCCTGTACTTCCGAGGCGAGCCCGGGGTTCTGGCGGCGGCGTTCGGCGGCGTCTTTGTTGGCTTGGATCGAGTCGAGTAGCGCTTCCCGACTGGAGAAACCCTGAGGCACGACCTTGGTCAGTACAGGTACGAAAGCCGAACGTCAGTTCGTGAGACTCGCATGGATGTGGTGCGGGTCCGAGAGAACGGCAGGGAGCACCACGCCCGTGATCGAAGCGGCGAGGAGATAAACGAACCTGCTTCGATTCCTGGGTCATCCGAAGTCATTTCCACAGTCGCAGTCACAGCGCAAGCGTACTGCGCGTGCCATTTTTGAAGACCGTTGGTGCCTTCTGACGCCGTACCCATAATGTTGCGCGCCAAAACGGCTGCGCGCGGGCTAGGTAGGTGAGCGCCGCCACCGGCGCCGGTCTCTCCTTGGTCAAGGACGGACGCACCGATCAAGTACATGTGAGCGAGGGTCAGCTGTCCTCCGACTGCGTGCCACAATGAAGTTCCCGTCGGTATCGTACGGAGCAGAGCCGGGAAGCGACTCACTGAATGCGGCCGATTCCTCCGGTTGAAACAGAACGATCAGCATGTTGAAGAAGCTGCCAATGATGAGTCCGCCGACGGTCCCGTACGCGTCAATCTATGACAAGGGCACGGTAATCTTGTGAGCCGACAGCTGGGGGCGCCCGACTCTGCGCGAGGGGGAGCACTGACGGCGGGAGACGGGCAGAGGCCGCAGCATGTATCGCCGGTGTATTGCCAAGGGGCCGAGCAGTAATCGCCCTGCCGGCAATCAGGCGTGTCAGCTCAGGGAGAGCGCACGCTACCAGGCAACACTGTCGGACATACATACGAGACAGGACAGATGGAGCTGAAGCGATCCTGAGCAGCCGGCATGGATAGCTCATGAATGTACGGGAACCGTCAACAGAGCAAAGGGGGAGCGTGGTTCCTTATCGCGAGACGGCAGCGAAGCGGAGACGGCATGCCATGCCGAAGCGCTTGACGGCCGAGAAGCGGGCTCAGATTCGATAGGGGGTTCGAGCAACGTTTCAAAGTCCACGGACGTCCCGACCCGGGCGTGCGCCCGCGTGGCCGCGCGGCCGCGAACCCGCGCCGTATCTTTTTCACGACGCTGCGGGGAGGGGACGACTCGGCGGGAGCCAATCGTGCGACCCTTCGTGCAGGGGACGGTTGTAGATTCAGGCGGGTGAGTTGTTGAGGGCTCCGCAGCGAATGCGCGCCCGCCCTGACGGCTGACATGGCCGCACTCTTGTCAATTCGGCAGAGAGGGTCCCCTCAAGGGAGAAGCGCGTCCCACATGGCTGCCGCGAGGTGTGGTCGAGGGGGTACAAGGGCCCCATGGGACGCGCGAGGAAGCGAGACAAGCTCCTGTCTGCGACAAGCCGGGGTCCGAGTTCGTGGAAAGCGAGCTGTAAGAGTCCTCCTACGACTGGCGCTAAGCAAGCTGGCCTCACGAAGCCTTGTTGGAGAGGAAGCGGATGTCACAGAGATTGCGCGATGAGAATCAGCGATCGGAGGGTGTGCGGTTGTCACATAGCAAGCGGTGAGGTTCGAGCAGGTTCTGAGCATCGGTGAGAGTGCACCCGAGTCCTTTCTGCCCTGCATCTGCGCTCATCATTGTCTGCGAGAGGGCGAGGCGTTCGACCCAACCTCGCCCGAAAGTGCGCCAGAGAAATTTCCCCCAAGTCGACGAAAGAAAGACTAGACTCGTCTAAACTCTACAGCCAACCGAGCAGTCAGAGCGGAGATGCAGTCCTTCACTCGGTGTGCTCGTCAGGCAGCTCGCCCTTTGGCGCGGCAGCGTCAGTCTCTCTCGCTTTCTTTCTCGTGCGCCTCTGGTCGCCCTCGAGTCGACGCCAAACATCGACATCGGCGATGGATCCCGTTCCGATCACCGAGTAGCCTCAACTACATGATCTCGAAGCAGCAGCGCAGCGCTCCTAAGCGCGTCCAGACCGGCGGAACCAGGGTCGACACGCGACGCGGCAACCTGCCCGCTAAAGCCGCCAACCGCTCTCGCTCCGCTTCCTGCTCTCGCCAGGCTTCATTCGTCAAGCTCGCAGTCGCAGCAGACAATGACTCCCACTGAGAGAACGAGCGCATGCTGACCCCCCTCGAACATCGCTCCCGACGCAGTCCATGCCTCCCGCTTCGTCGCCGCCCAATCCAACTTTCTCATGCCCGCCATGGTCAGTACTCCCCCGGTCTCGACGGGCTGCGAGGGTCAGCGAGATATTGATCACCCCGAGAGTGCGCACTTCACAGTCCCCGACCATGACCGAGGGCAGCATCTCCGAGTGGAAGGTCAAGGAGGGCGAGGCGTTCGCGGCGGGAGACGTCCTCCTCTCGCTCGAGACCGACAAGGCGACCATTGACGTCGAGGCGCAGGACGACGGCCTCATGGGAAAGATCCTCGTGCGTCACCAGCTTCTTCCGCGGGGGGAGGGTTCCATGCGGGCAAGGCGGAACCGCCACGCTGACTCGGCGCTTTCTCGCTCGAACAGGTCGCCGATGGCACCGCCGGTATCCCTGTCGGCAAGCTGATCGCGATTCTCGCCGAGGAGGGTGACGACGTCTCAAAGATTGAAGTCCCGTCCGAAGAATCCGTCTCTTCGTCTTCGGCTCCGGAAGCTTCCGCCTCGGCGTCATCGACGACTCCGGCCGCCCCCTCCGATGCTCCGACTCCGTCTCCTGCCACGCCCTCCGCGACTCCTTCTGCCGTCCACTCTCACAACCACCCGCACCACCCCAAGCCGTTGCTCCCCTCTGTCCTCCGCTTGCTCGTCCTGAACGGGATCGAGGACGCGACCTCAATCAAGGGAACCGGTCACCACGGCATCTTGACCAAGGGTGACGTCCTTGCCTTCTTGGGCAAGATTCCGACCGCGAGGGGATCGGTCCCGGAAGACAAGCCGCACGGGAACCACCCGGCCAACTACTACACCGCGACTCCCAAGGATGTAAGCCCCGGTTCTCATGCTGGACGTCCTTTCTTTTGATCGGTCATCGAGACTGACGAGCTTTTCTATTTCAGGTCAAGAAGCCGGTCGAGGTGATCCTCGACGGACCGACCATGCGCCGCATGATCGCCACCGGACTCGGTTCCGCCGCGACGCCGAAGCCTGCTTCCCCGATCGCGCCTGCTCCTTCTTTCTGTGCGCTCTTCATGCTGTCATCTGCCGTACAGGATCGGTGTACTGACCAGCTGTCTGCGCTCGCAGCTTTCGACTCGATCCTCGATGACTACCTCCCGCCGTCGAAGCGCTCGAACGTTTCGTCCTCCTCGGCTTCGTCTGCCGTCCCGCCACCTCCCTCGGCAGGCAGTGCCAACCCCTTTGACTCGCTTCTGAGTCTTTAAAACCAAAACGGAATGCGCACCCTCTTGCCCGCTCTCCCCTCCCCCCTCGTTGCTCCCTCCCTGGTCTGCGGTTTTGTGTCTCTGTTCGTGTCTCCCCTTGTGTGTTTTCGGTAGATAGATCCCATCAGCTCTTTTTAGACAATGTTTCGCTTCTTAGCGCGCCTTGAGCGCGGTCGACGAAGGAGACTTGTTTCGCTTGATAGCTTTGAGGCGGTCGGCAGGTTGTTTCCTGTACGCGCAACTCGCGGACGTTCTCGTGATTGATAGTGCACGAACGACAGAGCATGACAATGCGAGATAGACCGCGCAGGCAACGTCTATGCAAAAAGCTTGGGAGGTCGTTGGAAGATGAGAAGGTACGACTCGAGACGCACGCTACAGCTTGTCAGCCTCGGGACGCTGCGCCGCCGCATTGTCAAAGTCGACGCGGAACTGCTTGGGGTAATACAACGAGGGTTTCGGCCCGCCTGCGATGCCGACTCCGGGGCGTACCGTGGCAAGCTCGGTCGAATTATCGCCGTGAGCGGTATCGAATGTCGCCAACGAGAGGTCGTCGCCGTCGACACGGCGCTCGCGCTCGACGTTGACGTGCACGGGAGGGAGCGGGGAAGAGCCGAGTCCCTTGAGACGGCGGGTGTCGAGCGTTTCGTCGAACGAGAGGGAGCCGTGCGGGTCTCGGGCGTTGCAAGTCGCGATAAAGGTCCCGAGGTCTGTAGGTGCCTCGGCAAGTCAGCTTTTGTATCCAGAACGTGCGAGGGCTGAACACGAAAGGAAGGTCCGCACAGAATTTGGAAGAGCAGAACCCGATGACGATGAACCGGAGTGACTTGGGATATAGCGCGTGGAGGATGACGAGCGCGAGCTGGAACAAAGTCGAGGGCGCGTTGGTCTGCATGATCTTGCGCGGCACTTGCGACCAGTCGCTGCAGAAGAGAGCCTGAATGAGCTGGACCTAGCCTTCGCTGTTCAGAAGCGGACGGGAAGGAGGAGGACTGACACGCGCAGTGACCAGCCGGTGCTCGCCCTTTTCCGGTGCATGTAGAATAGAAGAGAGGATCTATACCGGAGCGAGTGAGAAAAGACTCGCCCAAGACTGACTCGGCAGGAACGCACAAAGTGGCGAGATCTGCGCAAGAAGTGGACAATGGCGTGAGCGTGAGCTTATGTTTGCCTCACGCTTTCGCTGCCGGGCTCACCGATAGCAAGAGCGCCGGCCATCCAAGGGGTGACGAAATGGCTGCGCGGTCCGGGGTTCAGCAAGCTCCGGAGAATAAAGCAGATGGACGCAATCGCGACTGACCTGAGCTCGTCGAACGCGGGCAGGCTGTCTTTGTGACTTGAGCAGTAGTAACCCATATAGACGCTCAGTGCAAGACAGCCTGCAATAACGAAGGCGAGCGGTCCGCAAAGGAGGTAATTGCGCCGACTTAAACGGAAGAGACGGGTGATGTAGAAAGATTGGACCAGGAAGGCCGTAACCCCGAGTCTGCGCGACACGGTTTATACGTCGACCTATCTTCCGCGGCTCGACACGCGAACGGTTGTAAACTCACGAGAAGCAGTAAACGGCGAGCTGCCAAGGCAAGATGGCAAGCCGGTCCGGTAAGACGTAATCCGTTACTGCCCACTGCGCGGTAGCACATCGCTCAGGTCAGCTCCCCCTCTATCTCTTTGCCGAGTGAGAGCTCGAGTCGTCAAAGGTGAGAAGACTCGCCCGATAGGCCCAGGAGCAGTTGAGAGCCGTGTCCACCAGCGCGTAGACCGAACCTGTGGCGACCGCTAAACGGACGTACCACTCGTCCCGGCTGAAAATCGCCCAATATCTTGCCGTGAGACTGAGTAGAACACCACAAGTCAGGCACGAGAAGCACGAGCCCAGCAGCTGTCGGCGGTCAGAATGTCAGCGGCAGTCTGTTTGTGTCTCCCGGCGTCGGGCACTTACGACAGGACCGACGGTCGAGGTAACGCTCATAGCCTGTGCGAGAGCAGCCAGTATGGACCGTGCAGAAGCAGTAAGACGCGACACCGTAAGACGTCCGTCGAGGAAAGAAGCTCGGGCAGGACGCCGGCGGGCTGCGGGGACGGAAAGGAGTGTGCAAGCGGCCTGAGCGCGATATCGGACTTGCGCATGTCGCGGAGGAGCGNNCGCTCCTCCGCGACATGCGCAACAGAGCACAGAGTAACCGCGACGAAGTCTGACGATGGGAGCTAAGAAGACCGAATGCCGGTCGCCGAGAGTAGAGACGTGCTCGCGGCTGGAACGCGTTTTCATGTCGCCAATGAAATAAGGTGACAAGCTCAGGTGATTTTACATTGTATCCGATACAGGCCTGTGACACGAGGACTACCCTCAGGAATAGCTTATATCGCCGGCACGTCTAGACCTTGTCATCGTTCTCCTCGATGCTGGAGGACGCCTTCTCGACGTGCTCGAGCTCCGCCGTCGGCTTGAGGTAGTGCTGGCCGTTCTGCGCGGCGATATCGTGCTCGCGCCGGAGCTCGTCCATGACGATCTTGTTGGCGTGCCACGTGTTGCGCTGCGCCCAGAGGCGGTCCATCTCCTCGAGCGGGATGTTGCGCGTCTCGGGGAGGAGCAGGCAGATGTACGGGATCGAGAGGACCTGCATCGCGCCGAAGAAGAGGTAGACGCCGTAGCCCGAGTGGCCCATGTTGAGGAACATGGTCGGAGTCGCGCGGGAGATGACAAAGTTCCCTGCAGAGATCGGCGCAGCGGTCAGCACAGCGTTCGAGACGTCGCAAGGGAGGGCTTCAGCTCACAAAGCCAGTTGGACGTCGCGGCGAAGCACTGGGTGACTTGGCGGACGGCACCGGGGAACGACTCGGCGTTGACAACCCAAGGGGTACCCTGTACGGACGGGGCATCGTCAGCTCGGGCTCGCACGTTCAGAGCTAAGCAGTCGTGAACTCACGTTCCACGAGACGGCGTAGAAGGCGGTCCAGAGGTAGAAGAAGAACATGGCGGCCTTGCCACCGGGCGGGAGAACCTTGGTCGGGTTGTTGGACGGGTCCTTGATGTTGTTGTACGCGGCGATCGCGAACATGGAGAGGGCACCACCGGCAGCGCCGACGAGAAGCTATAGCGGGACGAACCATCAGCGCTTGCCCACAGCCAGAATTGTTGACAAGAGAGACGCGAGCTCACGATTCCGCGGCGACCGTAGCGGTCAATAACGAAGAAGCACCAGACGAGGGCAAGGACGGTCTTGATCACACCGAAGACACCGGTGGTGAGGAGCGAGGTGCTAGTACCAGTGACGCCGATGGACTTGAAGATGGTCGGGGAGCTGGCGAAGTGGGTGATTGTCAGTCTTTGGGACACAAAATGCGGACGGCAGGAGTGAGCGTACTAGTAATTGATAGCGTTGATGCCCGTCCCGTTCTGCCACATGAAGAGCATGGTCGTGATCAACATGCGCCGGAGGAGGAAGCTCTTGCCGAGGACCTGTTTGAACGGCGCCCAGAATCCGGTACCGACGGCGGTCCGGTCGTGCTCGACCTGGATGTCGATCTCGTTGACTTCGCTGATAATGTACTGGTCTTCAGGAGAGAGGTTGCGAATGTAGCACAAGTTCCTGATCGCCTCGTCGCGACGGTTCCGGGCGATGAGCCAACGAGGAGACTCGCGGACGAAGAAGGGAATGCCGAGAGCGAACATGCCGCCCGGGATAAGCCTGCGAGCGCAACACGTTAGGACGACAGAAGCGGATAGAGTTGCCGCTGGAAGACGTACTGGACGGCGAAGGGGATGAGCCACTGCTTGCGGGAAGAGGGAATGTGCTGCGTGACACCGTAGTTGATCCAGAAACCGACGAGACCACCGACTGCGGAAGAAAAGCGTGTCAGTACAGCACACGCCGGAGACATCGCCGATGATTTCGAGACGCACTCTGCCAGCCAATCTCGTACATTCCGATGAGCTGTCCTCGGATCGCGGGCGGCGCGATCTCGGAGATGTAGAGCGGGGTCAAGTTGGAGGCAGCGCCGATACCGAGACCGGCGACAATGCGGCCGCCGTAGATCGGGCCGAGACCGCGAGCGTGATCGGCGGCAAGCATCTGGAGGGACAGACTAGTCAGCCGAGTTCAATGTCGGTGCGAGGATTTGCGTAGAGCTTACGACGCCAGCTCCGAGCAGGAACACGAGGGAGGAGAAGAGGAGGCCGTTCCGTCGACCGTAGATCTGGCCGAGGGGATAGCCCAGGAGGGAACCAAAGAAGCATCCTCCCTGGTACGTCGAGACGATGTTGGCAGAGATGTCGGCGAACTGCTTTGACGTCTTTGTTGTGAGGCCGAACTCCTTTTTGAATGATGCCAAGGCCATCGAAGTGCCGATAAAGGCTGAGTCGTAACTGAAGGGCGTCGGTTCTCGAGTCAGCCCACGATCTGAGAGCCTTTCAGATAGCCCGAAGATGCAGAGATGTGAAGTACCCGATCATGATTGCGGCAAAGGCTGCCGTGCAAGCGCTGAAGATACATTTGGTCAGCACAGTGTCGTGGGGCGAGACGAAGGTCCGTTCGCGAGGGACCGGCGCACTTCGCCACTCTGGTGGCCTGTACTCACCATGCATAGACCCTCCAATTGTAGACCGCCTTGGGCGTTGGACGGTCTTCAATTCGCTCGAAGAGATTGACCATCTTGGCGAGAAGAAGCGCGGCGAGCGAAGGCGAGATTCGAGCACGGAGAGACGGCGCCAAGCGGATGTGAAGCTAGCTGCTGCTCAGACAGTACGGTCGGTCGGGTACCCTGGCGCGATGTAAGAGTGCGGTGCTGCTCGCGGAGCGTATGAAGAGCTTGTGCGACGAGAGAGAGACAAGACGGCGCATCTGATGGAGCGTGGACCGCGGAGCTAGATTTGATGTGCCGGATCTTTGATGCGGTGGAGGCGGGGCCACCAATTTTGGGTCGACCGGGGTAAAATAGGCTACGCC
Source organism: Rhodotorula taiwanensis (assembly GCA_002922495.1). Taxonomy (NCBI): domain Eukaryota; kingdom Fungi; phylum Basidiomycota; class Microbotryomycetes; order Sporidiobolales; family Sporidiobolaceae; genus Rhodotorula; species Rhodotorula taiwanensis. The sequence continues at coordinate 264,191 of PJQD01000047.1, read as the reverse complement.
TCCCCTCCGTGCCGGCCCGCGGCCGCGCTCATCTTTTACCGCGCTCGACCGGATGAAAGCATACCGCACACCAGCTGGACGGAGAAAAAGAGAGTTCGGCTCGCGGTTCGCGCTGTCCAGCTGGACACGGGGTCCGACGAGTCTGCCACTGCCTTGTCCGCTACCGTGACCTAGAGACGCGTACGCACTCGACGCGCACGCCTTTGACCTCAACAAAGCACTTCTCCCAATTGACCTTCGCAAAACCCACCGCCCCGCCAAAGTCGCCCGTCATCAGCATGGCGAGCCCGACGCCCTCTCCTCCGACCTCTCTCCCCTCTACTCCGCCCGCAATGGCACTATCAACGCCACTCCCCGCGCTCGGCATCGCGTCCCTCTCGCTCGGGAACTGCGAGCACCACGCCCTCGAGGACAAGATCCGCGCCGCAGCGCAAGCCGGTTTCTCATCCATCGAACTGTTCGACCTCGATTGGCAGCACTACCGCGACGAGTACGCCCGGAGTAACGGATACAACCTCCCGTGCGAGGAAGGAGACGCTGCGAGCCGTGCCGCGGCGCGGGCGTTGGCGCAAGTGTGCCGGACCGAGGGCGTCGAGATCAGCTGCTGGCAGCCACTCCGCCAGATCGAAGGATGGCTCGCTCCGGAGGACGAGAAGAAGGCGCGGACGTACGCCAAGGGGGTCCTCGACATCATGCCGATCCTCGGAGTCGACCTCGTCCTGTGCTGCTCCTCATCCGTGCCCGCGAGCGAGACGACCGGCTCTCTCGAAAAAGCCGCTTCGGACCTCGCCTGGCTCGCGGACCTGGCTGCGACGTACTCGCCGCCGATCAGGATCATGTACGAAGCGTTGTCGTTCGCGACGCACCGGCAACGGTGGCAAGACGCATGGGAGGTCGTCGAACGTGCGAATCGACCCAACCTCGGCATCTGCCTCGACTCGTTCAACACGCTCGCCCGCGAGTGGGCCGACCCTTACGCCCAATCGGGGCGTCGCTCGGCTTCGGTCGACGAGGAGCTCGAGCGGAACATGCAGGAGCTCGTGCAACGCGTGCCGGGACACAAGGTCAGTACTCGGCGAATTTGCAGTTCCGCCGGATTCTGCTGACGCATTGATGTACGCAGATCTTCCTGTATCAAGTTGCCGACGGCCGGTTCATGTCACCCCCGATGACCCCGCCGACCGACCCTTCCGTACCTCCGATCCGTCCTTGGTCGCGCTCACACCGCCTCTTCCCCTTCGAACACTCTCTCGGCGCGTACCTCCCCGTCGAACGCTTCTCGGACGCGATCGTCGCCACTGGATACTCCGGCACCTGGAGCCTCGAGGTGTTCAACGACAGCTTGCTCGAGAAGGACGCCCGCGTCCCGACCGAACACGCCCAAAGGGGAATGAAGGGCTTGTCGCGCGCCGTTTCCCAGGCATACGATCGCGCCCACTTCAAGAACTGTGCGGATACTCCTGCAGGCTGCAAATGTCGGACCTGAGCTGACTCGACATCTTTTCCGAATAGAACTGCCCCGGCAGAACCGCTTCGCCTCGTTTTCGTCCCTTGACACATCACTTGTTGCCAGTAACATCCTTTCCTAGTCACGCTTGGGCTGTTGTTCATAGTAGCTGGTCTCTGCATCGCATCGCTTCATGATAGTTCGAGACACTGAACAACGAAGTACTGCGATGCCGAGTTGCAAGAGAGAGTGTGTGAACGACGACGAAAGAGAGAGAGTCTATGTGCTATGCTAAACTATACTATGCTGAAAGACGAAGGAGCGTATGGAGGAAGGTGTGTAGAGTTTTACATCTGAACCTCGCCCCACAGGACGGGGAGGAACACGAGGCAGGCGGTCCAGAAGACCTTGAACGACCGTAAGGTCAGCTCGGGGTACTGCCAAACGGGCGGCTTGTGCCCCGGTGACCGCGACGCAAGCGGCGACGTGAACAGGCAGTAGATCGAGTAGAACGCGACGCGGAAGAAGTGGTAGAAGAGCAGGGACGGTGACGGTTTGAGGCTGCGGGTCCGATCCGGGTCAGTCTCGTTGGCGACGATATTCGGACGATTGACTGCAACACACGCAGAGAGGAGCGAGACTGGTCCTTGAATGCAGTCGCCGCCAAGCTCGAAGTATTTAAAGCAGCCCGTCTTGAGCACCTCCAAGTTCTCATCTGCAAAAGGGCAACGTCAGCCTCACATTCGGGCGAGGAGCAAGCGCGGGGGGTAACGCACCATCTGCACCGAAGAGTGAGTAGAGCGCCATCGAGAGGACGTTGATGCAGCTCGCGACGTTCTTCCGCTTCCAATGCCATTCCTCCAAGCGCTCGGTCACATCGGACCACTGCTCAAGGTCGACCGGACCGCGCTCGTCGCCATGGACGTCGTGCACTGGCTCGCCCCCGCCGAGCAACTGCGTGAGGAGGACCGCATCGTTGAAGGCGACCGTCATGCCGCCTCCGGTAAGCGGATGCCGCATGTTGAGCGAGTCGCCGGCGAGGAAAGCACCCTTGGCGTCTCGGCCTTGCGGGTACGGAGGCAGGTACGAGTTCGGCATCGACCGGAGCCGGTACGCCTTGTCACCCGACAGCGCCTTGTCGAGTGCGGTCTCGAACGAGGGAACGATCGGTTTCGGCAAGACGGGCGCGACGTGCTCGCGCAGGAACGCGGCGAGGTCACGTTGCGGCGGTAACTTGGACCCGCGAATGTCGACGAGCATGCGCGTCTCGTGTGTCGCGAGCTGGTAAACGAGGACCGGACCGAGCGACGGCGCGTCCGGGTTCTCTTCGACCGAGTTGTCGGTGGCGGGTGCCGCGAGGTCGCGCTTGCCGAGAATGACGTGACCGTGGCGGGGCGACGGCAGGTCGGCGTCTTCCAGGACAAGACCGACGAAATGCGAGCGCGTGATGGGCGTGACGTGCGAGGGAAGGAGCGCGCGCCGGAATTTCGACATGCATCCGTCGGCGACAATCGTGAGCTTGGCTCGGTAGTCGAGCGGAGTCTGCTCTGCTCCGTCGTCGCTCTTGCGCGGAGTCGCCTTGACGCCGACGATGGTGCCTTCCTCGTTCTCGAGCAACTCGTTGACGGTCGCTTCGACGAGGCTGATCCCTTCGACGGCCTGAGCCTTCCTCCTCAGGCTCTGCACGAACGCGCCGTGATGGAAGCTGCGACCTTCTTGCTTCTTGGCGTCCGAACCGTCACTCCACCGCATCGTCTTGCTCTCCTCGGGGTACGGAATCGGGACCGACTGGTCGCCCCAAAACACCTGGTACCCTTCGCACGGGACTGCGTCGATCCCGTCGAGGGCGTCGTCGATGCCGAGGCGTTGCAGGGCGAGGCAGCCTCCCGGTTGGAGGAGTTCGCCGACGATTCGGTCTGGTTCGGACAAGTCTCGGTCGAGCAGGAGGACCGACCTGCCCGACTTTGCGAGACCATAAGCGAGTGCCGGTCCGAGGATTCCGGCCCCGACGATGGCGACGTCGTGAGTTTTTTCTGCTGCAGCCTGTGTGTCCGTGTACGCCGAGTCAGCTCGTGTGAGGGTGAAAGGTGGCGGTTGACGTCGGAGAGATCGTCGGCAGAGAGAGAGATGCGCGTGCGTCGGGATCGTGGCGATCTGAGCGGCGTGTGAGCGTACCTGAGGGTCTGCAGACGGTATCCGAGGTGCACCTGTAGTCGATGGCGACATCTCGGGCGCTGTAGAGTGAGCCGTAGAGAGCGCGAGTGGCCGAACGGAAAAGAGTGGGTTCGGCCAAAGGTTGTTGAGAATCGTAGAGACCGGCTTGAGCGGCGGCGAATTAGAGGCGCGTGTCAAGCGTCTTGAGCGGGGTGCTATATAGGTTCGAGTCGCTGTCAAACGGGAGTGCGTTGCAGAGAGAGAGCGTAGTCCGAAAAAGTTGCGGGCGATCGAACGACGCGACGGCGACGACCAATCTCGAGTTCCGCCACCTTCGCACACTCACGCACACCTGCTGGCTACGCCTGGCTGCTAGATCCATACACAATGCAGACGACGAAGCCTGCTCCGTGTTGCTGCGGTACTCCCTCGTCGCTCAATTGGCGCGCGCTACTACCGCCAGCGACGTCGCCACAAAAAGGCTATCTCGCTATCTGGCTGCTCTGTCGCGGTCACTAAGGCAGGCTGCACGCACCGAGTCCGTCATAACCCGTCCGTCCGGTTCCGGACGCAGCTGTACTCGCGGCAGGTTCGGCAGCCAAGCCTCCTAGCGCGACCGGAGAATAGGGTACAGCACCGGCGCCTTTGCGTCAGAGTCCATGCTGTATGACCCAGCAGCTAGCAGCGGCAGGCCTTCAGTCGTTCTTCCCGCCAAGAAAGCTTGCGAGCGCGAACCGACGCGCCAAAGTCGTGCGTGTACTGCTGCATCGGCTTGCCTTCCGTTGGCGTTGCGCTCGTGTGGAGACACAGCTTGCAAGCTTCCGCTGGTGGAGCCGACGGCTTCTCCACGCCTTCGGGGCGTACGCGTCTAAACAGGCTGCCCACGCTCCGGCGTCCTGGAAGCTGCAGGCGCGCAGGGCCCACAGGGAGGATCGACAAAGGCGAATGCAATTGGCTATTCGGCTTGCACCCTTTCGACGTCGGGCGCGTGCGCGATCACGACAATTGAATACAGTGCACGCGCGCGCGTGCTCACGCATGCATCGCGCTCTTCGGACAAAATTACAACCTCGCTCCGGTGTCCTGCCGCGCATAGCGCCCGCGACTGCTGCCCGGAAGCGCGGGCCTTGGCGGCTCATGGTTACGCCGCGCTTCGCTCACCGAAAGCTCCTACGCAGGCGGGCGATCGAGAAACGCTAAAACGAGGTGTAAGTGGGGGCGCTGTCGCGAGGCATCCCGGTCAGCTGTTCGAGAAGTTGGGAGGGCAGGCTGCGAATCTCGGTATCGGACGCCGAAAAAAGGTGGTTCCCCGCTTTTCGGTCATCGCGCGCGCATGTGGGGCATCGCTGGCCCCGTGCGTCAGTCGCGCACCTGCGTGAGAACTGGCTGCAAACTGCGCAGGGCTTCCTTCTCTACTCACAGCTTGCTTCTGCCTGAACGTCTCTCCGTTGCTTTGATCCGACGGTCCTTTACGAATTTTGCCCCGCTGCTTGCTTGCGATATCCGCAGTAGAACGATACCCTCTCGCCGCCTCGAACCAGCGACTCTAGCTCATTCCAAAGCCATGGCTTCGACCCTTCCTACTCACAACGGTGGCGGCTACGAGAAGAGCGCGGCATTCCACGACGTGGAGCACGGCGGCGCAGGCCGACAGATCTCAAACGGCGACTCGTTCGAAGGCGCGCCGTTCACGCGCGCAGTCACCCCGGGCGGACACCTCCTCGACACTGTTTGTCTTACTGTCCCTTGACCTGGAGACTTTCTTGCGCTGACGACACCTTCGCCGCCTGCAGAGCCAGCCGGCGTTCCCCGTTCACCACCGCCGTTTCGCCAACCCGGCGCCGCTCGGACTCTGCGGATTCGCCTTGACAACGTTCATGCTGTCCCTGATCAACCGTGAGCTTCTGTTTCCAGAGCGTGCATTGGTCGGGCAGCGTCTGGATGTCGAGAACCGGCCTTTTGGCGTGGACGAGAGGAAGGCCGCCTCGCGTTCCTCGTCCTTTGAGCCACCTTCTTCGAGATCCGCGAGACATGTCATGCGAGCTTTGAGGCCCTCGATCTGACCTGGTTCTGCCCCTCCTTGCAGTCGGTACCCGTGGCGTAACAGTACCACTCATCGTGGCGGCGCCCGTAAGTCGAGCGCTAGTCTCGGACCTCGTCTAGCTTCGAGGATGCACCTGACACAACCTTCCCGATACAGGCACTCTGGTACGGAGGTCTCTGCCAGATTCTTGCCGGCATGTGGGAGTTCGCGAGCGGGTACGTCCTCTCGGCTGTTCATGCGCTAACGACGGAAGCGCGGGCTGACTCTCTGCGCTTCACCTTTATCCTATATAGCAATACATTCGCCGCAACAGCTTTTACAAGCTACGGCGCTTTCTGGATCTCCTACGGTGAGTGCTGCTCGGAAAGGACTGCTCCGAGCTCGTTGGAAGTGGCGCCCGGCTGACACCCATCTGTCCCCCCGCACAGCCTTCATCATCCTCCCGTGGACAGACATCGGCTCGTCGTACGCCAACGAGAAAGAATTCACGAACGGCGTGGCGTTCTTCCTGTGGGGCTGGTTCAGTGAGCTTGTTCTGCCGAGCGCGACTGGCGGCGACCGGAAGACTGACCCGAGATGCCTGCTCGCGCAGTCTTTACCTTTATTATGTTTGTTGCGTCCCTACGCTCTTCCATCGCTCTGGCAGCCGTCTTTGGATCCGGTGAGTCTCAGCTCAGATCGGGGCGGGGCGGACGAAAAGCTGACAATCTGCAACATGCCAGTCGACCTCACTTTCCTTATGCTCGCACTCGCCGAGCTCGGTGACGTCGGTAACCCGGCTCACTTCCAGGTGAGCGAGTGCTTTCAAGTGGTCCTCGGGCTGGTCCGGCCAGCGGGCGACAGAGCGGACTTCGCCGCCAAGCGTCTTGCACCGGATTCTGACCAGTCTCTTCTCCGCGCAGAAAGCTGGTGGAGCCTTTGGCTTATGTGCGGCCGCATTGGCCTGGTATGTCGCGGCTGCGAACCTCCTCACGCCAGACACCTCCTATTTCATCTTGCCGGTCGGGGACGTCTCGAAGAAGGACTGAGGTCGACTCGCCGGCAGCGAGCTTGTGGCCCTCCGGAGGAGTGTCGCTTCAGATGAGTGCAGGCGTACTTGACCATGATGTAGATCTAAAAGTCGTTGTAAGGAGGGAATGGTTTGTAGTAGACTGTCGAGGTTCGATGAGAAGCGTGCGCAGTCCAGGGCGCGCGGACGACGTTTTCCATGCGGGTTGCGCCAATCATTCTCAGCTTCGTATACGGACGTCAGCATACATGCTTTAGGCGGCACAGTGCCCCTGTACCTGCAGTCGGACCTTAGGAACCACTTCCTCCGAGGGGCTTTCGCGCGTGCCAGCGAGTGAGGTCACCCTGCACTAATTTCGGCAGCGGCTCTGGGTACGAGAAGATCTGCGTCACCACACCGGCCGGTGCACTCAGCGAGTACTTCTCCGACAGGACCGACACGTTATCGCTGCTCGTACGTCGCGGCGGGCCGAACAGCCCGCTCCCCCTCTTCGGGTGGGGGATGCTTTGTGACGAAACGCAATCTTCTGCGCACAGCAACTGCTCTTTTGCTACGAGCGGGGACGAGGGCTTCCCCTGCTTCCTGCTAGACGTGCTCTTACACCGAGGCTGCTCGAACGAAAACGGGCTTAACCGACCTTCAAGCGACCAAGTCGCCCGCAGCTGAACGCACGACGTTACGTCATGGCTCGTTCCTCACTCTCTACGCATGATACGGCGAGTCTACGCAAGGGCAATCATCTGAGTCATGGGCAGGGCGCCGAGAATGGCTACGCAGCCGCCCAGGACGGAGGAGGCGCGGAGTTCGGTAACTTCCGTAGCGTGACGCCCGGAGGCCACACATTAGATACGGTCCGTTCGCGCCAATTTACACTTGCTTTTGAGACCTCGCTGACGAGTTCGCCTCGCACTCGCAGAGTCAGCCGGCGTTTCCGGTGTACCATCGACGTTTCGCCAATCCAGCACCGCTCGGCCTCGTCGCCTTCGCTCTTCCTTCCTTTGTCCTCTCTCTCATCAATAGTAAGTTTCTTGCGTTCTTTCTGAGACCGAGGAAGCTTTCGCTCGCGCAAAGCGCCGAGCTTCGATAGTCGGCCTCACGGCGAGGTCTCCAAGGGCTCGCGAGGTTCTCAGACGGCTCGCAAACGACTACATGCGCTGCACGAGCGCTGCGAACGGCTCGAATTGACGGTGCAGACACAGCCGGAGCTGACCTACCTCAACGCCCAGTCGGCGCGCGAGGCGTGACCGTACCGAATGTGGTGGTCGGACCGGTACGTCGTTGCGCACCACCTTGTAGCGGAACGTCCGGACTAAGCATGCACCTTCATCAGGCAATCTTCTATGCCGGCGTCGGTCAAACGCTCGCGAGCATGTGGGAGTTTGCCAGCGGGTGCGTGTCCGGCTGCTCGCCTTCATCTGGCGATGAATCAAAGGCCGGACGAGTGCGGGTCGAATGCGCGCTGATCCCGCGCCCGTCTTCGCATATAGGAATACTCTGGCGGCGACCTCGTTTGCAACTTACGGCGCTTTCTGGTTTGCCTACGGTACTTATGTCTTGCTTCTCTCCTCGGTCGCGTTTCGCTTTCCTGAACCCTGACATACAATTTTGTGTCACCGCGCAGCGTTCATTGTCTCTCCGTGGTCCGGCATCGAAGCCGCCTATGCGAGTCCGCTTGAATTCGCGAATGGCGTGGCTTTCTTCCTTTGGGGATTCTTCAGTGAGCTGCACCCACTGAATTACTTGACGGTCCGCTTCATTGACCGCCTGTCGACAGTTGTCACGTTCATCTTTCTTATTGCCTCGCTACGATCGTCAATCACGCTCGCCTGTATTTTCCTGTCCGGTCAGCTCATAATCGCTGCGATCGACGTGGTACATCTTGGCTGAACCGCTGCCGTTCAGTCGATGCGGTTTTCCTCTGCTTGGGCATTGCCGAACTTGGTACAGTTGGAAACCCGCATAACTTTCAAGTGAGGCCGCCTCGAAGCAGGAACAAGCTCAGCTCGGCTGACAAACCTGAGACTCGACAGATTGCAGGCGGCGCATTCGGCCTGGTCGCCAGCGCGCTGGCTTGGTACGTTGCCCTCTCGAACCTCCTTACGCCAGATACCTCTTTCTTCACCTTGCCAGTGGGCGACCTCACAAAGCGAGACTGAGCAAGAGATGTCGAGCGGCGTAGTCTTTACACTCATCTCCTGGCCGGTCGAAGTATTTCCGGAACCGCGGAACCTGTGCAATTCTTCCTTGGTATCGCGCTGGGCCATGCGAGTCACGAAAGCCCGTGCATCGCATCGAGATCGCGTCGGTGCGAACCGAGGAACACCGGCTGTAGCTCGGCCTTCTCAATTGCCGGGTATCGCGGCGTCACGAGTCGTCTGATACAGCTTGCGCTGAAAGGGATGTTGCGTTGACGCAACACACATTTGTATTCACTTCTCTACTCCCCGAAAATAATTCGCCGGCGAACGACGCCGCTGTCAACTTTCAGCGCACTCTCCTTCCCCCACTTCACCGGCAAAGTGCCACGCGAGCTCGGAGGCAGCGGTAAAGGTTCTCCCGCCATGCATCCGCTGCAGAGGCCTCGAGTCTGGGCGCGATCGACCGCCAGCTGCATTCCGGAAATTCTGCGCGCGCTCGCGCGCCCACCTCTCCGCACGCTCTTGCGGTTCTCCTCTCTCTCTCCGCATCTACCGCTGCAAGGCCCCAGCTTCTTCATCAAGGCTCTCCACTGCTCTACTGCGTCTGCGCACCCACCTCGGACTCGCCTGCCCGCGCCGCCTTACATCGTTCGAAGCCTTCTCTCGGATATATCCGGAGCACATCGCCGGCTTCACCACCTCAGCCACCATGGTCAACCTCTTCGAGCGCGTCGAGGACCGCCCGACTCCTAAGGCGGTCTACAACTGGAGGGTCTACTCATGGTGAGTCCGGACATCGTCTGGCCAACTGGGAGACGGGAGTCCCCGCTCCTTCTGGCTCGCCACTGCTCCTCGCGGACCCTCGCTCACCTGATGCTTCAACAGTGCCGTCGTAGCTGCGAGTGCGGCTATCATGATCGGGTAATTTAGTATTACTCAGCTCCGGCTGCCCGGGAAGCCTTCAGACCATCGGCTGACTCGGAAACTGGCGCCTTCAGCTACGATTCGGCCTTCATCGGCACTTCGATGGCTCTCGGCTCCTTCAAAAAGGAGTTCGGCCTTACGACGAAGACCGCGAAGGAGTTTGCGGGTATCTCTGCCAACATCGTCTCGACATACCAAGGAGGATGCTTCTTTGGCTCCCTGCTGGGCTACCCTCTCGGCCAGCTCCTCGGTCGCAAGATGGGTCTCCTCATCTCTTCCATCGTCTTCCTTCTCGGCGCAGGCGTGGTGAGTCCCGCACTATGCGTGCCTATCATCGGAAGCGCGGCGACTGAATTTCGCCACTCTTTTTCAGATGCTTGCCGCCGATCACGCTCGCGGTCTCGGCCCTATCTACGGCGGCCGCATCGTCGCCGGTCTCGGTATCGGCGCCGCCTCCAACTTGACTCCGCTCTACATCTCCGAGATCGCGCCGCCCGCGATCCGAGGACAGCTCATCGGAATGTACGAGATCGGCTGGCAGAGTGCGTCTCGAAATGATCAGCGATGTCCCCGATGTGTGCTGTACTGACACACTGGTGTCCCGCAGTCGGCGGTCTGGTCGGTTTCTGGATCAACTACGGTGTCACGCAGCACATTCCCTCTTCCCGCAAGCAGTGGCTCATCCCCTTCGCCGTTCAGTGCGTCCGCCATCTGGTGACCTCAATCGACACGCGAGCTCATCTTCGACTCCTGCAGGCTCATCCCTGGTGGCATCTTCGCTGCCGGCATCCCCTTCTTCATCCGCGAATCGCCTCGGTGGCTGATCTCCCGGAACCGTCGCGCCGAGGCGCTCAAGCATCTTTGCTACATTCGCAAGCTTTCCCCCGAAGACCCGTACATCATCAGCGAGATGAACGAGATCGACATTCAGGTCGAGCACGACCGCACCGCCGTCGGAACTGGATTCTGGGCGCCTTTCAAGCAGGTCCTCGGCAAGAGCTTCCTCCTCCGGCGCATGTTGATCACGACCATGCTCTTCATGTGGCAGAACGGGACGGGCATCAACGCTATCAATTACTAGTACGCTCACTCCTGCCGTCCGCATTTTGTGTCCCAAAGACTGACAATCACCCACTTCGCCAGCTCCCCGACCATCTTCAAGTCCATCGGCGTCACTGGTACTAGCACCTCGCTCCTCACCACCGGTGTCTTCGGTGTGATCAAGACCGTCCTTGCCCTCGTCTGGTGCTTCTTCGTTATTGACCGCTACGGTCGCCGCGGAATCGTGAGCTCGCGTCTCTCTTGTCAACAATTCTGGCTGTGGGCAAGCGCTGATGGTTCGTCCCGCTATAGCTTCTCGTCGGCGCTGCCGGTGGTGCCCTCTCCATGTTCGCGATCGCCGCGTACAACAACATCAAGGACCCGTCCAACAACCCGACCAAGGTTCTCCCGCCCGGTGGCAAGGCCGCCATGTTCTTCTTCTACCTCTGGACCGCCTTCTACGCCGTCTCGTGGAACGTGAGTTCACGACTGCTTAGCTCTGAACGTGCGAGCCCGAGCTGACGATGCCCCGTCCGTACAGGGTACCCCTTGGGTTGTCAACGCCGAGTCGTTCCCCGGTGCCGTCCGCCAAGTCACCCAGTGCTTCGCCGCGACGTCCAACTGGCTTTGTGAGTTTGCGCGTGCTCGGAGATGTTCGTCTGAATGTCCCGCTGACCATTGTGCCGATCTTTGCAGGGAACTTTGTCATCTCTCGCGCGACTCCGACCATGTTCCTCAACATGGGCCACTCGGGCTACGGCGTCTACCTCTTCTTCGGCGCGATGCAGGTCCTCTCGATCCCGTACATCTGCCTGCTCCTCCCCGAGACGCGCAACATCCCGCTCGAGGAGATGGACCGCCTCTGGGCCCAGCGCAACACGTGGCACGCCAACAAGATCGTCATGGACGAGCTCCGGCGCGAGCATCAACTCGCCGCCGAGCACGGGCAGAACTACCTCAAACCGACCGAGGGTGTCCGGACCGAGCAGATTGAAGACTCGATGGCAGCCGACTCGAAGCTGCGGGGCGAGGCATCGGACAAGGTCTAGACGGCTCCGAGCATCCATCCATCCATCGAGCTTCCTTAGGGCAAGCTGTACACAGCCTCTCAACCCATTGTAGCAGTAGCGCATAGCATATCTTTTCCGTCCCATCGGATCCGACTCGCGTCCGAGCATCTTTTTCCCCGGGAAAAGCGCCTAGTCAGCAATCGTCCGTGCGCCGCCCGCAAGCGCGAAGTCTGTCTTTACCTAGCAACCGCTCTCGAACAGAGCCGAAAAGACTCCAGGTACAGCTGTAGCGGCCGGAAGAACAACGCGACAAGAGGCGCGCGGTGTTTTGACGCGTTTCGCTGCTGAACTTGCCAGTCGCTCGCGCCTCCACCGCTGCTAGTGCACACACGCTCCTGCTTCATTTCGATATGGCTAGCGCTGCTGCACCCAACGACTCTGCGGACGAGATCCCGCCGCTCGCGTTCGAGACGGAAGAAGAGTTGCGCGCGGTTCTGGACCGACTCCGCGCCGACCTCGCCGCCAGGATCGACGCGCAGGTCAGTGGAACCAGTGCGACCAGTAAGGGCAAGGGCAAGGCGGTCCTCGAGACGGATCACGATAAGAAGCTGGCGAACGATCTCGTCGTCAAGGTCAGTCAACCAACCTGTTAGATCGCAGCGGCCTCCCACCGTACAGACTCGGAACCGCAGAGTACGAGACTGCCCAATCGCGCGGTATACCATCCTGCGTTGTACCGGGCGCACCAGGCAGCGTTGTAGCATCGAAGGAACGCCAGGCTGAACCACCGCGCAAATCGCTCTCAGGACTTCTACGCCAAGATGGAAGCAATTATCGTGCAGAACTGCACCATCACAGGTCTCTCGTGGTCAGAGTATCAGCGCAAGAAGAAGCGAGGCGGTAAGCGTCTCTTGCGCATCAGCGCTGCCATCGGCATGGCGAACCTAGGCTTACGGGGTACGCTGTGTGTGCCGCAGAGCTCGGCAAGACGCAACCTTTCGATGACACGTTGCATCAGCGCGTGCTCAAGTATCAGAACGACCTGTTCGACGCGCGAGAGATTAACGCCCGGGAACGGGTCGACGCGCCAGCACGAACAGCACAGGTTCGTCCAGTCCGGTAGTGCCCGAGCCGGCTGACCCACCAAAAGCTGACGCTGCCTGATCTCGATTGCTCGACAGTACGTCGACGAGATCATCCGGCTCGATCGGGAGCACGCTGGCCAGCTCGAATCGGCCCGATTCGAAGTACCGGAGGAAATTTCGCTTGCAAAGCCACGGTCCCGCAAGAGTCTCGGAGGCGCTGGTGAGCTGCAGACTTTCGCGCACGCTCCGTGAGCAAACGCGATGGCTTGTTGACATCTCCGGCATCAGGCGAGGCGCCGTCTGCGGCACAAGCCCAGGAATACTACGAGGAGGGCAAGGCGTCGCTCGACAAGCTTCTAGCGGTGAGTCTACACCTCTCGAGAGTCTACTACAGTACACTGCTCATCGTCCGATCTGTTCACGCGTAGGACGTCCCGAAACTGGCTACGGCCGCCGAAGAAGCGCGAAAAGTCGCCCTTGACGCCGGCGACTTGCGATGACCGCGGACTGTTGAGCTTTTGCGACCTAGAACTGTACATGCTGCATTCGTACGTGTTGTCGTCTTACCGGAGCCGTGACTAGAGTCCGGAGTTGGCCAGGCCGCGCACAGCTTGTCTCGCGCAGTTTGCGGCCGGACTTGGCGCCGAACACGCCGCCCCACCTTTACACCCGCTTCCGAGTTGGCTTTCGGCATGCGGTCTCGCGACAGCATGAATCAGACAGCTCATGCCCCTTCGGACGCGTCCCTTTCGAGCCTTTTTCAACCCTCCGCTTCTATCGTGAACAACCTCCGTTGCGGCCGCTCGCCTTACTGCGACAATGACCTCGGCCGACAAGTGGTCCGCTGAGCGGTACAACTCGAACGCGAGCTTCGTCTACTCGGCTGCCTTCACGAGTCCGACGCTGGACCTGCTCGCTGCAAAGCCAGGCGTGAGTCTCGGAGATCCCCGAACCAGTGACGGGGGACCATCTTCGTGGTCGCTGCGCTCATGGCAGCCCTCCCTTGCAGGAACGGGTACTTGATCTCGGCTGCGGTTCCGGCGACTTGACTCTCCAAGCTCTTGTGCCTGCCGTGCAGCCGAACGGAGCTATCGTCGGCTATGACGCCTCGCCAGACCTGCTCGCCAAAGCACGCGCTAATGCCGCCGCGTCGTCCCTGCCCGCGAGCGCGAAGGACAGCCTCACTTGGGTCGAACGCGATGGTCACGATCTCGACACTTATGGCGAGGCGGGATCGTTCGACGCCGTGTTCTCGAATGCGGCCCTACACTGGATGAAGCGAGACCCGGCCAAAGTCGTCCGCGGTGTACATCGCTGTCTCAAGCCGGGCGGACGGTATGTGGGCGAGGTGAGCGCAGTCAGACCTCTATGCGCTGCGTACGGGACGCTGACAGATGCTTACCCGCTCCAAGATGGGCGGCGCCATGAACATGATCGCAGTGAGGTCGACGCTGCATACGGTGCTAGCCGAACACGGCGTCGACGCGGCGAGCATCGATCCGTGGCACTTTCCGACACCAGAACAGTACAGCAAGGTCCTCGTATCGGCCGGTTTCCGAGTCGAGAGCTGTGGTACGATCCCGTTCTGCAAGGCGCGGCCTGCACGTCGACGCCAGCTGATCTCGGTCCCGGCCCCCGCGCCATACAGAACTCGTCCCACGCCCAACATCCCTACCCGACTCGGGCCTTGACGGCTGGCTCGACACGTTCGCGTTCGCGTTTCTAGATGCCTTGCCACCGCAAGTCGATCGGCAGGCGGTCAAGGACGAAGTCTGCCGTCGACTCGAGATCGACATGATGCATGACGGGCGCTGGACGACCATGTATGTCAGGTTACGCTTCAAAGCGTGGAAGGATTGAGCCGGGAAAGGGCCGGGAAACGGGTTGAGATCGGACATTTCGTGGCCTGTGATGGCCTGTGGTCAGATGAAAGAAAGACTATGCTGCAGGGTATGAATACGTCAAGGAAGGAAGGGCGAGAATCAACATGTTTTGGGAAGCGAGGTGATGCTTTGGTACGTCAGGTGAATCGGGAGACATGGGCGGCGACCAGTCGCGCGAGGGAGAAGTCTCTATGGAAAGCACGTCTATGTTCAGGTCAGGAGAGGGAGAGGATACATAGGTTTTCGTGGGACCGCATCAAGCGATCGCGACGACGGTAGGTGCGGCGGGCGGAGCGGGACCGTGGTGGTGGGTCAGGCGTTCGTAGGCGAGGACGTCGTCCTCGACCTCCCCGATCTCGAGGACCTGCTCGCCGGTTTCAAAGTCGACCTCCTCGCGGTAGGCGGGAGGGGCATCTCGCAGTTGTGCCTCTCGCTCCTCGTCGCGACGAGTGAGCGAGGGCGGCCGCGGCACCGTGAGGAAGTAGATATTGGCCTCGTGTGCGAAGGGGAGCGGGTACGGCAGGTCGAGCAGCGACGGCGGGAAATCCGCGTGCCTCGGACGAATCACGTAGCTACCGAACAAGTCCAGTCAGCATGCATGGTTCAGTCGGACGCCCATAGACGCGTGATCGGAAGGGTGCGGAGAGTCCGCGGTGATTCGTGACGACTGACCTCTTCTTGCCGGACTTCAGGAGCGTTTTGACGGGCGCTTTCGGGACGGCGGCCGCCCTGCACCATACGAGGGCCTTACGGAGCTTGTCCTCGACCCAGTGGGCTTCGTCGAGCGCGCGGGCGACGGCGCGGATGTGCCGAGTGTTGACTTTTCCGGCCCAGCACGACGGCCAACCTTTATCGCGCGCGTCGCACAACGCGAGATGCCTCGACCGGAGGTCCCGCTGGCGGATCAACCACGCCAGGTGGTACGCGCGCAGGCTCCGTTCCGTCAGAGGGAGGTGACGACGGCTCCGGCTCTGCTGCTCGACTAGCGTCTCGGCGTACGTCGTCGGTTCTGACCGGAGGTGCGGGTGGTCTTCGGGGACCGGCAGCATCGGGCTGCGCAGGTCTGCCAGAGTCTCCCCGCTGCCGAGGAGCGTCGCGAGCAAGATCGAACCCATATCCACTGCGCGATAAGCGGTCGTAGGAGAAGCTGGCTGAAGGGAGGAGGCAGAATGACCGCAGCGCCGAGCGGCCGTCGCCCGTGGGAAGCGGAGTCCGGGGCCACGGACGCGCACCGCCGTCATCCGCCCGTTTCGAGTCCCTCTTTTCCCAGTCCAGTTCATAATCATGCTCCTCCCCGGCCGTCTTCTCCCAAATTTCGGGCGGAGCTAGGAACTTCGGCCTCCGGTCCCTCCCCGCGATGATGTCGTACAGTTATCGAGGAGGCTTTTCGATCCGCACCCCCGGAACTGGCGACATCATGTAGGCTGCCCGTGAGAGAGCTGCTGTTGTGCTCAGAGGTATTGCGTCGGATCTTCCGAAGATCTGCCACTAAAACCTGCAGCTACTTCTTCTTCCCTTGATCCGCGGCCGCTGATCGTTGAGCCTGCCGTGCCTCGTCCGCCTTGTACCACTGAGGAACAAGCAGCGTCAGTTCGCTGTCGCACAAGAAGCCCCTCGACCCGCTCTCACCTCGACGCCGGTCTTGATGCCGTCCTCGAGACTCTCGATGGGCTCGTAGCCGAGCACTCGACGTGCCTGCAAGCGACGTTGCGTCAGCGCGTCCGAGAGCAACCAGGACAAGAGGCGAAGACGCGCGGCGTACCCGCTCGATGTCAAAGTACAAGTCGTGCAGGACATACTGCATGTGCGCGGTCGGGACGGCGCAGTCCTCGGGCTTCTTGCCCTGGAACCGCCCGATGGTCTCGCTCAGCTGCGCGTACAGCATCCCGACACTCTTTGGCAACACGATTGGGTCCCACCACCGAGGCGGCTTCTGCGAGTACGCAAAGTAGACGGCGCGCGCGAACGTCCAGAACGTGACTGGTTCGCCGTTCGTAATGAAGAACGCCTGGCCGGCGACGGACAGGTTCGAAGCGTCGATGGGCTCGTCATCGGAACAGGCAAACTGGTTCCACCTGTTGCGCATCGCGGGCAGGGGCGGATCGGCTTGTGGAGGCGGCTTCGACGGGTCGACGACATCCTGATGCAGTGAAGTCGGCAGCCGTCTCCGCTTGATGGTGCACTGCACGGGCTCGAGGCGCGACACGAGCGGTTTTGCGGATATCGGAGGACTGTCGAGGCGGTCTGCAGCGAGCAGGTGCGCGTGCACGACGTTTTTGAGGGTGACAAAGTCGAACAAGTTCAGGTCGTCGCCCATCTGAAAGATCGACTGGCCCGACTTGTACACTTCGATGAAGCCGGGCAAAACTTGTCGGTCGCCGGGACTGTCATGCACAGGCATTTGTCAGCAAACGATGGCCTGCGCAGCGGGCCACAGATAGCCTCACCCGATGATGCCACCCAGCCGTAATGAGCACGTCTTGAGCCCATTCTTCCCGTTCGCTGCCAGTACGATCTTCTCTGCTGATGCCTGGCGCAGAATCAGTGTCAGTGGCATTGTTCGCCGTTCGCAAGGAAGCGCAAGCACCTTGGTCCCGGCATATGTCGCGACCTTCTCCTCGGTCTCGATGATGGGTAACCGCTCGTCGACGTTCTTGTACGCGATCCCGGCTTCATACACGACCGTCATCGAGCTCGTGAAGACGAGCTTCCGGACGCCTGCTTCTTGGCATGCACGCACGACGGCATCCGTCCCGTCGACGTTGACGCTCCTCCACATGTCGGGGGTCGATTTCGCGTGCGGGCTCGCCGTATGAAAGACGGTGGTCACTTCGCTGTCCCTCAGTGACGCGAGGACCGAATCGTACGAGGTGATGTCGGTCCGGAAAAAGCGATAAGGTTCGCCCGAGGAGGTGTCGAAGCGTCGTTGCGTCAAGCCGAAGGACGCGACTCGGGCTGCAGGATGTCTCTCGAGCAGCGCCGAGACGAGCGCTGCTCCGAGAAAGCCTTCGCCGCCGATGACGGCGTACGAGTCGGGCGAAGTCGACGGTCGACGCGGACGAGGGGAAGGTGCGGTCATGTTGGCAGGAGAGGTGGAAATCCCGCAGCTTGGATCGGCTGGGGCTTCGTAGTGCATGCAGTGATCTGCAGGTGCTTCATACGAGTCAGCTGAGAGTCCACAGTGTCCTCTGGAGTGCTTGCCGAGGTTCAGAGCGTGGTTCGATCAACACTGCGTTCCTGAACTCGGCGCCTCCTATTCCCCGTCCGCGTCACTGATTCCTAGCTGCTAGCCTATACGTTCCTTAGCGAGGAAGAGAGGATCCTGGTACGCGATCTGATTGTGTCGAGGCGGCACCCTGGGCGGCTGACGGGCCTTGCGGACGCCGAGTCGAGCTGCCGCGAGACGATCGAGCAGGACCGGAGAGACTCACGCTAGAGCTCGGAGGCTGTGCTCAGGGCAGGGAGGTGCAGTCTTATCAGGCTCTCTTGCGGGCTCGATCGTGGCGAAACTGAAGACCGACACCGAGTCGCGATCGCTTTCACGCGACAGTCGAGGAAAAGTCTCCGACTTCACATTTTCACGGATCATAGACAGTAAGAAGGACCGCGTTCACTGCAGCTCGTAGATCACGAGGAGTTTGGGTAGCAGAAGAAAGGTCGCCCCGGTAGACTGGCCTCATCCATCTTAATCTCTCCCTTGCGCCGGATCGCGGCTGCTGCGGCGGATGGTCGAGAAACGCATGGCCTCGGCTACTGTAAGCGAGATTGGATCAGCCGAGGAGCAGTGTCGTGAATCGCGCAAGAGCTTGCAGCAGGCCGATGGACAACGGGCCGAATTTAACGAGAAACCGAAGATGGGCGACTCACTCGGAACTCATTGGCCTCGCGCCATCTGTCGGTCTAAGGCG
The DNA here is from genome assembly GCA_002922495.1 of Rhodotorula taiwanensis. NCBI lineage: Eukaryota > Fungi > Basidiomycota > Microbotryomycetes > Sporidiobolales > Sporidiobolaceae > Rhodotorula > Rhodotorula taiwanensis. The sequence goes on along the minus strand of PJQD01000047.1, from coordinate 245,548 downwards.
GCTCGGCAGCTGTAGCTCGCTCGGCAGCTGTCGAGAGATACTCGGAGAATTGAGCCGCCGAGAGCGCCGCCGCGGCGGGTCGGCCTAGGAGTCGAAGCGAATGTCCCTGGAAGCGACGAGTGTCGCCCTCGCGCCGTACGAGCCCAGGCTTGACAGCGTCTTGTTGTGATGCGCGACGATCTGATCGACGGAGAGGATGCCGTTCGGAGCCGTCGTGTGCGCATCCTCCGCGATTGTCACTTCGAACCCGAGTGCGAGGGCCCGCCTGACGGTTGACTCGACGCAGAACTCGGTCTGCATTCCGCAGACGACGAGACGGGTCACGCCTCGATCGCGTAGAATTTGTTCGAGCGCCGTCTCGTGAAAAGCGTCCGATCCCTGCTTCCGGACAAAGATGTCGTGCGGAGACTGGTGGTGCTCGAGACCGTCCGCGAGCTGCCAGTCGGGCGTGCCGTACACCAAGTCGTCCTTCTCGTCGTGCTGGACAACGATCGTGGGCGCCCCAGCTTGGCGTGCCCGTTCGTAGAGCTGGTTGATATTGTCGATCGTGCGGCCTGCCTTCTCCACGGCATCCGAGCCGACGCAGAGCCCCTGTTGCACGTCAATGACGAGGAGCGCGGTGGGCATATTTTGTCACACGTGTCTCTCTGCGTTCCACACAAGGTCAGTCGAAGGAAATGCGAGGCCGATATCGCGCCGAAACTGTTTCAGTCAGAAAGCGCGGGAACGAGAGCGAGCGCAACATAGCCGAATGCAGGCAGCCGTGCACGGCAACCCGAGATCCATGCCGGAGCAGAGAAGAGCAGCTTACTCGCGGTGTGTCCAAGCCAGGCGGTTCAAGTCGATCCGTGACAGCGGGAAGCAGCCGGAGGAGAGTGGGGGAGGAAGGCCGAGGCAGCGCTGACAACCGCACTTCGAGTCAAGGGAGGCCGCAATAAGAGCTCCGATAGAGTGCTCGTGTCTTTGACAGAGGGGAAAAGAGGAGAGCCACGCTGTGCCTCGGAGGCAAGACGTCCTTTTTTCAACTTTCGCAAAGGAAGCGATCTTCTCCCGTCCTCAAAAGGCTATATCGTGCTCGGAGTTGCAATTATATGTTCAAGCTAGGCAGAGAGAGAGGGGACGAGAGGGTGATCCGGTCAGAACCTCAGGAATGAATCGCTTATTTGCGGCGGCTGCCCTGCTGGAGGAGGAGGACGCGGACGATCGACGTAAACAAGTTGATGATGTCGAGGATCAACGACACCGACTCGCGGACCGGGTCGGCGGGGATCGCGCCCCTGCTAGAGAGGTTGGCGTGGCGGCGGATCTGCGGAAGGCGATGCGTCAGTTCTGGTCTTCGATTTCTGACACCGACTCCGATCAGCGAGATAGCGTAGAGGGACTGACCTTGTTCGTATCGTAGAGAATCATTCCGCTGAAAATAGCCACGCCTCCGTACGCGCCGACACTCTCGAGCATCGAGAGCGTGCGGAGGGAAGTCGTCGCGGGCAGGACAAGCGGCGCGAGCGACGTGCAGATCAAAACGCCGAGGCCGGCGAGCAACGGACCGCCGATCCAGAGGTACTGGTCCGACTTGGCGGTCGAACCGACGTAGCTGATCCCGGCCGTCGCGCCGAGGGTGTAGAGGCCGGCGCGACCGAGGATGTGCGGCGCGATGAAGAACAGGGGCGACAGCGTCAAGCCCTGCATCGCCGAGAACGCGGCCCAGCAAGCGTAGTGCGCGGGCGTGTCCGGGGCCGTGTACATGACGCCCATCATGGAACCGATTCCGCCGACGAGCGAGATACCGGCGACGGCCCACGGGTTCATCGCCATGAGGCGGTACGTGACTCCGTTCCTGAACGCGGCGAACGCGGTACCGGCCGTGATGGCGAGGCCGGCTCCGGTCCACTTCATGGTCGAGCGGAGGTAGGCCCACTCGTGCGCCTCGAGCGGCTTGGTCTCGCCATTCAGGAGCAAGTGCAAGCCTGCCGCGCCCGCGATACCGAGACCGACGTTGACGCCGACCTTGCCCCAGTCCATCCCGCCGGCTTGCTGACCGTAAGCTCCCGATGACGATCCATACGCGCCCTGGCCGGTGGCGATCCCGCGCTTCTGGCCGGTTGCGGCCGACTTGTGGAAGCTCGCGCGGAGGGCGTCAAAGACGGACGCTGGTTGCTGGTGGTGCGAGTGCTGCACTTGGTGGCGAATTGCCGAGCGGGTCGACGACGAGAAGAGGCGAGGGGAAGGGTGCGCGGCGGCGAATGCGGCGCGGAAGGCGGGGAGGGGCACGGTCGGGTGGGCGTGCGCCACTAGTGAGGGTACACCTCGCACGAAGGCTGCCATGGTCTAGCAGGTCGTTCGGGTGTGTGTAGAGAGAACGAGAGAAGAGAGTGCGAGGGACGCAAGTCGATGCGGTTCCATCTGGCGCGACCGCCGGTTCCGCCGCGATGACGAAGCCGCTGCCGGTCGCGACGCACCAGACTCGCACCTTCTTCACATCGGGCGCACTCTCTGGTTCCTTTTATCTCTTTGTTTGCAGTGATCTGACACGATGATCGACTATCGATGTCGCCTCCTGTTATGGCCCCGCTGGAATTCCAACGCTGTTAGATTTCATCTCCGAGTCTTCGAGTCTGCTGGGGCTCGGCAGGCCGCTACAGCTTCTTGTCCGGACCGCCAAAGCTTCGGAACGAAGCACGCGAGTGCACAGACTGCCACCATTACGGCTGCACCGCACTTCTGGCCCATCACGTCCTCTCATCGACCTGCCCTCTTTTCCGCAGCACAGATACGGGACCGACCTTCCGCATTCCCGACCCGCTTCTCGAGCCAATCGAGCCAGACAGCCTTGCCTGTGTCAACATTGTCCCGCCCCTTGCGCCATTGCTGGAGACGCTCGAGGCGAAACATGCGCGTGAGGTCCGCTTCAGACGAGGGGAAGTAGCCTTTCTTCCAGTGTGGTCGAGTGCCAAGTCGCGGACCGTAGGATGGACTCGCAGTTGCTGGAAGAAGCGGAAGTAGCGGGGAGGGATCGGAAGCTTGAGCAGTCGGCAGCTGTAAATACCCAGGCAGTCAGCCCTTTACAACGGTCCGGGCGAAGATGCACGTCGGGAACCGGCAAACACGATGGGCTCGTACCAAGTCACCATGCCCTCATAGTGGTCTGTGTTCTCCAGCAAGTGGGCATAGCTCGCATCCGGGCTGAGCGAGAGGTCGCAAGGACGAGAAGCGCACGCTCGATTCGGGTGTGCAGATCGACCGAACGGCCTTCCCACGCGAGGCTCGTACACGATTGATGTCACGTAGCACGACACCGACTACGAGGATCGCAGTCTTCGTCGCTGGCGAGATCGAAGTCTGCCGGAACTGAGAGAGCGAGATGAGCCGCTGCGAGCACGGGGAGGAGGTTTGATGAGGGACCGCACTGGGTCAAGTGAGCACAACCTCAGCCGGACTCTCTTTTTGCGAGTGCCATCCTGGTCCCGGACTCTGATGCAAGCTCACTGCACGAATCGTCTCTGCTTGTTTCGCGGCTTCCCTCAGAATCGACGCGACTCACTCATCGCTTGTCGGCGAGAAGAGCAGTTCCGGTACGCGGCTGTGTGTCGACGAGCACAGTTGGGCGAAGCTGTGTAGATCACCTCCGGGCGGGTGCCGCAGCGTTGCCAAGGTTTCCGGAAAGTCGAATGCTGGACGCTGGGAGCTTGAGCACCACGTAGGTGCCGACTAGGGAAGTCTGCGGGGAGCAGCTGGCGGCATCCAAAGTAGCTTGCGAGAACGGAAGACGTCTATTATCGCGAAAGCGAGAATCACGGCGAGGTAGTCAAGCCGGCCCAGCTGCCCGGTTCCCGGGAGAAGCGCTGGAACCTCCCGGCGAGTATCACGTAAGCACGTCGAGGGATCGCCGCGCGAAGCACTTGCGGATTCAGCATCACTGAGATACGGTTACCAGCTCGACACAGTCGTAGCGGCGGTCTCGCTCGAGTTGAGCAAGATGGCGGGTTCCACCAAGCTGGAGCGCAGGCTCTGGAAGTGCGTCGGTCGAAAGAGGCAGTTGACCGGGGGGGCCTGACAGCCATCAGGGAACGAGTCGCGACCGACCCTCACCGTTCTACCTAGAGCAAGACTGCCTTGATGTGTGCGCAAGCAGAACAGACGCAGCTGCTGCCCTCGATCTCGAACTCGTCGGATCAAACTCGATTGCGATTGGTCGAGTGATCGACGCGCGAAAGACTGCCACGCGCGCTGCAGCTCCTGAAAATATTCGCGCCCAGCCTTCCGCGCACAATTCCGGCGGAGAACCGTCGCAAATCTGACCGACGCTCTTTCCGCTTTCCTCGCTCGCTCACACGCTTCCTCGCTCACCCGCAACACTCGCCTCAGAGCACGACTCGACTCGAGCTCGACAGATGTTGCCGTATCAGGCTGCGTCGGCGCCGACGTCGAGGACTGGCAGTCCGCTCAAGTTCAAAGAATCGACCCTGCCAGATCCCCTGCGACGCCTACTCGGTCACCCCATCCTCTTGCGCGCGAGGACCTACAGGAGGCGGCATCCGAACCGGACTCTTGCGATCGCAGTCTCGGCGCTCGTCTCGTTGTTGTGGGTCTCGTCGCGCATGTCGTCGACGCCGGACGACTTTGGCGATTTGAGCGGCCGTGGACACTCGCCGCTCGCCTGGGGTACACATCCAGACGCGATCGTCAATTACGGAGACTATGTCGGGCTCGGACACCAGCGGAGCAAGGTCATGGCGGCGACTCCGACCGACTATGCCGACATGAGCGATCACTACCCCGTCCTCGATCAGCAACTCGCCGGCCCGCTGTACCGCAAACGGAGAACGGCGCAGGAGAGGGCAGCCGGAGTCGAGAAGCAGGACCTCGAGGAAGGTGGGACCGCTGCAGGCAAGAAAGGGCGCGGCGCGTTCGAGCGGGATCGACATGGCGGCCTCGGCGGCGCGAGTGTCGAATGGAGTACGGGCGTCGTCGGTTCGGGGACGTACCTCGGACCTGGCGTCGACATGACCAAGGACAGCGCGTTGGAAGAGGCGCTACAGGAGGCGCTCGACGAAGAGGACGAGGCGAGCGCGGCGGAACAGGCGGCCCTCGACGACCTCGACCACGAAGCAGGGCTGAACGGAGTCACCAAGCCGCGCCAGGCCCGCTCGCATTCCGTTTCGACTGCCGCCGTGTCGCGAGGCGAGCGCGCCCTTGTCGAACGGATGCTCGAGAAGGGTTGGGTCTTTCTCGATGCCGACGACAAGATCAATACGGAACGGCTGCACAAGGACGCGAACGAGCACGGATACCTCGACACGCTGCCGTTACGAGAGCGCGTGCGGTACAAGGCGCAGGGGCGAAGGGTCGCCGCGCAAGGATGGGCGCGGGTTTACGCCGCGATGGACACGGGCGAAGCGACCAAGAGCGCGCTCGAGTTGCAGCTCGAACGGATGGTCCGGAGGGTACCCGTCGTCGTCTTTAGCAAGACCACCTGCCCGTAAGGCGATCTCTTTCCCTCCCTCTCTTTACCTCCGAGGCTGATCCAGCCCTTCTGCCGCAGTCATTCGAAACGGGCGAAGCAGCTCCTAGCCGAACTCGGCCTGTACCCTGCAGCACACGTTATCGAGGTCGACCTGCGACGTGAGTTCGGTCCTGCGCCGGCGTTCATGTGGCGGCGTCACTGACTCTCGACTCGACCTTGCAGCCGATATGGTCTCGCTAAAAGCGCTGCTGAACCGCCGGACCGCGCACGCGACGTTTCCCAACATTATTATCGGTTCGCGGTCTATAGGAGGGGCGGATGACCTCGAGCGGTTACATCACAGCGGTGAGCTGAAGGAGCTGCTCAGCGAGGTGGGTGTACAGGCGTCGGCGTGACGCTCAGGATAGACATTGCTTCTCCTCGCGTTCCTTTCTTGGGTGGCGTGCGCGTCTCTGAGTCTCTGTCGTGTAACGCATATAGACTAGCAACAGACACTCTGTAATCTAATTGCGAGCGAGGGGGAAACAGGAGTCCGTTCGCCGAGCGATGCGGTCCGTCCGTTGGCGTACAGACTCGCTCCTCTTTCTGTCAGCCCCGGACTCTTGTTTTCACTGTGACGCGCTGCAGCTTTGGTGCGCTCGGGAGCTGCAGCTGCTGTCCCGTTCCTGCCTGCTCCAGCGCTCTGCTCACTTCTGCTCGGTTCGTTCTCGCTGCCCCACTCGGCGCTGATCCAACATCCAAACTCTCTCTCGCGCGCCTCGTCCGACAACACTGCTCTCTCGGAGAGCTTGCAGTCCAAAAGCAGGCTGTCGCAAGCTCCCTTGACGCCCTCCCCTCGCTAGGCGGCCCACTTGATCGACCGCGAACACCTCAGCAAGCGCCTCCGTCTCGATCAGCAGCCGCGATTCTGTCCGGCAGCGGACGCGCTATCAATGGCCTGGGAGGGCACAGATGCGCCTCAGCGAGGTTTCGAGGGAGATGTCGACGGCACGGTCGATCCGAGCAAAGAGTGAACTGACCTTGCACTGAACCCGCTGTCTGTCCTTCCTCAGCTGATAGTTCCTTCTCCCGCTGCGCTACAGCTATATCTTGCAGGACAAGCTCGGCGTCGGCTCGTTCGGCGTCGTATACAAGGCGTGAGGCTGCACCGCAGTCTCGTCATCGAGGATGCCGGGCTGACGAGCACACGCGTGCTGGCAGGATCCACATCCCGACGTCCCGCCTGGTCGCCATCAAGATCATCAACCTCGAAGACTCGGATGACGACATTGCCGAGATACAGCTCGAGATCTCGCACCTTGCCGCGTGTGACAGCCCATGGGTCACAAAGTACTATGGCTCGTTCCTCCGAGGTTGGAAACTCTGGATCGGTGAGTCGCGGACTCACTGGCGCACTGGGCTAGGGCTCGTTCACCACGGTCCCTGGTGAGTGCTAGTCATAGTGGAAGTCCGCTGACTCACAGCCCCGAACGCTACAGTGATGGAGTACCTCGCTGGCGGCTCTTGCCTCGACCTGGTGCGCCTCGTGCTTGAAGAAGCTCGCAGACTCGGTAGCTGACTATGGCGATGCACATGGCTTTCTAGCTCAAACCGGGTCCATGGTCAGAGGCGCACATCGCCATCGTCTGCCGCGAGCTCCTGCTCGGCCTCGACTACCTCCATGGCGAGAACAAGATCCACCGCGACATCAAAGGTATGCTCACGTTAGCACCTCTTCACGTCCCGTACAGTCGCTCATCGTAACATACGATCAGCCGCAAACATCCTCCTCGCAGCGAATGGCGCCGTCAAGCTCGGTAAGGGCTGCATCGCGCTCAGCTCGAGCGCGATCCCGTGCTGACAGCCCTGACCTTTCCCAGCCGACTTTGGCGTCGCCGCTCAGCTCACTGCGACGCTCGGTCGGCGCAACACCTTTGTCGGCACGCCATACTGGATGGCACCCGAAGTGATCCGACAGGCCGGCTACGACGCGAAAGCCGACATCTGGTCGCTCGGGATCACGGCGATCGAATTCGCCAAGGGAGAACCGCCGCTCGCCGAGTACCACCCGATGCGCGTATTATTCCTCATCCCGAAAGCGAGACCGCCCTGCTTGGAAGGCGCGTTTAGCGCGGCGTTCAAGGACTTTGTCGCGCTGTGCCTGATCAAGGATCCGAAAGAGGCGAGTCTGTGCCACCTCCCTGACTGTGAGGTCACATCACAAATTCGCCACAACTGACGCCGCACGTCTGTACAGCGGCCGACTGCGAAAGAGCTGCTCCAGCATCGCTTCGTCAGGAACGCTCGGCGCACCTCGCAGTTGTCTGAGCTGATTGAGCGCCACCGAGAATGGCGAGCCAAGACTCCTGCGAAGGGTGTCAAAGGCGGCAAAGGCGGGAATGACCCGTTCGCGGAGGAGGACGGCGGGACGGTCGCCAGCGCTTGGGCATTCGATACCGTGCGAAGTCACGCAGAGTCGGATCAGGTCGCGAGCGTGATGACCGCGACCGTCAAAGCGGTGCGTGATACAAGCCTCACCTGTACTACTCTCTCGCTAATTGCTGACGGACCTTGCATCCTCAGCCGCAGCCTCAGGATGAGCACTTGGCCGCTTTGTCGGCGCAAGGCTTGGGCATCGGAGCTGCGCCCGCCGAGCCTGCACCCGCGAAGGAGCCCCAGCGCCCTGTACCTTTGCGCCCGGCACCGCCTGTGCCGGGAGAACCTGCCGCACCGATGCGAGACGGGCACGAGAGGCGAGACGCTAGCGATGGCAGCGGGTACGTCGCTGCTCGACTCGTTCGCATCGTTGAGTCGGAATTGACGCATCTGGCGCCGCAGGTTCGGAACTGTCCGACCTATCAAGGCCGTCGAACCCCTGAAAGACGTTGCACCCCCTCTCGCATTGCCGAGTCTGACTCAACGCTCTCGATCACGACCGCCTTCCCTTTCAGCCTCCGGTACTGGGTCCATTTCGTCCACTTCGGCCGCGTCGACTGAGTCGTCAGCTGCATCTAGCAAAGACAATGCATCGACTGCAGATACATCGGTGACGACCCTTCCTGCCTCGACGAGTGAACACGAAGGGCCCTCGACTGCAGCTCGACTCGGCCGAGCGATCGCCTCGAAGGCACTCGCACCGACTCTCGAGGCGGCATTCGCAAGCGAGGCAGTTGACTCGGCGGACCGTCAAGCACTCGAGGCGATCCGGAAAGGTTTCGCGCACCTCCAAGCGACCAGGCCGGAGTTGGTCTGGAAGACCATGGAGGGCGTCCTACATACCATGAACGAGTGCGCGTTCTCAGTGGATGCCTGTGCTCGGGGCTTGACATACTGATCGAGCGTACATCTGCAGCGATCCGGAACTTCGCGGACTCGTCGACAAAGTCTCGCCAGACCTCAGTGGCGTCTTCGGACACGGACCGAACGAGCTCCACAGGTCTATCGTTCCGACGTCCCGCGGTCCCGCGGTCCTCCTTTCGAGTCTCGGCAAAACGCAGGCGGCTGCCGATCCGAGTCCGGACGCCGACTCGTCCGACGAAGAGGACGCGGCGCCTGATCTGCACCCTTCCACCGACGACGCTGCGGCTCGGAGTCCGATCGCGCAGATGCTCTGGGCCAGGTGGCTACTCGGACTCAAGGAACAGCGTGAGTCTCCTGCCTCGAAGCGGGACGTCTGACTTGCGCGCCAGCTTACCAGGCTTTTTCCTTCAGTAGGTCTCGCGTGAGCGGGTTCGTACAAACGAAACCTAGACCGTGCCTCGCACAGTTCCTCCGTGATCCGTATCCTGCGACTGTCGACCCGCCCTCAACCACAGACCCTATTCCCAGCTTCGTTTCGCTCCCAACATACATAGTATTCTCACTCGTGTCCGTTGCCATATTCCCGCTTGCATTCCAATCGTTCATCTCTCTTGCTTGACTTGCCTGAGTTGAGTTCGATCGAGCCAGCGACGGGAAGCCGTGCCTGTTGGGCAGCGAGGCGACTGTGCGAGAGCATGCTGCTTTGCGCCCTGAAAGAGGCGAATGCGAAGAAATGCGAGTTGCAATGATTCTGACGATGTAACAAGAAAAGAGGTATATGGGAAGAGGTCTGCTGTACAAGGAAGAATGCGGCGCGGCGGCTAGGCGACCCTACGGGCGACCGGTCTTGATGATGCCGGCGCGGACGAGGACCTCGACCTTTTTCCTGATCCCCTCGTTCTTGGCCATGTGTTGCTGCAAGCTCTTCGGGTCCTGCTGCGCCTGCTGCAAGATCATCTGGAACGCCGGGTCCGACATGATGGACTGGACTTCGGGGTCGCGCATCGCGCGCGCGTACGTCTGCTCGTCCGTCTCGCCCGATCGGGACTCGGCCATCGCGTTGGTGATCTTGGTGAAGTGCTGCGTGATCTCCTTCGTGTTGGCTTGCGCCGTGTCCTTCGCGGCAGCCTGTACGGAAGATATCCTCGCAGGTCAGCAAAGCTCACTTTTGCGGAAAAGCAACGCCAGGCAGAGGAGGACGGCCGCACGCACCAGCTCGATCGCAGCGAGGGCCTTGTCAAACTCCTTCATGGCAAAGAGGACGCCCGCTCGTCGGATGTAGCCCTTGACTGCGGTGCGTTTCGACGTGTCAGCTGGGGGCGCGTACCTTGACCAAGCCTGTGCTTGCTCTCTTGCCGACTCGCCGACTCACCGAACGCCGGGTCGACCTCAATCGCCTTGTCGGCGTCCTTGAGCGCCTCGGGGAGCGCCATCAACTTTGTCAACGCCGCGCATCGGTTCGAGTACCCCTTCGGGTCCTCCGGGTTCCGCTTGATCGCCTCCTCGTAGTGCGTGACGCTCTTGGCGAAATCGCCCGCCTTGAACGCGACGTTGCCTTCCTCGCGCGCCTGGTCGGCCTTGGCCGGGTCGATGTAGGCCAACCGGGTCGCCTCGGCTTGTTGACGTTCGGCGTCTTTCAGCTTGGTGAGGATGTCGGGGGTGCGGTGCTCGGTCAGGGACTTGTTGAGATACTTGATGCCGTTGTCGTAGTCCTGCTTGCGAATGTAGGCGTTTCCGATCCGTCCGAGGGCCCTGCGAAGTGCGAAAGTGGCGGAACGGGTGTCAGTCGATCGAGCCGGGATCCAACACGCAGGCTCGGTCCTCGCGCGCGTTCGAAAGCGACAGGTCCTGCATGATGGGTTTGCGCCCTCGGCTTGATTCGACTCACTTTGCGATGAGCTTGTAGTCGGCACGGATCTCGCGACCCTCCTCGACAGCCTTCTCGCATGTCTCGATCGCCTTGTCGTAGTTGCCCTCCTCAAAGTAGACGGCTGCATTCGCGCGTGAGGTGTCAGTTCAATCGACAGGTTGCTCCAGCCGCAGTCCAGACTCGCCTCCGAGGTTGTTGAGCGAGGTGATGTCCTTTGGGTAGAGTTGCCACGCCTGCTCGTACGCGGCGCGGGCTTCGTCAAACTTGCGCTCCTTGTAGAGTCCGTTGGCCTTGGCTTTGAGCTCTGCTGCCTGCTGTTGAGCCTGCGCGTCGTCCGACATTTTGAGAGTGAGAGCGAGAGCGTAGGTGGGGAGAACGGCGAAGGGACGTTGTTCCGCGCTAGCTATGAGCGACTCGGGGGTCGTTGAAGCTGAGGTTGTGGTGTAGCCTGCTGACTGGGAAGCGAGTCACGGTACAGAAGCGGCAAAGAAAGAAGTTGAGCCGATTGCGAGAAGGTTCGAACTCGAGTTGGGTAATCGGAACTAGTTGTAATCGATTCAAGGGAGTATTACTCGTAGTTTGTATTCGAGCGAGTGACGTCTGCTTCCCGCCTGGCTTCCCGTGTCGTTTCTCACACGACTCGCACTTCGCTCTACGCTCCTTGCATACGACTCTCGAGCCCACTCCGGCAAGACTTTCATCTATCACATCTCTTAACCCCTTCAACCAAAGGTGCCTCTTCACCTGCTCGCAACGAGGCGATCCCTTGACGGTTAGCCACCAGACTGACTCCAACCTGCCCTCTATGCTGTTTACATTCGATGCTGCCCGCTCCCGTGGTGCTGGTCCCTTCAGACAGCAACCATGGGCAGCGTTACCGACTGGGACTCCAAGCAAGTCCCATTTTCCACCTCGTCGTTTCCCCTTCAAAGGTCCGCTAACCACAACTTTGCAGGGTCGTCATCGGCTCAAAGACGCGAGGAGGCAACAGCATGACGGGAGGTGGATCGGCACCGGTCAACAAGGCGCAGCCCGGTGACAAGAAGAGTGAGCGAGTTCCCCTTCAAGGGAGCGCGACTCGGTTAACTCAGGGCTGACGGTCCGACCCCCTCCTGCCACCCTCCCTCTGCGCTCCCTCTTGCGCACAACTCGCACAGCCGTCGGCAACAAGGCTTCCTCCGGTCCGGACCACGCCAAGATCGCCAAGCTGGACCGCGAGAACGAAGTCGCGCCGCCGCCGACCGTCTCGCTCGAACTCGGAAAGGTGATCCAAAAGGCACGGCAGAACTATGTCAACGCCGCCGGCGAACAAAAGCCGCTCGGCCAGGGCGACCTCGCAAAGATGCTCAACGTCAAGGCGACCGTCGTGCAAGAGTGTGCGTCGGAACCCTGCGATGGGGCCGGAACCGTGTAATCGCTCCTCTCGTGCTGACTTTTCTTCCCTCTTCATACGCTCCTCCCCTCCCTGCCTCCTTACAATGTCATGCCCACGCTCTCACTGCGCCACCTATACCTTGATCACACCACGCCGCCCCGACAGACGAGAACATGAAGGCCAAGCCCGATCCGCAAGTCCTCGGCAAGATGGAGCGCATCCTCAAGGTCAAGCTCCGCGGCTCCAACATCGGTCAGCCGCTCGGAGGCCCGAAGAAGAAGTAAAGCTACGATATCATGGTTGAAGAAGGAGGAGCGACGGGTGATGCCCGTCTATCTTTCTCTCAAGTGACCGAACAACGCTTGAACGAGTCGCTCGCATTTTCTGAACATACCGTACAGCATAACCCCCTTTCTGAAATCGATTCCAACGGGCCTCGAAGCCCTACCCTTCGCATTCAACGACCGTCTCTGCGTCCGCTTCGACCCTGCGAGCGATCTGGGTCGGGAGATTTGCCTTGGAAAGGGACCGCGGACTCACGTCCTCCCCTTCGAGGCGTCAGCTTTTGGGGAGTGGTCTTCTCACATGCGGAGTACGGTGCCAGCCTATGGCCGTCTTACCGTCTGGTGCGCCTAGCGCAGGATTGCGCGAAGGTGTCGTCGTCATCAAAAGCGTCACGTCTCGACGGAGAAGCTCTCTGTCTCTCTCAAGCTACCGGCCGTTCGCCTCAGCCCGCACCGAAAGCCCTACGGCCTTGCAAGCACAGCGATCAGACCCTACTGTACATCAGGCCCTCGTGCCCTCAGACCGAAACCGAAACCCCGAGAAAAGCTTCACACGTCTCAAGCGATGGAAGCGCCCTAACGAACCGTACTCGCCCGTGACCGCACGTTCACTCGTCAGCAAACGCAGGCTCAATCCGGCGAGTGAGCATGAGGTGGACGAGGCACGGCCAGTGTTCTTCGATGACCCAGGCGAGGCGTTCCGCCTCCGTGCGAGTCTGCCCGAGCGATTCGAACTGGCGGTCACAGCTCGGGCAGCGACGGAGTTCTGCGAACGCGCGAGGAACGTAGAGCTTCGGCAGGGGAGGAGGCGGTACCGGCTCGCCCTTCTTGACGTGAGCCTGCGTATGTAAGAGGGGGGAGATCATGAGCAAGTTTCGCCTCTCCTCAAGAGGCGAGTCGCTGATCCTCCTTACGATGGCTTCGCAAGTTTGGTCGCACTGGCAAGTCGTCGCATACGGGACGCCGTGTTTGCACCTGGGCTGGCGCTCGGACGCACTCTTGGGAGGAACGACAGTCGACGTACTGTTGCGACGCGTGCTCGACTGCGAGTCTGGCGTCGCAGCCTCCTCGGAATCCTTGTACTCGTCGTTCAGAGGCATCGTGGCTCCCGAGCTGGCGAAAGACTCCGACTCCGAGGTCGCGGCGGGCTTTCCGAGGCTTCCTTGAGCGTCGGGACGACGACCGGGCGCATTCTGAGCGAGCGATCCCTCGGCACGCTTCGGAGACGGCTTCGGGGGGAAGCAGTAGTCGCTCCCGAACGGAGCGAACATGGGGAGCTCCGTCAGCGAGCCAGTCGCGAGGGGTTCGAGCGTAGCCGGGCTCTTCGGCCTTTCGCCTTCACGTGCGACTTGAGCTGCAGGCGGGACTGATTTGTCGTGTCAACGCGTCTTGCCTGCCGTAATTCAAGCAGCCCGACTCGCCCTTGCTGCCGCCCGTCCAAACGTACGAGCTCGCCTGGTGTCCATGCGCAGCTTCTCCGCTCGTCGAAGCGAGAGGCGCCGAGAGGTGGCTGCTCTTGATGGGCTCAACCGCGCTGAGCTCAGACATGACGAGACCCGTCGACTCGGGTTCGGAAGCAGCGTTCGTCTCGGTCGGCGAAGCTTGGGCGGGCGAGTGTGAAGCCGACTCTTGCGTGGCGAGCTCTTCGCCCGCGACGTCCGACGGGCTGACACTCGTAGCTGGTTCGCTCTGCGCAGGCTCAGGCATGGTCGCCATCGTCTCGGAAGCTACTGTCAGTATTGTCTTCGAAGAGAGAAGAGGCGATAGAAGGGCGAAGTGGACCGGGCGAGAGGAGAGAGAGCTCGTGGCGCGGACCTTCGCACGCGGGACGCTCCAAAACAGCGGACGTGCAATAGGACATGCAAAAAAAAATGCAAGAGAGTCGTACAAAACAGCATGGTTGATCCAACAGTATGTAGGGCGTTCGACGGAAAGGTAATCTAAGCGTAAGCATATGACAATAGGGGGGCGGTCGGAAACAGAAAAAGCTCAGACCATGTCCGAGGGCTGCTTCTCGTTGACCTTTTCGTGGAGGATACCGTGACCCTTGAACGCGCCAGGACCTGCTTCGCGCGTATTGCTCGGCGGCTCAGTACTCGGACCTTCGGCGGCGCCACCGATCGTGCGCCCGCTGAGCCGAGATTCCTCGCCGTGCTGGATCCCATGGCCGTCGTTCGCCGCGACTTCGTGCTGATGACGGAGGCGGACTTCGGAAGAGTTGATCGAGGACGGACGAACGTGCGTCGACGGGAGTTCGGCGCCGACATAAGTTGCGGCGGGGTGAGCGGGCTTGAAACCATGTGTTGAGTCGACTTCACGGCGGATTTGAACTGCGGCGGGCTCGACATTAGCTCTATCGGTCGCGTCGCACTCAAAGTCGAGACTCACTGTAGTCGTAAGCCCACTCTCCGAGCTGCAGGATGAGAAGACGAGCCGTCAGCGTTGAATCGCGATGTGAGCGCAGGATGGCGGCTCACCTCGACCTCGTCCACTCCGATGATCTCGCCTTCCTCATCGACGCGGAACTTGCAGCCGGGGATCAGGTTGATGAGGAACATTAGGATGTAGGAGACGACAAAGGTCCTGTTCGCGGTCGAGATTAGTTCTCGGTCGACATGCAAGTCGATCACGGTACGACACACCAGCCCCAGACTGCGCAAATGTACGCAAGCTGTTTCCCGACCTGGATGTAGTTTCCGTCGAGCCAGCCGCCGTCAATGACGGAGTAGCCATCGGTGGCCGCGATGTCCTTTTGCGCCCAGACGCCGGTAAATACGAGACCGACGATACCGGCGACGCCGTCTATAGATCGTGAAACGTCAGTAAATGTCTGACGTGTCCTCAACATACGCTCTACCACATGGAGTGTGGGCATCATCGAGGGAACCCAAAGGTGGAAGCATGAAAGAGCGGAAGACTCACGGCAAGCGTAGATGTCCATCGCGTCATCAAACGCGAACAGTCCCTTCAGGGTGGTGAGCAGGTTGGATACGATGGCGGCAAAGGCGCCGATGAAGATCGAGGGGCTGGCGGAAAGCGAGAAGTTAGCGGATACTGCGCGAGCCCTTCAGCAGGTGCAGAACTCACCCATAGCCGACGAAGCCCGCCGCCGGAGTGATCGCGACGAGACCGCAGATAGCGCCCGTGCAGTAGCCGACGGCGCTCCACTTGCGCTCCAGCCGCCAATCCATGAGCATCCAGAAGAGGCCACCGAAGCTCGCCGCCAGGTTGGTGTTGGTGATGGCGACGGCCGCCTTGACGTTTGCCGCAAAGGTCGAGCCTCCGTTGAATCCACACCACTGAATGCAATACAGCAGCAAGGAAGAAACGGCGGGCAAAGTAAGACGCGGAGGAAAGCGGGAGAAGTCAGCCGCAGTACGTGGCGAAGGAAGACTCGATCTTGTGCGACTCACACCGACTATCGACCACAGCCGCCCAGTGTGAGCGCAGAGTATGGTCGTACAAGCAGATATGCATACCACGTATGGTGCAAAGAAGCCAAATCGAGGGGAAGAAAGTGCAGGAGTATCAAGTAGGTCAGACTCGATTCTCCAGGAGACAGTATGACGGAGTGACCAGAACGCACCCCACAGGAAGATGGTGCCCTGAATGACGTAGGAGACGTTGTGCGGCTTGAAGGAAAGGATATGGGTCCCAAAGCCGCGACGTTTGCCGAGGAAGATCGAGTAGACGAGACCCGTCACTCCGGAGCAGATTTCGATCGGTCCGCCGCCGGCGTAGTCGAGAACACCTGTTAGTGAGGAAGGTCAGCTTGAATGTAAGGCGTTCCAACGTGGGGAAAGCGAGAACTCACCGTACTGGAAAGCCCATCCTTCCGGCGCCCAAATCCAGTGGGCCACCGGGCAGTATACGCAAGTCGCCCAGCAAAAGAAGAAGATGCACGCAGGGAGGACGCGTCCACGCTCTGCGGCGGCGCCGATGAGGACTGAAGAGCGGGAGGGGTCAGCCGGGGCCTCAGAAGCTGAAGTCGCTCCTCGACGCACCTGCCGGCACCAACGCCGCGAACATGTTCTGGTAGCTATACGGGACCGTGTATAAGACAGAGTACGAGGGCAACGTCTCGCGCGCACTCACATCATGTAGACGACCTGCGGAACCTTGTTGTTCGCCTGCGGTACCGGAGTTTCCAAGACGTGCCGAAGCAGCGCGTAATGCATGTCGCCGAGAAACTTGCCACCGGTCGGCGAGAATGCCAGACTGTAGCCCCATATGAACCATTGGAAAGAGATGATGGCCATGGCGAGCATCGTCAGGAAGAGGACGGTGAGGGCGTTCTTTCGGCGGACGAGTCCCGAATACAGGTAGCCGACGCCCGGAATCATGATCCAGACCAGGGCGGTGCACGTCAAGAGCCATGCGCTGCAATGTCTCGGGTCAACGTGCATCCGTTGAGCCATGAACAGGAATGCCCTCGGAGTTGGCTTCTCGAATGGCTTTTCACTCACATGTCGCCTGGGTTGTACGACACGAGGGTACCATCAGGTGTCGTCACAATCATGTCGGTGCCGCCCGGCTGAATCGAGTACGTTTGCCCCGCTGCGGCATCGATCACTTGAGACGCGCCGACGAGCTCGCCGTATCTGCGAGGTCACGATATCGCCCGATCCGTCAGTTCCTGCTCCTTCGAACGCCTCTCCGGGCATGTATAGTCCAATGCGAGCGTCCCGGAGGCTCGATACGCCGCAGGGAGCCGACTTCGCCCTAGCGCGGACGTCGTTTCGATGACCGTCCGCAACACCGAGAACAGCGAGAGTCGAGCCTCACTGGATGTTGACCATTGCTACGGTCCTCGAAAAGATCCTCGAAGCTTATGCGACGGTCCTGCTGACCGGATCGAGCCTCTTGTGCGAGTGGACGGCGGGGAAACGAGTCGGGAATCGAAGAAAACTGCGAGCGTCGATTGCGACTTGGTCCGATTGCGCCCAGGGGTACGAGATTGTGCCTTCTTCGGTCGATATCCGGGCTGCGCCTTGTCGATAGCTTCGGCCGCAAGCAGGGCTCAGCAGCAAGACTGGGACGGCGAACAGGGGATGCAAGCGAAAGTTCGTGCGCTTCTGCTGTGACGAGCGGACGCAGTGGGCTTGGTTCTCCAAAATTTCCCGCATATCTGGGGCAAAGGGCGCGATCGAGACTTTTTCGGCCTGGCTGGCGAAATTTTCTCTGCGATAAGCGCCTCCTGAAGTGACGTGTCGACTCGAGCGAGCCTTCGCAAAACGATACGGCGAGTTGAGCCGATCCAGACGTGTAGCGTTGTCTTGGAAACCAGCAGATGAGCGTGAGGAGCGCTCATTGAGAAAGGATCGGGCGAGTTGCCACGGGAGCACGGCCGAGTTGGCGAACAGAAGCTTCTCTCCGCCGAATCTCCCAAATGAAGCAGCAGCGATCCCGCGGGGCGACGCAGTCCTTCTCTTCGAAAAGACGGCGTCGTAAATACAAGACAAAGTGCGCACAGAGAGGCGGCGACTTGCGGGAAAGACGAAGAGACAACAGGTTGAGAAACAGTCGGACCGTAAAAGCGCGGATGCGAAAATCGCTTATCGCGAGGCGAGGTCATCGCCGTTGGCGCAGGTCTTGCGCTTCGTTGGTAGCAGGTGCGCCATAGTCCTGCCGTACGAAGGAGTTAGCTCTGTATCGCCGGTTGAACGCGCGCGATCGGTGTCCTCACGACGTATTCGGGCTTCTCGGCTGCCCGGTACTCGTCGATGAGTTCCCGGACGACCGCCCGTGCTTCGTCGAATGGCTCGAGGCCCTTCTCGAACATGGGCTCGCGCTGGTACTCGGTGACGAACGCCTTGCGCGCGCGGACCTTGTCGAACTGCTGAAGCTGCTGCGCAAAGATCTGTACGTAGCGCTTCTGTCAGCAAAAAGAATCCAGCTTGCCGCAGTCGGAGTAAGCCAGAAGCGTGCGTAGGAGAAGCGACGTACAGTAGCAATGCCGGTGTGGTTCGCGAGCATGCACCCGCTGACGCGAGGAGGAGGGGCCGTCCCTTCCGCCGCACTCTTCGCCCGCACATACGGAGACTGCTTCGTGAGCGCGACCTGGATCGACGCCGGACCCCACGGGATGAACGAAGCGAGTGACCGTTCTCGGATCCGGACCAGCGAACGATGAACCTGCGCGACGACACGTCTGTCAGAACAGCAGGAAAACCCCTTCGCTTCGAGGCGGCAAGCTCACATCGGTCGGGTCGACCTCGTCGCCTTGAATGATGTTCATGATACTGATGTAGCAATTCGACTTGGCGTCGCTGCCGAACGAGGTCGAGACGAGGCGGTTCTTCGGCTGGAGGAGTCGCCGCATCACGTCCAGGACTGTCGTCTTCCGAACCGCTCGAGCCTGTAATCGCGTTCGGAGTCAGCACCGACTGAGACGAAGGACTGCAGGCGCGACCTGTCTGAACCTGGCATGCCTGGTCCCTGCGCTTCTAAAGACTGACCTGTTCGACCTTGTCGCTTGTGAAGGGCGTGTAACTAGTCGTCAAGAAATGGCAGCGCGGCGTCGGAATCAGGCTGGCGATGATCGAGACGAGGTCATTGTTCATGTAGCCGGGGTACCGGAGGGTTTGGGTGGAGGCGGCCATGACCGTCGAGCACTGCACAGTGGGGTCCTTGAGTCAAACTTCGGCTCAGCGACTCGCCTCGGCTTAGCACAATCGCGCACCAGCTGGTTCGTCTGTGCAAAGCTCGGCTCGCCGACGTGGAGGCGGTCCTGGCAGATGCTCGCCAGCGCGCGGTTGTCGAGGACAACGACGCTATCGGCGTGCTCCGTTAATCTCTGGAGGGTCAAGATCGAGTTGTACGGCTGGACGACGACGTCCGAGTTCTCCATGTGCGGGAAGACGGAGTAGGTCTGGATGAGCTTTTTCGGGAATACGTCGGAGAGCCGTTCGAGGACGTAGGAGCCGAGACCGGCACCGGTACCGCCTGCGATCGAGTGCATCATCATGATGCCCTGCATCGACGATGTCTCTCTCAGCAAGCCATCAACTGGAGAGCCAGAGACCGCGACGGGCGTACCTCGAGACTGTCGCTCCCTTCTGCTTCCCGTTCGAGCATCTCGGCAATGTCGTTCCAGACTGCATCTCCCGCCGCGTGTCCTTTTGCAAACTGGTGGGTGTAGTGTCGCTCGAGTCAGTGCGGACGTTTTTAAGGGGCGACTTGGTCAGGGTCCACGTGAGCAGGACTGACATTGTTTCCCGCGCCGCCTCCGTCCGGCGAGCTGTAAAAGTTCTCGGGGTTGTACAGGTTCTTGTACGGGCTGTTCCGGATGCCATTCAGGACCTGTTGGCGGCGCCAGTCAGCAGTACTCCTACCCGTCGAGCCTCGCACGCGGCGAAGTGGAGCGTACCCTCGGTTCGAGGTCAATCATGACGGCTCGTGGGATGTATCGCTCATCGTCGGCCTGGTAGAAAAAGACGTCCTTCCGGTCATGGTACTGGGCCTGTTGTCGACCGAATGAGGCTGTCGAGGGAGACGGGAGCGCGCTGCTGCCTCCCAGGGTGGAAGCGGACGACGAAGCGAACGGGTAGTCCTCGACGACGCCGTCTGGTCGGATGCCGTGTTCTGCGCAGAGCTGTGCCCAGAATTCTCCACTGACTGTCGCGCTTGCAAACGTCAGCCTACACGCGCTGTAGAGTCGGGGAGATGAGGCTCACTCTGGTTGCCGGCTTGACCCGCCGACACGGTCACTGCGAGGTCCGAGTCGAGAATCAGCGCGAGCCTGGCCAGACGCGACTCAGTTGCCGCGTTTTAGGCTTACACAGTTCCCTCGGCATCGTGCTTGGACCGGGCAGTGTAGTCCGGAATGACGCGCTCGCTTGCCAATGTTGACCGACTTTGACTTTTCGAGGGCGCGACAGCGACGCGTCTCCTCCTTCCTCGCCGTACACTGGCTCAAACTCGACACTTTCAACGCTGACGTTCCCTCTGAGGCTCGCTGTGACTGCTGAACTCGCTCTCGTGACAAGACACTCGATTGCTCGGTATGCTCGCTGATCCCGCTCGCTTCTCGCACGCGGCGGCGGCCTGCCGGACAATCCACGGAGGCTCCACTCCCCTCGTCGGCTGGCGTTCTCCCTCCCTCCTACTCTTCTCGCGAGCTACTTTGCTTCTTGACCACTGCCTGGGGCTCCTTGGAACCATGGCAGAAGAGATCGAACTCGCCGCACCGAGACCGACCCTCGCGCGCGTCGACTCGCTCGCGAAAAACCCCTTCCGGACACCGTCGAGCGCCTCGCTCGCCGATTTTGAGAGCTTCTCCAGGTCCCCAACTCCGGCGGCTCAGCTGCCCGACCTGCCTTCGACCCCGCCGCCGGCACAGACTCCACCGGCGTCGAGGAGGAGGAGCGAGGTCGACTTGCAGGCGGAGGAAGCGGGTCAAAAGATGAGGAGGATGTCGATGGGCGACGAAACCGGGACCGACGGCATGTCGTTGCCGCCGATCGACAAGGGCAAAGACGCGTGGTCGTTCTGCTTCGCCGCCTTCATCCTCGAGACGTAAGCGATAGACTGGCGAGATAGCGGCGCGAATCTTCGGCTGACCCACATCTCGCCTTTCGCCTCTGGCGTAACACCCTATAGCTTCATTTGGGGTGTGTCACGCACTACGTCGAATCCCGAGACGCTGCTGACCGCTGCCGGAACCGCAAATCAGGCTTCTCGTATACATTCCCTTCCGTCCTCGTCTACCTCGAGTCGCACGACCCTTGGCAGAAGGAGAGCATCGCCTCGCTCTCGGCGATCGGCACAGTCCAACTCGCCGTCATGTTTATCTTTCCTGTGCGTGTGCAGGCGGGCGAGCGAGAAGCGGCTCAGGCTGACTTCTTTCGGACGGACAGTGCACCATCATCAGTTTCTTCCGCCGTTACCCCGACTGGGTCCGCACGTCACTCTGGGTCAGCGTCGCCGTCAACTGCCTCGCCATGCTCGCCGCGTCGTGGGCAACGAAGGTGTGGCAACTCATCGTTCTTCAAGGAGTTCTTTGCGGTCTCTCCGGGGCAGTCCTCTACACTCCGGTGCTTCTCTGGTTGAATGGATGGTTCCACATGAAGCGAGGACTCGCAACAGGGATTATTTTTTCGGGTGAGTCGACCAGCGACATCCGCGATTTCTTCCGTTCGACCCCTGGGCTTCAGCTGCCGTCTCTGCATCCTTTCTGCGCGCCTGTACTGATGCAAATGCTACAGGTACTGGAGTGGGCGGCCTTATTTTCCCCTTCCTGATCTCGTCTGCATTGCTCGACAAGTACGGGTTCGCGACAATGTGCCGAGCGTGGGCCGGAATCACTCTCGCCGTCTACGCCATCGCGGTGTACCTCATCAAGCCTCGCGTGCCTCTTCGCAAGCCGAGGGGTCCGAGGAGCCCCTGGTTCGTGATGAGCGACTTCCGATTCCTCAAGAATCCCGTCGTCATTGTCATGGTAGGCTCTCCCTCGCCGCGAGGCCCTTCTGTCCTCCGTCCTTCCCACCTTGCCGTCCTCCTTACAAACACAAACACTCTTTCTGCTTGAAGGCTGACCCGCGCGCGCACAGACCTTGACGTCGTTCACGAGCTCGCTCGCCTACTTCCCTTGCTCCCTCTACCTGCCGACCTACACTTCGACTCTCGCCTCTCCCGTCTCGGCCAACATCGTCGTCGCCGTCTTTAACCTCGCCGCTTCCTGTGGCTCGGCCGTGATTGGCTATACCGCCGACTTGTCGACTCCGATTACCGTCATGGCGAGTGGACTCGCGGGCAGTTTGCTCGCATTGACAGCATGGGGTTTCGCGTCGTCGCTCGGCGCCGTCTTTGCCTTTGCCGTCCTTTTCGGTTTCGCGACGCAGATCTGCTCGTGAGTGACCGCAGCAAAAAAAAGCGATGAAGCGCTCGAGCTGACTGCCGTCTCTGGGGACAGCACTTGGGGACCTGCCGCCACCGACGCCGTCGGTGCGAACCCGCACCTTGCCACCCTGGTCTTCTGCACTTTCGGCATCTTCCGCGGCATCGCAAGTATCGTCGGACCGTACATCTCGACCACCCTCTTTGAACCGGTGATCGCGCAGGAGCAGTAAGTTCTCTTTCCCTCGCGAACCTCGCAAGGTTGCTCCGCGGGCCGCCCCCCGCCGCCCCCCCTCTCGTCCTGATATGCACCAAGGAATACACGCTAATGCCCGAGTACGCTCCTTTCGCAGCGCTGCCTGGGGGCGGTTCGGGTTCCGGCGAGTCATCATCTTTGTCGGAGCGATGAGCGCGTTGAGTGCGACCGGGGGCGCGGCTCTACACTGGGCGCGCAAATACAATGCTCGCGTCAAGGCGGCTTCGGCGTAGAGCATCGGGCTTGTAGAGTCGGCGATGAAGAGAAAGAGGCTAATTCGAGCTTGATGTAATGGGGTGAATAGACAACAAAAGTGTAATCAGGGATCGGCCGCCGAGCAATTTCGACTCCGTGTTCGAGGCTTGCAGCCGTCTTTGCTCTTTTAGTCACACTCTCGCTCTACAGACGCACGCACGCAACGCAAAGCAACGCAACGCTTCTGCTTGCCGTCTCCCGCTCGCCTCCTCTCCCTCCCCGCCTCTGCGCCGTCCTCCGCTTGTCGCCGTCGCCCACGATCCCGCGTCTACTCGAGCCCGCGCTGTCTCGACTCGCCGTGCCTCCCGACATCCACAAGCCTCGTCAACCGGCAAGTCACGCTCTAAGCGGTCCGCATTAGTCCAAGAGTGCTAACGCGGAGTTGTGCACGCTCGTTAGCCGGCCCACCAGTCTATGTTTCTTTGGGGTGGCAATAGATCCGATTCCACCGTTTCGACTTCCGATCATCCGCTCGTCTGTCTCTCGTAAAAACTCGACTCTTGAAATATCACCAACATGGCTGCTACCGTCAACATCCGTCGCGACGTCCGCGACAGCTTTTACCGCTACAAGTCAGTCTCGTCGGCTTACTACCGAGGCGAAACAGGCGCTGACGACGTTCCACGTGCGCGTGCAGGATGCCCGTCCTCTTGACCAAGATCGAAGGCAAGGGCAACGGTATCAAGACGGGTGCATTCTCGCCGCGCGGAAGTTGCGTACGTAAGCCTTTCGCTAACCTGACCTCGCTGATCCCCGCAGTGTTCCCCAACATGGCCGATGTCGCTCGCGCTCTGAACCGTCCCGCTTCCTGTGAGTTCTCTGGTGCGGCGTCTTGCGCATATGGTGCCATACTGACGCAAAGAATTGCTGTCCGGCGGCGACAGATCCGACCAAGTACTTTGGCTGCGAGCTCGGCGCGCAGGCGACGTTCAACGACGACACGGAGCGTTACATCGTCAACGGCGCGCATGACCAGAACCGCATGCGTGAACTCCTCGACGGGTTCATCGACCGGTTCGTTCTGTGCCAGTCGTGCAAGAACCCCGAGACCGAGTTGCTCGTCTCGCGAGACGGCTACATCACGGCCGACTGCAAGGCGTGCGGGTACCACGGCGATATCGACATGCGCCACAAGTTGACGACCTTCATCAGCAAGAACCCGCCGAAGAAGGCCGGCAAGAAGGGCAAGAAGGGTGCCGCCGGCGCCGACTCGATCGCAGGTCAGCCCGGACAAGTCGACGGTGTCGAGGACGAGGACAACGACGACGACGAGTTGACGCGTAAGATCCGCGAAGGTGCCGAGAAGGTCATGACCGAGGAGGAGGCGGCGCGCCTGATTGCCGAACGCGAAAAGGCCGACGACTGGGCCGAGGAGGACACGAGTCCCGAGGCGATGGCGAGGCGTATGGCGGCGCTCGGCGTCTCGGCCGATTCGTCGCTCCTCGCCGGAGACGGCGACGACGACGACGAGGCCGCCGGACCGTACGGCGAGTTTGCCGCGTGGGTCTCGGAGCAGAAGGGTCAGGACGCGAACGGGCTGTCGGCCGCCGAGTTGTACAAGGAGGCCGACGCGCGTGGCGTCACCAAGAAGCCGCACCGGTTGCTGCCGGTCCTGTTCCCGGCGCTGTTTGACGAAAAGGTCAACGCCGAGTTGCCCAAGTACCTCCCCGTCCTCGCCAAGGTAGGCCTCTCTCCCCCCGCTGCTGCTTTCCTGGGTGGTCGCTCCTTTGCTTGCCCCCGATGGACGTTAGTTGCAGGTCAACAGGAAGGCTGACATCCTCTTTGCGACCTCTGGGCAGCTCAACACGTCGGAGAAGACGGTCAAGGCGCTCGGTGGCGGCATCGAGAAGCTCGTCGAGGCGTACCCGGACACGATCAAGGCGGTGCCGAAGATCCTGATGACGCTGTACCAGGCCGACGTGATGGACGAGGACGCGATCCGGCACTTTGCGACGCACGTCTCGAAGAAGTATGTCAGCAAGGACCTGTCGAAGAAGGTCCGCAAGGCGGCCGACCCGATCCTGCAGTGGCTCGACGAGGCCGACTCGGAGGAGGAGGACGAAGAGTCCGAGTCCGAGTAGGCGCGAGTGTTGCGCTGCGCGTGTAGCCCTGGTAGCGATACTCTCCCGGTTCTGCCCTCCCCTTTTGCCTGACTGTCTGTTTAGCTACCCTGTTCTGCCCACCCTTGTTATCATCACCAGACTTCCCCTCTCCTTACGAGTTTCGATTGCGAGTCGTTGCGGGCGTTGCGAGAAAACGCTTTCTCGGTTCGTCGTCGCCTCGCCGGTCAAAGTCGAAAGTCTCTTCACGGTCTCCGCACCTGCCCTGAGCCTCGACCCAGGATGGCGCAGCAGTTCATTGGGAGCGTGATCAGCTTGGTGTCCAAGTCGGACGTGCGTATACGGTCCCTCTATGGCTCTCGCGGTCGCGGCGACTCGCTCGCCCCCGCTCCAACTCCGCCGACTCTCTCGACTCTGGCTCTAGAGGGACTGACTTGAACCCTGCGACCCGCCTGCAGATTCGCTACCAGGGTGTCTTGCACTCGATCGACCCGCAGGCTGCGACAATCTCGCTCGAAAAAGGTAAAATGTCGCCGACTCTTGCGTTGCTGCCCCCCTTCCGCCTGCCTTGTACATCTCTGCAAGGCTAGCGAAGGCAGCTGCAGGTCAATAGCGTTGTCGGCGACTGACGATCGCGCCGTCCCTGGGCAGTCCGCTCGCTCGGGACCGAAGGCCGCAAGGCGACTCCCGCCGAAGAAGTTCCCGCGAGCGACAATGTCTACGAGTCAGTCTCGCCCTTACCGCCGCGGAACACGAGCGCTCAATTCACTTACCACGGCGTCTTGCTCTTGCTGTGCAGCTTCATCGTCTTCCGCGCTTCCGACGTCAAGGACTTGCAAATCGAGGGTCCGCCAGAGCAGGAGGAGACCAAGGCGGCCGCACCGAGCGACCCCGCCATCGTGACCGTGAGCCCTTCACAGCCCGCAGGGCAGCGCCTTGAGCGGTTGGACTGACGAGCGGCCGTTTCCTTCGCAGAGCGCTTCGGCACCCGCTCCCGCTGCTCCGGCTCAGCAGGAACCCGCTCAGAAGGCTCCCGAGGCCCCTTCGTCGCCCGCCAAGCCGCAGCAGCCGCAGTCGCCCTTCACGCAACAGCAGATGGCCCCGCCGCCCCACTTTGGCGCCGGACCGCCCGGACCGCACTCGCCGTTCCAGCAAGGCCCGTACCCTCCTCCGCCTTTCCCCGGCGCGGGTCCGTTCCCCGGTGCCCCTGGTCACTTTGGCGGCGCGGGACCGTTCCCGCCCCCGCCTCCGCACGCGTTCGGAGGCCAGTTTGGCCACCCAGGCGGTTTCCCGGGCGGTCCGTTCCCGCCCTCGGGCCCATTCCCGCCGCCGCCGCCTCACCTCCAGCAGCAGCAGCAGCAGCAGGGCCCGATGAGTCCCGCCTCGCAGTCGCTTGCTCCGCCTCAAGCGCCGTCGCAGGACGCGTCTTCGCCCACCGTGGCGGCGGCCAAGTCGCCCGTCACGCCTGCGGCGCAACCTCCTGCGACGCCGCAGGAGACTCGGCCCGAGACGAACGGCGCCGCCGCTACAGCCCCCTCGTCGCCAAGGAAGCAACCGGTCGACGTTGCGCAGCTCGCGAAGGACTTGTCGCAAGCGAGCATCGCCCCGCAGCCTCACGCGCCTCGCCGGACCGAGGACGGAGTTGGCGCGTCCATCTTTTTGGGCCCGGCCGGCGGTCGTGGCGGTCAGCATTATCAGCAGCAGCAGCCTCAGCAGCAGCAGCAGCAGCAGCACCAGCACCGCCAGCAGCAGCACCAGCACCGCCAGCAGCAGCAGCAGCACGGCCGCGGTGGTCCCGGTCGCAACCTGCAGCCGTTCGGCCAGCAGAACGCCCCGGCACCTTCCGCTCGGACGACCGTCCCGCAAGCCGACTTTGATTTCGAAAAGGCCAACGCGGCGTTCCAGCGTCCGGCTGGCGCCAGTTCGGGTACCACTGCCCCGACTCCTGGCGGCGCTCAGGCTGCGAACGGCGCGAACGGAGGCGACGACGACTTTGTCGTTCCTCCCCCGGCTCCGGAAGAGTACTACAACCCCAAGGCGTCGTTCTTCGACTCGATCTCGTCAGACGTCAAGTCGCGCGCCGAAGCGGCGAACCAGCCTCCTCAGCAGCGCCAAGGCGGCGCGGGTGGGTTCGGAGGTCCCGGCAGGTATGACCGCGGCAAGGAGCGCGAGAAGAACATGGAGGCGTTCGGAGAGACGGGAGCCGGACTCGGCAACGGCCCGAGGGGTTTCAGGCGCGGACCGGGCGGGGATCAGGGTGCAGGGGGCGGACAGGGAGGTGGTCGCGGTCGTCGCGGTGGTCAGCGGGTGAGTTCCCCGTGCATGCCGAGTTGGTGTGGACCTTCCTGACGCTTTCATGCTCTTGCAGTACAACGGACCGCGCCAGCAGAACCAGGGGCAGCAGCAATTCGCTGCGCCGCAGTAATCGGCGCTCCTTCCTTCCACTTTCTCGCCAGCTCTACGCCGCGCATACCCTTCCGTCTTGACTCCCTGTACTTATGAAAGAGCTCGAGCAGCTCGCAGGCCACTTGGTCTCGTGAGCCGCTAAGAGTAAATCGTAGACGCCTTCTCAAGGAATCCCAACCAGAGCTTGCCCGTCGTTCGCGAACGCGCTTTCTTTCCATGGCATCGCGTTCAACTGTTGCAGGTACAGGGTAAGGCGAGGAAGTTCGCGAGCGGAAGCACAATAGGAGAACGGAGGTATCAACACGGGAGGAGCAGTCTGAGGGCGAGAGACGGAGGTAGAGACATTGATACAGGGCCATTGGAGACAATAAAGCGCGCAGTGGGAGAGCAAAACTGCTCCACCTTGCAGCGCAGAAAGCAGGATATCGATATCGGATCACCACGTGCGGAGACGGCTGCGGAAACTGGCGCGCGTGACGAGATCAGAAGTAGTCGGGCAGGAAGTCGATGTCGGGATCAAGGGGCCGGATGGCGTAGGCGTGCGGATCCGAGATGTGCGCATCGGCTTCGAGATAGCGTGCGAGGTTGCCGTCGTAATTCGGCGGTGCGCTGCACGGAGAGACCGTCAGCGGGCACGTAACGGATCGTCTTCCTGTCGAGCACAACTCACGAGAGCAAGCCGCGCCCGAGTCCGTCGCCGGCTCCCGCCTGCAAACGCTGAGCATCGGCGCTCGCTCCGGGCGCGACGACGATCGCAGACACCGTGTTGGTCCTGCTCCTCCCGCCGCCGTTACCGCCACCGAGGAAGCTCGAAACGCCACGCTGGGGCTGCGGCCTCAGGGTCTGCTGGTCCTCGTCATCTTCGCCGTCGTCGTGTCCGTCGCCCGAACTCAGGTTCGACAGGCTCGAAGCGGCGGACGGGTTCAGCGGGAGGATCTCGATGTGGTGCGGGTTGCTCGTCAAGACGCGCTTGATGACGTTCTTGGACGGGCGGCGGGCGGCGTTCCACGCTTCGAGGCCGAGCGCGGTCGACGGGACGAGGATGACCGGCATCGGGTTCGACTTTGTCAGGCTCGCCGCGATCGCAAACGCCGAGTAATGCTCTCGGAGTTTCAGTCCGAGGTCACTGTGGGTGGAGTCCGACGTCAACCTGCGCACCAAGGGAGCGAGAACGCGCGGACTGACATGGCGCGGAGGTACAGGCACAAGAGGTGCAACTTGCGCAGCACGGCACTCTGGTCGCGTCCCGTCTGCCATTTCCTGCAACCCGGCGCAGCTTCCAGGTTAGCCCTCCTTTTATCGTTCGTGGTCTCCAGCTGCCCCGCAGCCCGAGAGACAGCGTGGCTCCAGAGAGAAGGAGCGGAAAAAAGTGTGGGGTGCCCAGAACTCACGCAAAGCAGTACGCCAGGACGAGCTCTTCCGTCTCTTCGGGCGAGTCGGCCTGCTTGAAGAGGACACCGACTTTGCGTTGACTGAGCGGCATCGCTGTATGCTGTAAGGGAAAGCGAGGAGGACGTTTCTCGAGCGCGCACACGGGAGAGAGCCTCGGCTTCTCGGATCCGCCGGCGCGCGATCGATCGCGTGTCCGACGCGGGCAAGCGGCGGCTGTCTTTCCCAGGATCTTCGAGCGGTATATATACAGCTCGGATTTGCTCTCGTTGGCGGATTCCAAGTACCTTGGCGCGCGAACAGAATGTGCGTGCGAGAAAAAGTCCGCGAGGCGTGGTCGTCGGGATTGGGCGCAAGGATGTCGACCTCGTCGAAACCGATTCTCGTACTACAAGCCTTCGAGACCATACTCCTCCTCCTATTTGCTCGTCCCACTTGGCGACCACTGCCGTCCGACTCGTTCCTGCCCTCGATCGCGTCGACGAGACCGCCTGGAAAGCGCACGCTGTCGCCCTCGCTGGCTGCGACAACCGCACGAGGCTCATCCGTTGCGCGAGACGATGACGCTCGGCACAGTGCATGCTGACCCGTGACAGCTTCGATAGCAGTCACGGATACGAGAAGGGCAGGGCGGCTCGGGCGGGTAAAACAGATTTGCGCGCAAACCTTCAACACATCTACGTCGGCGTCCCCTGTTACATACTCGGTCGCGTCGTCGTCCTTCTTCATCCTCGAGCTCAACCGATGATAAGCTTGTCCTCCGAGTCGCCCTCGAAGGCGTACTCCGGGACCTCGAGGTTGAGCGGGGCCGGGCCTCGGCGAGCACGTCCGGACTGTTGGGGGAAGGGAGGTCAGTTCGCTCGCACAGCATATAGAGTGAAGGAGCATAACTTGCAATATCGTAATGCCTCCGCGGGATAAGATTTTATGTCAGTACAGGCTGCCGGGGACCGTCGAGACGAGGAGAAAGGGACTAACGATCCGTGCTGCGGGACAGGAAGGCGATGGTCAGTACTCCGCCCGATTCTCGTCATCACCCACAGATAAGACTCACGCAAGGGCAGTACCATCCACCGTAGTCACCGGCCTCTCCGATGGGGACCTGCGCAGGAAAGCGAGATGAGCAAGCGCTAGCGATTTGCGAGGCCTCGCGCGACCTACACATCCGAGGTGAGTGCAGACACCTGGGTGTAGATCAAAGAGTCAACACAGAAGCGCTCAGGAGTATAGCCAAAGGCAACGCACCGAGCATGACGAGCCACTCGGGCTTCTTGACGCGGTCCGAGTCCTTCTGCGGGTCACGCAGCGACGAGATGTCGACCTTGTTGGCCTCCTCGATCTCGCCAGCCGTACGGTGACGGATGAACACCGGCTTGCCACGCCACTGCGGAAAGAGCGAGAGGTCAGTCCGTTGCAAGAAGGGCGATCATCGAGAGATCGAAAGCGCACCTTGATGATGACGTTCTTGCCCTCGGGGATGGTCGACAGGTCGACCTCGACCTTGGCCAACGCGAGGACGTCGGACGATGCACTCATGTTGGTGAGGAAGTCGGTGACGGTCGACTTGGCGCCGGCGGCGGTAACGAGACCCATCGAACCGACCATGAAGTAGCTGAACGCGCGGCTCGAGTCCTGCGAGGTCGACTTGGTGTACTTGCCAAAGTCCGGCACCTGCGAGGCGGCGTCGAGTGCCTTGGCCGAGGTCGAAAGGTACCGCGGCTGGTAGGACGCAAGCGGCGAGGCTGCGCGGTAACGGGACAAGGCGTTGTCAGTTCCGCTGCTTCTTGCGCGTCTACAGGGCGGCTTTGCTGTATGTGTAGTCGTAGCCAGGGTCGTGGTATCGACCACTGCGCGCTGTCTGCACGCGGCACCAGCGCCCGGCCGATCCTTCTTCCCATGACGGAAAGTCACAGCGATCGCTCCGCTTCAGCGACGTCACGCTGTCCGATCCGCACCTCCTCGCGCACTCCCAGTGTGTACGAATGCATGTGTGCACGCGCGACCAAATCAACCGGCGCGCGACGGAGTGACGGCGGATTCGAGTCGGGACGAAGGTCGGCAAGGCGGTGCCTCTGACCATCTCGGCGCCAGTATGCGCGTCGTCGGCTTCGCGAGGGGTGCCCGCTATGCCCGATCTGCCCGTCGACTACCCTGACACCGTCTGGTAGCGTGCACCCCTCTCGGCGAGCCGTGTACGCGCGGGCGATAGCCGGTTGTCGCACCTCGCTCTCGGCGCGTTCGGGGGTCCCAAGTCCATTTCGCCTCACCGTTGACTTTGGCGTGGACCTTGACACCGCTCAAGCCGACCGAGTTACGGGCAGCCCAACGCGGTGCCTTGTCACCCCGACCGGCGGCGACTCCGTGACCGTGAGACGAGCCACCGTGACCATGCTCGGCGGGCTTACCCGGGACGCGGAGGTTGAGCGCGCGCGCGCAAGGGACGCCCGACGCGAGCTGAGTCGCGGTCGGTGCGAGGTTGACAGCCCGGCGAGTCAGCGACATCCTTGTACGGTCTGCGAGTGCGGTGTAGGCAGCGTTTCGAGAGCGGCGAGTCGGGCGGGTCGGGGGCCAGCGAAGACGTGGTCACCGGTCGCGCGGCCAATCACACGCGCGGCACACTTCTCATTCGCCTCTCGCCGTCCCTTTCCTCTTGCAACCCAGACAGTGTTCAGAGAGTGTCTGTATATGCACCACAATCTGATCTCGCTCTCGAGAGATCGCCCCAAAAAAGTTTCGAGATCTACCAGGCTGGAAATTCGATCCAGCGCCCCCCTGTGCGCCCGCACATTCACCACGGCCACAGCTTCCGCGCCAGTGCTCGCGCATATGGAATGTACGACAGCGAGTACCCTATCGCGCGAGTCAGAGTCAGGATCCGGAGCCTCCTCGCGCGAGATCGGTTCGGCCGTTCGACCCGAAGCTGGTTCGGCGTAGTCCCGCACACACTCACAGGCATAAGAGACGTAGGTGGCGACCGCGAACACGATAACAAGTACGCTGCGGGAGCCGGGGCAGGGTGAGCTGCCTTCGATTCGCTCCCTCACGCAAGCACCCTCGTCGACGACACTCACTCGATTTCGATTGCGAACGCAAAGACGAATGTCAGGGCGATGCACAACAAGAAGATGCCTGTCAGCCAACGCCGCACATCGTCAGTATCTTCCTTGCGGCAACCGACGTAGGGCGTTCTCCGAAGCATGCAGACGCGCCGAGACTAACCTGCCGCGTAGATCCGAACCGGGTCGAGCATCATCTTGAACTGCTTCTTAAAGCCGAGCAGGAATCCGGTGCCGACGAGCGAGCAGATGACACCGATGACGTAGAGCAGGGCGAAGAGCGTGATCTGGCCGAGCGTGAAGAAAATGGCGCCGATGAGCGACATCGCAAAGCCGGCGATCAAGCTGCGGAGACACGCGATCCGTTTAGCATCTCTCCTCCACACACCCGGCGACGCCCTACGCTGCGCCTGCAGACGCGAAAGGCGTCCAGCGAATCGAGCGAGGTCCGGATGAAGCTCGGGGTCTTGGAATCTTCGCTTCCGCATGCCGCCTCGAGAGCTCAGCTCACCAGCATCCGAAG
Source organism: Rhodotorula taiwanensis (assembly GCA_002922495.1). Taxonomy (NCBI): domain Eukaryota; kingdom Fungi; phylum Basidiomycota; class Microbotryomycetes; order Sporidiobolales; family Sporidiobolaceae; genus Rhodotorula; species Rhodotorula taiwanensis. The sequence goes on along the minus strand of PJQD01000047.1, from coordinate 213,494 downwards.
CCGTATAATCGCTGCGTCCGTGTCAGGTCCAGAAACTTGAAGGCCGAGTCATCCTGTGAAAAGGGGCAAGGCTTCAGTTCTCTTCGCACACGGACAAGGCACGAGTGTCCGCTTTGCAGCAATCTTTGACTACTCACCCCGGTCGTCATGTTGTCCACGACTGCCGCGGTCTCGGACCCGCTCAGTTTGTTCCACAGTCCGTCCATTCTGGCTGATTGCCTGGCGGTGAACGCGGAGACTTGAAAGTAGAGTTCTTCGACGTCGGCGGGAGTTCCGGGATCCGCGAGATGAGCAGCGGGTAGGGTCGGCCGAAGCGCGTCGTGAGTCGCAATCAGTGGATGCAAGAGAGATTGACGCCTTGTTGAGTCCTGTACGAGGCTAGAGGATACCGAAGAGTTCGACTCGGGACGATGCAACGCGCCACGGACGGGAGACGCGATTTTTTTCTTTTCGCTGCACGTGCTGCGGAATGTGTTTCCTCGCGGAGGTTCTCAAGGGACCCAGATGACGCTGCGCTCCGTATTGCAGAGCAAACAACGACTGTGAAGGATACAAGGCACGAAGATGAAAGGGTTGTAAAAGGGAGACGGAGAATCTAGGTCTAGTCGCGAGCAGCGCCGCGAAGAATCTAATAGCGCCGGCGTCGCCCTGTCTATATCGTTGCCAAATAGTCGCGATAGGCGGCTTGTAGCATCAAGATGAACGCCTCGGCTTCGGGCGACTGGGAAGCCTCACTTTGGAAGGACAGTGGGTCCTGCGCAGCGGGAGAGAGAAGGTCCGGAAAGCGGGTCAGTCTCTTTCGACTCGAGGCAAGCGGGAACGGAAAAAAGAGGCTTACTACAACAGGGGAGACCCAGCCCGAACTGCTGTCGACGTGTCCGAACACAGCCGAGCGGACCGTGTCGGCGTTCGAAATGAAGGAAGTGTCGCCTGTCAAGGTGGCGAGGCGGTACGCAGAGGCGGCCAGGAGCGCCGAGCCAGAGGCATCGGAGAAGTACGAGCCGTGCGCGTTGTCGTAGTAGTTCGGTAAAAGGCCGTCGCTCTGCGCAGAATGCCGCGCAAGGTCAGCTTGTAATGTTCTCCGGGAACACGCGCCTGAGAATTCCCGACAGCTCGAAACACACCTTGATCTTCTGAAACGCGGCCCTCAGGATCTCCTGGACCCACGCGGTCAAGTCCGCGATCTCGACATCGAATGTGCTGCCCCACTGCGAGTTCTTCAGGGTGGCAAGAACGCGTAAGGACCCGTGCGCCGCCCACCCATTCCCAGTGTTCCAAAGCCCGGCGTCCGTGCCGCTGCCGAGCACAATGTGCTTCCATGCTCCAGAGGACGACCTGAGGTGAGATCGGTACAGCTTGATTTGCTGATAGGCGGTTTCCAAGGAAGATCGATCCGAAGTTGCGACACCGTAGTAGGCCAGGAACGGCGGAACCTGTTCGCCGGAGCCACGGTCAGCCTCTTCCAAGCTGCGTCCCGTTTAAGGTAGAATTCAAGTGTACCATGGAGATGAAGTCGGCCCAGAGCTGGACTGGCTCGCCTGAAGGCCGGTGCGAGATGGCACCGTCCGGAGTAGTCGGCACCGAGTCCAGCAGGTACGACACCTGTTGCTTCGCCTGTGCCACATATGTTGACTCTGTTGAAGAGTCTGCGAAGGCGGCCGCGACCAGCCATCCGACGCCGAGCGCGGCCGGATCGGCGGCTGCGCCGCCTGCGACGTAGGCAAGCTGGTCGCTACTCCCGCGTTGACTCGCCCACTGACGAACAATCGCCGTCACTGCGCTGGGTGCGTCTGCGGTGGAGGGCGGAGGATAGCTGGCCGCGGCAAAGACGGAGAGGGTCGGATAGTCGAGTTCGAGCAGAGCTTCCATCTGCGTGCCTGCCGTCCATCTGCGCGTGCGAGTCCAGCCATCAGCTTTCACTCCCGAGCGAGCGAGATGCCGTGCACACTCACGTATCGGACGCACTTTGCGCCAGCCTCTCTTTGACCTGCTTGATCGTCGCGTCGGACAAAAGGCCGGTCGACTGGATGGGAGCGGCGTAGGCAAGCAGAGGCAGACCGACGACGACCGCCGCACACAGAGACGGCGACCACATCGTTTTGCGCGCTCGTGAGGTGCACAGTCAGTCGCGCCCGGCGGTCTGGCGGCAGAACTGCGGCGTACACCCGCAACAAGTCCGCTCGCCAGCGAGGTGGCCGGTCAAAACAAGCGATGGCCTCCCCGGAAGGGGTGTTCGCCGAACGCAAGGCCTGTAGACTGGTTGAGCCGACTAGTCAAGCGGGCAGCACGATGGTGTCCAGGCAAGGAAAGCGATCGGGGCACGTCGCTCCGATTCTGGAAGAGATTGCCTGCCGCAGTCGCGGCCGGAGACGCGGGGAGAAGCATCGACGCGCACCGCAGAAGCGCAGCCGTGAGCACCTCACGCAATACCCGCGTCTGACGGAAGCAGCAACTGCAAGGATTGTCTAGCCCGTGGCGAGTATGCGGGGGTGTGGAGAGAGAAGAGAAGCGCGGCGACTTGCCCGTCTGGGCGAAAACTTACTCCACCGAGTGACGCGCAGCAAGCTTATCACGATCCGAGGTCATATGCGAAAGCGCTGTACGACCGTTGCCAACTGCAGATGGATGTGCGGAAAGCATCGACTGGATGTTTGCGTTGCAAGGCGAAAGGTGCGCGGTCGTACGGAGGACATGCAGGGCAGGATACATGTGAATGGACAAGAACGACAGCTTCGTTTTAGATACATGGCCGATGAGGGTATAGCCCAGGGAGAGGAAGTGGTAACACGGCCGGACGGAATTAAAGCAACGTTAAGGGTACGGAGAGAAAGCGTTCTCTTCGACTTTCGGCAAGGTCGAAACGAAGGGTCGCGGCGAAGTGTGCGCGGGATTGCCGTTCGCGTCCGAGGACGCGCTCGTCGATGAAAGCGAGAGCGGGCCGAACGCAGCGATGGTCGACGTGGGCGAGCCGGGAGCGGCGGGACTGTGCGAGTCGGAGCCGGATCCCTGGGCGCTCTGCTTCTGTGATTTCGCCCATCGGAGGCCGCAGGCATTGCAGAGTGTCTTGTTGCCGTTCGGGCCGCTGCGCCACCTACAGTCGACGCACTCGTCAGTCACCGACTCGAGCGGAAGGGGGAACAAAGTGGACGTACTCGGGCGAATCAGTCCGTCCGCAGTTCTGGCAGATCCGGTTGGCATTCGAGGAGGCCGTCGAGCCGGCCTCGGATGAAGTGCGGCGAGCCTTGCCGGAATTGCGAGACTTGGACGTGTCCGAGTAGGCGGCACTTGTGCGCTTCCGCCGCGTCGCAATCAAGTAGTCCTTCTCGTCGCGCAGTTTCTTGTTCATGTTTTGGACTGGTGCAGGGAGAAGGCACAGGAGTCAGGACCAGCATAGGTTCATAAAGAGGGCAGACTCGGCACTTACGCTGGTGCAGCTCGAACTGCCAGCTCGTCGGGCGCCGCGTCTCTAGCTCGTCAAAGACATTGTCGCTGACTGAGCTCGGGTGAACGAGCGTCTTGAAGGTGCTCTGGAAGGTCGCCGAAGTCGCACTGCCTTCGCGGCTGCTGTGGTTGCTGCCGGAAGCGCTCGAGTCGGCGTCCGACACGGCTGGCGACTGGCCGGGAATCGGTGTGTAGACCGGAGCAGCGAGGCTGAAGCCGCCGCGCGCCTTGCGCTCCTCCGAGGAGATCTCGTTCGTCTGCGCGATGATCGAGATGTGCAATGGCGCTCGCTCGACGGAAGCACGCGTCTCTTCTTCCACCTCGGGGTGGCGCGGGTAAAATTCTGTTTGTGCCTATGTCAGTCCCCCTCTATGAGTCCGACAGCGACGCAAAACACTCACTTGTTACGACTTCGCTGACACCGCGACGGGTGCGGACTTTGTAGCGAAGAGTCGACTGCGCGCCGAGCTGCGCTTGCTGAAGGGCGATCTCGAGATTCTGACGATGCTCGGGCAGCGCAATGTCGAGGAGCGTCGTGCCGACTGCAAGCTCGCGCGGTCAGACTCAGGCCTATAGGTAAGCTGGCAAAGGGAGATAGGACTGACTGAGGTCTGCAGCAGGCTGGCCGAGTACGGACGCTGTGCCCGCCGTGGCGGTGAGAATGGTGCCGCGGAGGTCGAGCTTGGCGAAGAACTCCGTGTCGCCGAGACCGCCGGCCTGACGGAGCTCGTTCCAGTTCATCTGCATAACGTCTCGAGGCCGAGCGATCGCGATAACGCATTTGCGGCCCTTGCCAGGTTCGATGTGCAGCTTGCCGATAGCCTCGATCCAAAGGTAGCCGGAATGCTTGCGGCGAACCCGGTAGAGCAGCTTGACAATCGAGTTGGTCATGGTCGAGGCGTCCTTAAGTTGCCGCATGACCGGGACCACGTCGGACGGATGACAAAGAGAAGAGAGTGTCGCGCCGACGAGTTCACTCGCGTCGTATTCGAGGACCTTGGCGACGGCCGGCGAGCAGTAAAGAAGGGAGCCCTTGAGGCTGAGGACGTGAACGAGGTCGTCGGCCTGCGCGAGCAGGAACTTGTGGAACGCGCGCCGGTCGATCTCGTTGTCCAGCGCTTCGATTTTGCGGTTCGCAACGATGCTCAGAAGCTCGTCGTCCGTCTTGTCCGAAACCTCCCCGTAAGCGCCGCTCATCTGAGCGCCTGGTGACGGCTTCTGGTAGACCGTCGCGTTGCCGCCGGTCCTCGGAGGCGGAACGAGGCCATTCGAGCCCGACAAGGAGCCCGGCAGCTCGGCCGCCAACGTGTTGCCCGCAACGGACACCGATTCTGGTTCAGGCTCGGGTTCGGGCTGGTCGTCGGCCATCGCCCAGTCGTCGCCGTCTGCCATGCCGCTCGCTTCGATCGCCTGCATCGACACCGTCTTGTTCGAGTCGGTTGCGGACGAGATGGAAGGCATGGGAGGGTTCCGGATAATTGCCGAGTTGTACGCGTTGCCGACGAGCGAGTAGTTGACGACGTATGTGCCGTCTCGCATCCGGTCGAGGATGGCGTTCGGCTGGTCAACGAGGTCGACCTGGAATCCGACGAAGTAGGCGATCTCCTCCGAGTCCCAGCAGATGGGGATGCTGCGTGGAGGAGAAACGTCAGGGTCGACTGACCGGGCTGCAGTCATGTACACGTACATCGTGACGAGGTTGATGAAAGGCCGGCCGGCCTTCGTGTAGTTGATGAGACTTGACTGGCTCTCCTTGCCGGCTTGGATGTGCTGTCGCATGTGCCACTGTATACGGGTCGCATCAGTGCGTGCGTGCGTCGCATTGTTCACTAGAGGAGGCGACTCACGGCCGCATTTCCGTCGGTGTACTTTCGCGGTGCGCCTTGGACGGTTCCGCCACCGGGCGTCTGCAAGAATCGACAGTTCCGGCCGATGATCTCCTCGTTCGAGTACCCGGTCATCTTAACGAAGGTATCGCTGACGAACACGAGAGGCTGGTCGAAGCGACGGGCATCGACGACGGCGAACGCGCACGAACTGTCGACGGGACCGATCTGATGGGCGCCGAGTGTCAGTCTCGTAAGCTGCTCGTCAAATGAGCGCCGAGGCGCACCTGGATCTGGGGATTTGGCCTAGCGGCGACCCGGGCTAGCACGCCCAGCATGTCGAATCCGCTGGCAGAGTACAGACCGGCAAAGTTGCTGCTCGACCCCGGTGCCGGTGGGGCGGGCAACCCGAGGGCGGCCGGATTGAAGACCTCGGTCGGGGGCTGCGCCGGCGGCAAGTTGTGAGACAGCGTCGGCATCTTGTACGTCGTGCTCGATGACGGGTTGACGCTGATGACCGACGATCCGTACGGTGCGTAGACGGGCGACTCGAGCTCGGCGGTGGTTGGTTGGTACAGGTGACTCGGCGCTGTGCTGGGTCGACCTTGGGCCACCGTGTACGACGGTGCTATCGATGGAGTCATCGAAGGCGCGTACGCTACATGCGAGGTAGATGTCGACGCGACCGACGAACCGGCAGTCGAGGCCGGATAAACGGGCGCCTGCCGCTGCTTCTGCTCGCTCCCGCCCCCATTCGACGCCGATGCTTGACCGTAGCTCTGCGTCGCGCTGGTGTAACCCGCATTGTTCGAGTAGAAAGGCGAGGGCTGCGTCGGGTTCTCGCTGCGGGGAGTTCCGTTCGCCCCGCCAAAGTCGTAGCCGTACGATGGGAGCGGCGAGAATCCGGTCCTGCTCGCCAAGAAAACGTCAGAGATCCCCGTGAAGCTCGTGATCGCAGGGGCACCGCAGGACGCACCCAGACGGAGGATCAGTTACGCCGACGCCGAGTCCGAACGGGTCCGACGGGCCGCCACTAATAAACTTTGGCAGCGTGAACTGCCTCGAGAACGAGTTCGGGTCGAACGCCGAGGGAGACAGTCGTGCGTGATCCATCGGGTCGAACGTGCTGTAGCTCGAAGCGGTGTTGTGGCCGCGGCTTCCGCTCGTTGAAGGACCGGCCAGATTGGCGTTCGAACCTCCGGTGCCGTACCCGAGACTCGCGCCGAGAGCATGCTGGACCTCCTCACTGATCGTGCGCTGCAGAGGTCCTCCTGGTCGCGTATAGGCGGCCATACCGTTGCCGTTGGGATTGCCGGCTCCGGCCGGCGAAAGGCCGCCGAGGGTTGCGGTCAAGTCCGAGTCGTCCATCCCGCCGCCATACGACCAGTACGCGTCGTCGACCCTTGAATCCATGACTCGTCTCTGAGCGGAGACGGGCTCGTGTCGGTCCTAGCGTAGCGGAGATGATGAGGGGGGCGATTTTGGTCGACGACGAGTAGTTTTGCACCGCGTTGCGGTTTTCGCAGGTCCCGCAGCCGAGGAGTTCCTGCAGAACGCGAAGCCTTGTTTCCGCCGAAGGCAAGTTTAGCGGAGTCTGGGTTGACGTGTGGCCCTAACCCTAACCTCTATACTGCAGTCCGCAAGCGTTTTCGCTTTGAACCTCCACTCGTTGATGGACGCAGGTGCGCGGGCGTTTGTAATTGAGAAGTGAGGTCGATCCAGAGAGGACGGGCGATCTGGAAGGGCTCGGCAGGGCTCGCGCTTGCGGCAAGCTCTCTTCTTTTCGCAGGACACGCGGAGCTCCAGGCATTCGTGCCACGCGAGAAGGTCTTGCGTCATGATTATGATCGAAATGAGACTTTTCGGATTGTGCGGAACCGTGTCGGCTCCCGAGGTGAAGAGCTTTCGCGACCGGAGAAAAGGTGCCGCCCAGCGCGTTTGACATTCAAGCTCTCTGCGGGTAGTCGCGCGAGCCTGCCAAAAGGACACTCTTGACGGAACGCGCGGGTCGCTGAGTCTCGGGCGCACGGGAAAGGTCGTCAACGAAGCTGTGCCCGGCCCGCCTGCGCAAGGCGGATGGCGAGCTTGCCGACGACACTTGTCGGGGATAGGGCTGCCTTTGGTAAGCCTGCCTTCCGAGCATGTCAGCTGAAGGCGTGCGATGGCGCTTGAGCTTGCGGAGCATGTCAGCTGAAGGCGTGCGATGGCGCTTGAGCTTGCGGAGCAGTCGACGAAAGCCAACTCGCAACGCGGGACTCGCTAGACGTCGCCGCCGATTCGGAGGCCCGGAGCGGGTCTTTGCGATAGACGAATTCCCCCAGTACAATGTTGAGTCAGTAGCGCTGATGGAAAGCATTTCAGAAGGTGATGAGGTGCGGGATTTCGGAGCGAACGGAAACCGCGAGGAACGGATGTATAGCGGGAGGCGGACGCTCGCGGCTTGCGTAATGAACAGCCCAGCGCAAGCCTGTGCGAAGGTCAGCAGTAGGCCGTCCGTGAATATCGTGTCTGTCGTCGGAAACAAAGTGGACAGGAGGGACCGCCGTGCGAGCAGCACCATCTTGCACGATGCGGATCGACGCGGACCTATCAGTGGAAGAGCAGCAGCGTACATATGATATCGAGAGCGTGGTCCGACCGTACGAAGGTCAAGCTTGGGGTCAGAGAGCAAGCAGATCGGAGGAAGGGCAGTCTGGTCGCTCGCGCGCACCGCCTCTCCGGTCATCCGCTACAGCGTATCGTCGAAGCGACATGCTGCGTAGCGTAGCTCGCGCCGTTCGCCCTCGCGTCGGCCCGGCAAGTCGCCCAGCTCCTCGGCGCACGCTGTTCTGGGGAGCGACCCCGGGAGCGGCAGCTTCAGCAGCGACGGCAGGAGCGGCAGCCGGGTCAGAACTGACGGCGACGCACGTTCCGAGCGTCGCGGGCGACTTGCTCCCGCTCGTGCTGGGCGTCGTTCTGGCGCACGCTGCCATCGATGATGAGGGCGACGATGACCGCCTGACCCAGCCGCCTTGGAAAGTCGAGTCGTTCGGCGACAAGGGATCCGGCGCCGTCGCGGCTCGTGACATCGCTCGAGGCGAACGCTTGATTGCTGAACGTCCGCTATGCATCTGGCCAAACAACCTGTCGGAAGACGAGGCTCGGCGACTCTTCGAGGCGATGACTCCGACAGAACAGAGCCTGTTCATGGATCTCGCGCGCACGGAGGGGACGGGCTCGGTCAAGGCTCTCGACGAGATTCGGGCGCGGAGAGCGACCAACGGCTTCAGCATCCCCTTGCTCGATGCGAGCGGAAAGTCCCAAGGCGCTGCCGGCATGGTGTTCCCCAAAATCGCGCGGTGAGCGCAGATCCTCGCCTGGCCACCTCCGAATGACAGCTGACCCGTCCCCCCTACAGCATCAACCATAGCTGTACTCCGAATTGCGCGCAAGCGATCAACGTCCGTCCGCTGGCGATTGCGCGAGCAGAGCAGTCCAGCTGACCGACCGCGATGGTTCCGACAGTACTCGACGCTGCGCATGGAAGTCTACGCCGTGACCGACATTCCGCAGGCGACCGAGCTCTCGATTGAATACTTGCCCGGGATGATCACGAGCAGCGCCGCCGAGCGAAGGCAAGCGCTGCGCACGCACTTTGGCTTCGACGCGTGCCTGTGCGCAGTCTGTTCTGCTGCTCCCGACGACTTGGCTCGGAGTGACTCTCGCCGGCGAGAGATCAAAGTCATCTCGCAGTCCTTCCGGTATGGCGGCGGCGGGGATCGCAAGGCAAAGCTCGCCGGCCTGCAGCGGATTCAGGACCTGCTCGACGAGGAAGGATACAAGGGACTTCCCGACTTTGGTGCGTACCACGAGGCTCAGCATACAGCTTGCTCCATTGCTAACCTTCCCGGTTACTATAGGTGACTCGGATCTCAACAGGGCCTTCACCATCTTCCGGACAATGAGGAATCGCAAGGAGTAGCACTTGTACCGCAATCGCCCATCTTTACGCGACGTCGCCTCGCGCATAATGCGTCCCTTCCGACTCAGTCACTCCGCTGCGACTCTCCGACCGGAGTCAGTCCGCCGAGCCGACTGAAGCGACTTCGTGCGCGGCTTTTCGACCTGCTCCGTCGAGTCAGGCTGTGCGAGCCGAGGGACTCGGGCCGCGGTACAGCGCCGCTGCTGAGACTCTCCGTTTGGCCCAGTCGTCCCCGCGGTTGGTGAGCTTCGTCGCTCGAAGTCTCGGAATGCCGTTGGTACGCGCGTGAAGCCCACCGTGCTGGTCTTGACGTTAGCGAATCGAGCGTCCCGGTGTTCACCTTGTCGAGCGCACTGCGTAGTGATCGCCACGAGTTGCTGGATGGAGTACGCTCCAGATTCGGTAGCCCCCAAGCTTCGGAATCTCGGGTTTGGTCCATCGAGGTCGCCCGCGTCGCCTCGGCGGTGATCTGGCCGCGAGTCTCGCGCAGCTGGTCACGGCTCTTCAGGTAGCCGTGGATGCCAAGGTAGAGCGCGAGGAGGTCGGGGAAGAGCGCCGTGAGCTGCGTTCATGATCGCAGCTTCAGCTGCGTGTCCTGGAGGTTCGGACCACGTGTGAAGCCGGCGCATGCACACCTGTTCAACTTGACCGAAGGTCATGTAGTCTGCTCCGCTGAGCAGGAACCGGTTCAGTCCTTCGATATACATCCAGCAGTTCAGGCCGAGCCAGAGGAGGAAGAGCCCGGCGGTCGTGCCAACTGTGATGCGGCGCTCGAGACGGCGGTGGTCGAATGCCGACCGCTCTTTTGCAGGGTTGGGGAGCCAGAACTCGATAATGCTGCGCACGTCAGGTGTCAGGGCCTTGGCCGAGTTCCTCAGCTGCAGGCCGGGTCGCCCACTAATCACTGCCGCCCATACGCCTCTCCGGCTTTTGCAGCAGTAGGAACCCGTCGAAGGCGAGTAAGAGCCACGCGATGCTCCCAAGAATGCAGGCTGCGGGACAATAGCGTGAGAAATATGACCAAAGCGCAGCGGCGCCAAGTCACTTACTTGCAACCGACGGCGAGAGCGTGTAGTCCAGGTGGCCTTCGCAGGCGGACTGGAAGAACTTGATGTCTCCAAAGGTGACGTACGCGTACAGAAAGGTCCAAGCTGTCTGCATGGCAGCGAAAGCTTGAATCCTTTGCACAGATCGGAAACCGCTTTTTTGAGCTCACCATACTCAGGAACCTGAAAGGCATTTTCTCGCGGTGAGCTGATCTCTCTCCCTCTCTTTGGGCACTGATGCCGGGCTCACCAGAATGTGAAGATGGGCCAGCCCCAGGAAGTCGAGTGGTGCTTCTTGAGAAGGCCGCGCTCGATGATTCGCAAATCTCCTCGCGAAGCCTGTTCCGGGAGCTTGTTATGGTGCTTGAAGATTTTGTGCTCCATGTCTGCGCGAGTCTTGCCGAGCTGAGGGAGGCGAGGACGAAGTGCAGAGCGCTTCAGTCTCTTGCGGTCGGGCCTATGAGGGCCGGACCGGACGCACTCGAGACCACTGCGGCGCCATGACCGCGGGAGCCATGATAAAGATGAAGCCGAGCGCTTGTGGCCAGAGGAACTGGGTCATGTACTTGGCCATGCCGCCAGTTTCAGCGCCCGCAAAGACGCGGATCATCCCGGCGACGATGAAGGCGTGCGCGTTCAGATTCTGCATGACAGCGACGCCCCAGACTTCGCTCGGAGCGACTGGATTGAATAGTCAGTACTGTCGCATATCTGTGTGGCGGTCGAGAACCTTACGAGTGTAGGCGAGCGCCGCAATCCCGTAAGAGACGATGGCCCAGACAAACTGCCCTGGACCATTCACGCTCGTCTATGCAAAGCGAAATGTTAATAGGTGACAGAAGGAATAAGCAGAGTCTGCCGAGCGTGGGCGCACATTGGGGCAAAGACCGCAGCACAGGCCGGCGGTTCCCTTTGCGCAGTAGACCTCGACGTCGGTGAAGCCCGCGGCGTTGCAGAGCTTTGGGAAGACGTATCGATTCGCCGGGGAAAGATAGTTGATTGTCTGTAGCGACTGGCTCGCGTACGTGTCCATGTCGAGCGTCTGGGCGGCGGAGACCGAAGGAAGCTCCAGGACCCCGAGTGGCGTGAGCGTAGAGTACTGGGTTGGTGCGCCCGAGCAGTGGAAGGAAGCGATTGAAGATAACGGTACTCTCTCGAGTGAGCGAAGCGCGCACGCCCATCTTGCGGATCGCGAGGGATGAGAAGCTCCGCGGACACTCCGCCGCGCGGGGATTTGGCCGGGACTGGCAACTCAGCGCGGCAACTTTGGTGTAGAAGCTCGCCTCATGCGCCGTGCGCAGCCGGTAGGAGTGCATTCGAGCGGCACCAGACCAGCGTGACGCAGGTGCGCCCGCGATGGAGAGCGTGCTCACACCGACAAGCAAGAGGCGGGGCGAATTGAGGAAGTCCCCACCAGCTCCAAGATGAAGATCCGACCTCAGACCGCGCCCTTGTAACATGTGCTTGTAGCAGGCATCGTAGTGTGAGAGCAAGCGATGAGCCAAAATCCGCAGCAGCGAGGAGAATCCCATTACGAGAAACGAATAGCAGTGCAATTAGGTTTGTGGTCTATTCGGTCCAATTTACGCGTCGACGCGCGACCGCGGTTCTCGACTTTGACGCGCTTCGCTCTCGCTTTCTCCTCCTCGCTCGCCGCTCCTCCCAGCCAGTAGCAACCCGCCGCCATGTCGAACAACATGGATGTCGACAACGAAGGCGCGCAACCAGAGCAACGACCGCGCAGCACGTCTCCCCTCGCGTTCCCGTCCTCTTCAGCCGGCGGGCACCCGTCCAGCGACGCGCGACCGGCGACCGTAGACCGGCTGCGCTCGACTGGCAACGGTGGTAGGTCAGACTGGCAGTCACATGTCGCGCGTGTGCGGGGTCCGCTGACGGGGAACATGCTCGCCCACAGTTCGGAGCTCGTCACCTTTAGCTTTCCCTTCCTCCTCCAACGCAGGCTCGGCTCGCCGTGGCGGCAACCCGCTCTTCAACGCGAGTCAGCAGCCCTCATCAGACGTCGGACGCTTGCTCGGCAGTGGCAGCGGAGCCGCGCGAGCTGGACGTGACGACTCGCCGCTCTTCTTCCCCGGCTCAGAGTTTGGCTCGCCGACCCCACGGCGCAACATCCGCGGCGACATTCACTCGGCGGCACCGCCCACTCCCTCAAACCGGTCGTCAGCGGCGCGGAACAGGCGTAACGTCGCGACCTCGAACGCAGGCAGCGAACTTGGGTTCCCTCCCTCTTCAGCCGCTTCTCGTCGTCGCGGAAACACTGCGCCGATGACCGACGGCGACGATGCGCAGGACCAGCAAGGCGAGGATGACGAAGAAGATGACGGGCTGGTGACTGTGTTGTGGGGAACGACCGTCACGATCGGAGCGTCGATGAAGGCGTTCGAGTGGTTCCTCAAAGAGTTCACCTGCGGCGACCGGCAGACGTTCGACCCGTGGCGGCAGGAACAGGTTCGCCCGGTCGCGGCTCTCGGCGCCATATTATCCGTCGACTGACTGCTTTGCTGCACAGGCTCGGATCAAGCGCGAAGAGCTCGACGCAAAGATGTCCGAGGCCCACCTCCGCGGTGAGCTCGACACCGTCGCGATGTTGCGCGGACAGCTCGCCAAGGTCCCGCTCGAATCCGAAATCGACTTCGCTTACACCAAGGAGCGCCCCGAGACCAAGCTTTATCAGCGGCACCTCGAGCGGATGCGTGACACGGGCCAGACCAACTTGAACCTCGACGTCGTCGACCTACTCGCGTTCCGGTGGCGCGAGACTCAGCAAGGCGGAGCGATTCGCGATCGCGAAGACCGCGAGTATGCCCAACTGTACCGCAACTTCTTGCTCTACCCGCAAGAGCTCGTTCCGATCCTCGATCAGCAACTTAAAGACTCGGCGCTCGAGTGGGCATGTGCCGAGGAGAACCTCGGCGAGGGCCCGACGCGGCTCGAGAACGAGCAGCGTGCGCGCGAGATGCACGGCGCGGTCTTCAAGGTTCGACCGTACGCCAACGAGACGCGTGTCAACATGCGAGAGCTGAACCCGCAAGGTGCGTTGCCTGTCTGAGGAGCGACGTAGGTCTCCTTCGCTGTGCTTACCTGCCGACGCGCGCAGACATCGACAAGGTCGTCTGCATCAAGGGTCTCGTCATCCGAGCCACGCCGATCATCCCGGACATGAAGCTGGGTGTGTCAGGACCTCGAAATGAGGCGGGCCGCGGGTCTGCTCAGAGCTGACGTGATTGCCTTCGCAGCCTTCTTCCGCTGCAACGCCTGCTCGCACACGGTAACGGTCGAAATTGACCGCGGCAAGATCGCCGAACCGACTCGCTGCCCTCGCGACGTCTGCAATGTCCAGGGCTCGATGATGCTCGTTCACAATCGCTGCGAGTTCGCCGACCGGCAGATCGTCCGCCTGCAAGAGACGCCCGACTCGGTTCCTGATGGTCAGACGCCGCATACCGTGTCGCTCGGACTCTACGACGAGCTCGTCGACACCGTCAAACCCGGTGACCGCGTTACCGTGACCGGTATCTTCCGCTCCGTCCCAGTCCGCCTCAACCCGCGGCAACGCATCATCAAGAGTCTCTTCAAGACCTACGTCGACGTCTTGCACGTCAAGAAGACGGACAAGCGTCGTATGGGCGTCGACGGCTCGACTCGGTCTGCCGACGACCGCCGCGGCGTCGTCGGCGTCGGCATGGAGGACGAAGCCGAAGCGCCTGGCGGTCTCCACGACGGCCCCGAGACCGACGACTTGTACGGAGACGAGGCGATGAACGAGGAGGAACGGCAAGCGACGGCCCACGCCAAGCTCAAGGAGCGCCTCGTCGAGATCTCGCGGCGGCCGGACATCTACGACTACCTGGCGAGAAGTCTCGCGCCGAGTATTTACGAGATGGACGACGTCAAGAAGGGAATCCTCTTGCAGCTCTTCGGCGGAACGAACAAGAGCATTGCGAAGGGCGGCGGAGCGGGCGGCCCCAGGTACCGGGGCGACATCAACGTCCTCCTCGTCGGTGACCCCGGTACGAGTAAGAGTCAGATCCTACAGGTAGGCTGTCTTGCAAATCGCTCGCCCCACTCTACTAGCGCTGACGAAGTCCCGACTCCAGTACGTTCACAAGATCGCGCCTCGCGGCGTCTACACGTCCGGCAAAGGTTCGTCTGCAGTCGGTCTCACCGCATACGTCACGCGAGACCCGGACTCGCGCCAACTGGTGCTCGAGAGGTACGTCACGTCGCATCGCCTGCTCACCGGCCGTGCCAAGGCTGACCTTTCCCGCAACAGTGGCGCGCTCGTCCTGTCCGACGGCGGTGTCTGCTGCATCGACGAGTTTGACAAGATGTCAGATTCGACTCGCAGTGTCCTGCACGAAGTCATGGTGAGCAACTGATCGAACAGAATGGCGTGGACCTGCTGCTAACAGGAGGCCTGCAGGAACAACAAACCGTCTCTATCGCCAAGGCGGGTATCATCACTACGCTCAACGCGCGCACCTCGATCCTCGCTGCTGCCAACCCTGTCGGATCCAAGTACAATCTCAAGTGGCCGATCACGCGCAACATTGACCTGCCTCCGACCCTCATTTCGCGGTTCGATTTGCTGTACCTCGTCCTCGACAAGATCGACGACAAGAGCGATCGTATGCTCGCGAAGCATCTCGTCGGTCTGTATCTGGAGGACAAGCCCGAAACGGCTGGCATCGACATCATGGTTCGTTGTGATTCGGTCGCAAGCCCGCGTAACGACACAACAGCGCTCACATATCTCGTCGTCCTACCTGCAGAAGATCGAAGAGCTCACAGCCTATATTTCATGGGCTCGGAACCACATCCAGCCCGTCTTGACCGCGGACGCCTCGAACGCGCTCGTCCAAGCGTACGTGGAAATGCGCAACGCCGGCACCGACTCTCGAAGCAACGATCGCCGGATCACCGCCACTACTCGTCAACTCGAGAGCATGATCCGCCTCAGTGAAGCGCACGCACGAATGCGGTACTCGGAACGGGTGGAGGTCCGTCGCGCACAGTTGCACTCAATTGTGGAAACAAGTACTGAAACTGGTACTCCCATCAGGTCGAGGATGTCACCGAAGCCAACCGTCTGATCCGCGAAGCGCTCAAGGAATCGGCCGTGAGTTCTGACGCTCCATGGCGCATCCATTCCTATGGCTGACGGCCCTTCGATTTCCGTCCCCTAGACCGATCCCTTGACCGGCTTGATCGACCTCGACTTGCTCGGCGGCCAGTCGACGCATCAGCGCAAGCTCCGCGGCGACCTTCGTCGGGAAGTCGTCACCTTGCTCGGGTCGCGCGATAAGGGCTTCAAGTGGAACGACCTCGTCAAGTCCCTCGAGTCGCAATCTTCGCTGCCGATCGACCACGGCGAACTGACAGAGGTCATCAAGGGCCTCGAAAGCGAGGGCAGCGTCCGCGTGAGCGGCTCGGCGCATGCTCGCATGGTGCGCTTGGTCGGCGGCGCGCAGGCGGTCGAGGTCTGAGGTCGAGGAGGGGTTCTCTACCGATGTATCGACAGTGTCATTTCGTGTTGTATTGCCTTCGTTATGCTTCGTGCTCATCGCTGCGCTTCGTACGGCAGCGGCGTAGAGCTCGCCGAGCCCAAAGACTCGGAGAGCCAAGCCAAGCACTTCTGAAGAAACCCCTGTGATCGAGTCTTCCCCTGTGGACGTCTGATCAGACAGCGGACGGCTTGCCGCGGCAGTTCGATGCATGTCGAGGAGCTGAGCCCTTGTCGCACGGGCGGGTTCCGTCGGAACTGGTTTCGAGTGATCGAGCAAAGTTGTCGCCTGACTTTCCCCACTTCACAGTCCTTACGGCTGCGGCATTCGCTCGGAACACAGCGCTCCTTCTGTTACTTACGCGCGGTCGCTCGTTGCTCTTCCTTTACGCATTGCAGGCTGCGTAACGACCACTTCCCGAGGACACGGAACGAGTACGTGAGTTGACCTTCTCACGCGCCGGTCCACATTTCCGGCTGACCTCGCCGAAGCAGTGTCGTCTCTCAAGTATTACAATAACTCTGGGTCGGGCGAGGAACACAGCGAGCTCTACGGCTACTCGCAAGCCGTTGTCGTCGGGGACGTCGTGAAATGCGCAGGACAAGGCGGCTGGGATAACTCGGGCAACCTGGAAGGCTACGACTTCGAGATGCAAGTCCGGAACGCCTTCATGAACGTCGAGCGCGTACTTGCTGCAGCAGGTGTCAAGGGCGGGTGGGACGCCGTCTACGCTTTGCGGACGTATACCGTCGGGCCCCCGGCGGAGACCAACGAGCCTCTCATCACTATGCTCAAGTCCAAGACGCCAAAGCACCGGCCTATTTGGACTGCCTTGACAGTCTCTGAGCTCGCCTTCCCGGGCATGCGGATTGAGATCGACGTCGAGGCGTACCGGCAGTGATTCACGACGACATCGAAGGTGCCCCTGGCGTTTTTCCGGTAGCGAACGTACAGGGTCTCACTATATTGAAACGTACTTGTCGTCAAACGCGCTTGCGAGGCAACAGATGCAGAGTACATATGCATGATCGCGTCGGTGCTACAATCCCGAATCAGATTTCGGCGATGTAATCCCGACGACCCGCCGCCGAAATTGCGCTCTTTCTCGGCGTCCTTCCTCTCTCCAAGTTCAGCAAGACAACATCGCGACCAGTAAATTGCCCCGAGCCATTCACTGCGGTGCGGACCGCCAGATCCTTCTTCCCGCGAGGCCCCGCCCGCTGATCCGAATACGCTTGCCCGCAGCCATGTCCTCACTCCGACACTACAACGAGGCAGGCGCGGGGACGACATACAGCGAACAATGCGGCTACTCGCAAGCCGTCGTCATCGGGGACATTGTCAAATGTTCCGGCCAGGGCGGGTGGGATAACTCGGGCAACCTCGACGGCGAGGACTTCACACTTCAAGTCCGCAACGCATTCGAGAACGTCGAACGCGTTCTAGCAGCAGCAGGGGTCTCCGCTGGCTGGGACGCCGTCTATTCTCTCCGTTCCTACGTCGTTGGCGCCTCGAGCGAAACCTACCAGCCTCTGGTCGACATGCTCAAAGCCAAGACTCCGAACCATCGACCCATCTGGACGGCCCTCACAGTGCCCGAGCTGGCGTTCCCTGGTATGCGCATTGAGCTCGAGGTGGAAGCGTACCGGCATTGAGGGCGTCGCCGCAGACCGCCGTCTCGACAGGACAAGATCCGCTCTGCCAGTGGCGGGGCCAGCACGTTCTGTCAGTAGAATCACAAGTGAATTCCCGCATGTTTAAAGACGTGGAGGCTTTCGTATCTCCGAGAGACCCAATCTTCAAGCACTGCGCACCTAGAAAGGCTCATCTACTTCCGATAGCCTCGCCCAAGAGAGCCATACGTGCTGCTGGACTACAGTATAGGATCTGCGTAATCAGCGACACTACAAGCGAGCATACGCCGCGCTCAGGGATCAGCTCCGGCAGCATCGCAACCTCTCTGCGCCCAAGACGCACCCGTTCACGTTCCACCCGAAGTCAAGGTACGCCTCGAGTCCATGCGACCGTGCGTAGTCGACGTTGTTCCAAGGTGGAAGCGCCTGCAGATCTGCACCAAGGTGGCCCAAGCCGGCGCTATCGGTGAGCCCCGCGGGGGTACTTGGTGGACGGGAAGCTGGCTTTATGCCGGCCAGCACCGCGTTGCGAACCCCGGCCAACGCCGAGGCGACAAGTGCCGCTGAAGGCCAAGTATGCGCATGCTCGCGTAGAGCGCCGATGCAGATGTTGACGCGATCGAGATGGGCACGGAACTCGCGATCGTCGGTCGCGTGCGAGGCGACCTGCGCCGCCATGGCGCCGCCGTGGAAGATAGCGCTGAAGCTACAGCGTCAGTATCCATACAAACCAGCTCGTTGGTAAGAAGGACCCGGCCAGAAATCAGCTGCTTTACGTAGAGCAGCTCGCTGCGAGGGACAAAATCCGTCAGATACACGTCGAATAATGTGAGGTCGGCGCGCAGTGACGCACAGTTCAAAGACATCAGGTGTAAGCGCGGAGCCAGCCTTGTGGCGCAGATTGAGCGGGAGAGCCTCTCTCCTGCAGCCATGCATCAGTCCACGACTCGTCTATCACTCTCCTGTTACAAGTTCCGAGACTCACCAAATCTGTAGCTCGTCCCAGATCCGAAGGGCATGCCCTTCTTGAAGAGTTCCACTTTGCCCGTTCGCCTGTGGAAGTACGGCGGTCGGCCGATACAGAGCGACCAATTGAGGTCGTCCGTGAAGCACGTCCAGCTATGAGCACGCGTCAAGTCAGCTGTCCGGACCGTTGGGCGCTGAGGCTGTTGTAGCGAGAGGCGTACAAAAGTAGTTGTCGGCGAGCTCGCAGCGTCTCGTCGCTTCCAGCCGGCAAGTCGATATGCAAGCCAACTGTCCAACCGAGTACCAGAGCGTGAGTCTATTGTACTTCGGAAAGTCCCTACGATCTGCCTTTGAGACTGACAAACCTCGCAGATGCGGTACGCGAGGCCAGCATAGATCTGTGCGCGTTTCGGCGGTCAAGGGAGGCTTCCCGCACCGTCTGCACCTCGACACGAATTTGCAAGATACTCACCCACCCTTGATGAGGCTTTGCGACGCCGGCAAAGTATATCGCGAGCGCCATGAGGCCTCGGATTGTGCTGAACTTTGGAAGCGCGATTTCCTCTGCGAGTAGTGCAACGGCCGCTCGCGCGAACGGCTCGCCTCGCGTCGCGCTGTCGAGAGGGTCAGAACAGAGCGAAGGGTCAGGGCGCACTGCAAACGCGAGCAGTCAGCCCTCATCCCGCAGCGGACCCCGGCGGCTGAAAGCGAGAAAAGCCTCACTATATCGACAACCGACGGCAAGCACTGCGAGGTGAAGGAACGGCGAGTACGTGCATGTCCGTGACCCTGAGGCGAGGTCGAGCAGAAAGGGAAGATGCTCGACGAGCCGAAAAGCGTTGAAGTGCCACTTGAACGCGGAATCGATGATTTCGGCATGAAGGGCCGGCTCGAGTGGGAAAGGGAGGAAATCGAGACTCGGAGGATCCGCAGTCGATCCGAGAGTGATCGGACCGAGTCCAAAGGCCTGCACGACAAGGTGTTGGCCGTAAGAGCAGCGCCTCGAACAAGCCGATCGCGAGCCTCACGTTCAAGGCATTATGCCACCTCAGCTCGCCGTTGCTGTCAGCGAGATGATAGCCTGTCGCGTCAAGAGACCGGTCGTTGTGGACCCCAGAAGACGGTTCGCGTTCCGCTCGGAACGGCTGATCGGGCGGAGGAACATCGTCGCGACACGACGACTCTCCGAGCTGCGCTTGCAGCACGGCGATTTGCGCCTCGAGACTCGCGACATGTTCGAGCGTATCCTTGCGAACTGTGCGTCGATCCGGACCTGCACGGTAGCACCAGCGTTGAGCTCCGCTTCCCACCCTGGCGCAGTGCAGCGGAGAGTACTGACCGGAGTCAAAAGTGCACGCCTGCCTTTTGCGCTCGCAGCGCTGGCAAGTCGTCGCCGTGAAGCAGGGTACGCAACGGACTTTGCTCTGCTTGCACTGCTGGCAGGCCCGGCTCGAATGAACTCGCGGGGCGCTGTCGGGAGCAGGACCGGCGGGAGGAGCCTTCCGACTTTGGATCATGTTGCGGAAATCGCTATAGCATATTTTTGTGTTGTCTGGCTCAGCATAGAGCTAGCGGGCAGGAAACTTGCCAGTTGCTGCAGTCGCAGACTTGCGGTGATCGACGCGAAAGAAGGAAAATTTTCTCCTTGATGATGAGGAAGTGTGTCGCGAGAGAGCGATCCCGGCAGCTGCATAGCCCGTAACGGTATTTCGCCGCCATACGATTGGGTGCTGGAGCAGCTCGAGCCCTTCCGCGGCTCTAGCTCGACGCAGCCCGACATGTCGAAAGTGCCGACCTGCTTGATCCTCGACTTTCACGATTCGTACACTCGCAACGTCCTCAAGCTCGTCGAGCAGCTGCGCGGCTGGGACCTTGGAGGATGGGAGCAGCGGGTCATAGTCGTCAACGTCGATTCGCTCTCGTGGTAAGCCGGGCTTGCTTCCGCCCGCGGGATGCCGTTCGCTGGCCTCTCCTCTCGCCCAAATGACTCATAGCTCGCAAACAGGCACTCGTTCGTCGACTCGGTCCTGCCGCATGTCGACTGCATCGTCCTTGGACCCGGGCCGGGTACACCGCATCGTGACGCCGACTTCTCCTGGCCGACAAGGCTGATCGCCGAGTTCGGACATCGCGTACCAATCTTTGGTCTCTGCCTCGGGTTGCAAGGGCTTGCGACGACTTTCGGTGGCACGGTACGTCTCTACGGGACGCTACTGTGAGGTGGTCCGAGATGAAGGGAGCTGACACGCTGTTTCAGGTCACCGAAGCTCCCGCTCCGAAGCATGGCCAGATTAGCAAGATTCGTGTGGTAGAACGGTCGCCCGCTGGGCGAGCTCGGCTCTTCGACGACGTTCCGTCCTTGTTCGACGCTGTCCAGTACAACAGCCTGGTGGTCGACCCGGCTTCGTTACCGCCAGTACTCGACGTAATCGCATGGGCGAAGTCGGGTAAGGAAGGCGGGCAGGACGAGATCATGGCCCTGCAGCACACTTCGAAGCCGCTGTACGGCGTGCAGTTTCATCCAGAGGTGAGAAGATCTCCGATTTCGGCGATAACCCATCTCTGACTTGAATCGCCGATCGATCGGCAGTCCATCGCTTCCTCGCACGGCTCGACTATCCTCTCCAATTTCTTTCGAGCTGCGCTCAGTTTCCATCGCGACCAGCGAGACTCTCGCCCTAGCTCCTCGCCTGACCTGCCGCCCCATGTGCTCGACCTGTCCACCGCTTTTCGTCCCCGACCGTCTTCTTGCCATGCGGACGTTCCCCACCGGCATCTTTTCGCGCTCGAAAAGCTTTCCATCAAGGTGCAGACGGGGTGGTCTCCTCGGCAAGTCTTCGAGGCCCTTGGGAAGGGGGCAAGTCCTCTCGGCGAAATCTGGCTCGAATCGGCTCGAGTGAGTCGAAACTCGGCAATCCCGCAAGGAGGGCGATGCGACTGACATTCCTTGATGTCAGGCGAGCGGAGTACCGCAATGGTCGCACATCTGCGTACCTCAAAGCACGCTGTCGTACCGCCGAGGTAGCCGATCAATTCGCCACCGCCTCGCTTCCTCGCCGTCGACCGGCATGATGCTAGACATCCCGTCCGACTTCGCGACGTGGCTGAGCACACTGCAGCAGGAGGCAGCGAACGCGACGACTCGAACCGATGCTTCAGCGGTGACCGTCCCTGTCGGCTTCATCGGTTCCATCGGGTATGAGATGAAAGACGAGACCATGCCGCTCAGCGCTCGTACGGGACCAATTGACGGTGGCACATGCTCCGAGAGCGACACCGAGCTCGCATTCGCCGCATTCGTCCTCTCCTACGAGCACGAGACGCGAGCCTGGACGGCGAGTGGTCTCGTCCGTCAATCAGCAGCGTTCCAGCACGATCAGGGACCGACAAGTTCAAATGCGTTGCTCCAATTTCTTGGCTTACACTCGACCGAGTGGGAGGAATGGATCGCTCGAGTATCGGCGCTCTTTCGTCACGCGCCGCCGACTGCGAGCGAGTACACCGCCGCGCCCCTGCCGACAGACTTCCAGCCTGATCAATCGCGCAACGATTACATCGAGTCGATACAGTCAGCTCGTCGGAGTATCGTCGCCGGCGACGCCTACGAGCTTTGCCTGACGACGCAGTTCCGCTCCACCTTGTCCGACGACTCGCCACTTGTCGCCGACCCGTATCCGCTATACCTTACCCTCCGAGCGACGAACCCGGCTCCCTACTGCGCGTACTTCCACCTGCCCATGTCGGACTTTACCATCCTATCGTCGTCGCCCGAGCGATTCATGCGCATTGACGACAAGGGGGCGGCGAACATGAAGCCGATCAAGGGCACCGTCCGGCGCGCGCTCGACGATCCAATCGACGACGAACGGCGGAAGACGGCTCTCCTGGCCGACGAGAAGGAGCGCGCCGAGAACCTCATGATCGTCGACTTGATCCGGAATGATCTGCTCGCGAGCTGCCCGGTCCACTCGGTCGAAGTGCCGCGCCTGATGCGTATCGAGTCGTACCAGACGGTCCACCAGTGAGTACCGCATGCTCTGAGATGTCTTCGAGCCTCCCTGCTGCGTCAGCTGACGCAGGGACTGGTAGGATGGTCACGACCGTGGTTGGCCAGCTCGGCCAGGATGTGCGGCCTTTTGAGGCGATGATGCGAGCGTTTCCGCCCGGTGTGTGCGCATTCACGCCTAGGCAATGCGGACATAGCCGCTGACGATCCGCTTATGGCAGGTTCCATGACTGGCGCACCAAAGCTGCGCAGCCTACAACTGCTCGACAAGCTTGAGCGGCGCCGCAACCGCGGCGCTTACGCAGGTGACTTCTCTGCCCGACCGACCCACAGCGTCCTGCAGTACTGACGTGCGCGTTGCCAGGCGTGTTCGGTTACCTCGCCGTGGACGGATCCTCCGACTGGTCGGTCGTGATCCGCACGCTCGTCAGACGCGGACGAGGTGAGCTGAGTCCCCCGAACTTCTACTCGCTTTTTGGCTGACGCTCTCTCCTTCAGAACTTCGCCTAGGTGCTGGCGGCGCCATCACACATCAGTCCGATCCAGCAAAGGAATGGGACGAAGTTCTCACCAAGATCCACGCCGTGCTCGGCGTCGACCCGACCTCGTGACATGGTTATTCTCGTCAGCGACCCCTCGCGCTCCCCATGCATCTCTTCGCCACTCTCCCGTCTGCGGTTCACCCTCAACTGTGTACCTGCCGCCTCTGTCGTTGTAAATTTCCGCAAGCCTCAACTGCAATTTCCTCCATCTCATCACCTATCCTCGGCCTGAACGTCTGCTTGGCCTCGCGCGTCGGGCTCTCCGAGCTGTACTTTTAGCTCGCGAAGCCTCGGCCTCATGCATCTTGCGAGCGGAGGGAGGTGCCATAGGACGAGCAGACATCCCCGGCCCGGAGTTTCCCAATCGAGCTCAGATTGTAGCATGTCTCCCACGACCCTCGCTTCCTGTCCAAACGCTGTGTTCCGAACGATCGTCGAAGCGCGCGCGATTCTTTCCGAGCGCGCGTTCAGCGGCCGGTCAATCTCGCGCAGAGGAAAAGCCCGGCCTCGGCACTTAAGGGAGCTCTCTCGAGCTCGGAGTGCCTACATGCGTGGGCGGTCGATGCTGCACAACGTTCAGAGCTCTCGCAGCTTTAAGCTGAGACTTTTTTCGCGCTTTTCTTGGAAGACTGTGTTGGCCGGTGATCGAAGCCAGGCCTAGCGATAAGAAGCCAAGGCAGGGGACCAATCGGCAGAGCGACTGAAGTGTCCAGCTGATCGCACGACCCGGATATCGTCGGCGTGGTTTCCAACGGTACAGTAGATCGATATGGCGTGAACCGACATAGCGTCCGTTTCGATCAGACGGCGTATACTCTCAGTCAAAGGACGAAACCAAGGCTCGGGTGGCAGTTGAAAGAGCAAAGGTCCACGCGCGAAAGCGACGTAGCGTGCGGTCCGCGGCCGGACAAAAACGTTTGAATGCATACAGCCGATTCTGACGTTCCCCCGAGACCAGCGTGAGCTAGCTAGCTGGCAGGATGGACCTTTGGGGGTAGCCCGGAGCTTTTTGGTCCTTCCGAACCTTTGCACGCTCATGGGTGCTCGCTCGCACAAGACACGCCCCCGCTTCGAAGCGAGCCACATTGTTCTCAAGGGCAGAACTTCCTTGACAGTGCTGCTCGACACTGACAGACAGCAGCGCAGAAGGGGCCCGCGCGGCTATGCGCCCTGTCTCGGCGATCGGATTAGTTTGGTTGCCACTTTTCGCGTTGGATGGCAGCTCGGCGCCGGCAGCAATTAAATCGAAAGCAGCCCGTACAAAAGCACACTAACGATGCGATAGACCTGGGCCGTCGAGGGGCTCAAAGTACCGGCCACGCCGCACACGTCCCAGCGGCGAGCAGCGGAGGGCGCGTCCGCAGGCAGGTCGCCCGGCCTTTGTGCGCGTGGTCCAGGATCAATGCGGCAGTCTGACCTGGGGGAAAGCGAGCGAACGGCAGCGAACAGCATAATAGCCATCATCGAGTACGGGCGCGAAAGGCCTCCCTCCTCACACCGTGGCGCGTTGCGGCGGTACTCAGAAAAGCCGCGGCAGACAGCTGGCGGATGCCGCAAGCACGAGTTGCCGAGTAGCTCTGCACGACAGCACGCGATTCCTCGGTCGCCCGCCACTGTAGCTGACGCCCTGCGACTTTAGCCAGGCGCGAGTTCGAGCGGACGCACAGCCAAATCGGAGCAGTTTTACGACCGTCGCTTTGATGACGAAAGGAGCCTCGTTTCGGCATCGGGAAATAGGAGAAAGGAGAGCGTGCCGTCGCGCGGCACAGGAGGACGAACAAACGCGCCGTCCGCCAGGAAGCGGGACGGGCCGCAGCTGCCGTCCGCGTGCCCGAGTCCGATAGGAGGTGAGGTTTGCGCCGCGGCTGCATACGTGTCGATTGAGAGAAATCCGCTCTCTCGGTCCAGCCAAGGCGCGCGAAATTTAGCATTTGCCGGCCACGCTGCACTAAAATAGATATGCGCACTTCTGCCGGCGCGCCGCGAAATTCGAGATAACGAAAAAGGCCGACACCATACACCTACAGAAGGTGAAGCGCAGGACCATTGCAATTCGCGATAGACGTTAGCAGAAGTGCAAAGATAGCTCTACGCAATAACGCCTAGCTGAAGAGGCCATACGCCGAAGAACAATAGAGAGAGAAGTGCCTCGAATTGGAGAAGGCGAAACAGGTTTTCTGCCGGCGTTGGGCCAGCTGCCGCAAGAGGTTGCGCGCGCGCGCGTAGAGATTTCTCGGCCGACGGCCGGAGCTGAGCGGCAGCCAGTTGCAAGGCTGGGAAATTTACTCCAAGCTCGCTCTCTTCTCTTGTTCGTGTTTCCTGTGGGCTCTGCTTGTGCTTGTGATAAAGCTTTCGATTCGATAGACGACGTCGCAGGTCCTCAAAACTTAGAGAGGAGGAGGTCTTCAAATAGTTCGTGTCCGCCGACCGACGTTTCAGGAACTCGCGCGCGACCCCCCCGACTTCTCGCCTTCGCCTGCCTCTTTCACTCTCGACTCTCTTCACCCGACAGTCGACCACTTTCTCGTCGCCACCCCAGGCTTCGACACTCGCCATGTCGGCACCGGCTCCGTCCAACAACGTCACGCCGGCTGGTCACACCCAGCCGGAGGTCACCGAGGAGAAGGTGGCTGCCCCGTCTGTCGCCGCTCCCGCTTCGGAGACTCCTGCCGCTGCCGCCGCGGCAGAGAAGAAGAAGCCTGGTCGTTTCGACAAGACCTTTGTGCGTTGCCGTCTCCTCTCGGGCCACACTATGGCGAGATCGTCGAGATCGCGCCATGTTTGGCTCGCCCATTTTTTTTCTGGGGTGGGCGAGGCGGGTTCACTGATTTCGCTCGTCATTTTTTTCCTCGTTCCCCCGCGTTTCCGCGCGCGTCCTCCCGCTTCACCTGTCTCCCTCTCTGGCTCACATCCATACGCCTATCATTCTGCACACTTCGCCATGCTCCCTCTACCGCCTGTTCGCACTCGCAGGAGGAGGAGCGCGAGACCAAGCATGCTCTCGTCGACATGAGCACCATTGAGCTCAAGGCCGAGGACTTGTACGACAAGGTGCGCATCTCGGCTAGCGTCCGGTCGCGAGTCGCCTACTAGCCTTGCTGACGTTGAAAATGTACTGCGAAAACAGGACAAGGTCGACCTCGAGCAGGTCGAGATGGAGGACGTCTGGACCTTGCTTCAGTGAGTTTCCGGCCCATCGCTCTCCTTGGCCTGTGCTTCCTCACGCGCATTCCAAGTGGATCTCTGGCACCACAACCACGGATGTGTGGTTGTCCGCCAGCGGGGCGCGGTGTGGCGCTGAATCGACTCGTTCGATCGCCTGCTGCGACCCAGAGCCCAGCCCCAATGGGATGATGGCTCTGCATACGCTCGCCTCCCGAAAAAAACATTCCCCAACAATATCCAGTCGTGCACGATGCTGACAATAGCCTCGTCTCATCAACAGGTGCAAGGAGGAGGGTCTCACCAACGGCGAGGCTGACCGTCGTCGGGAAATCTTCGGCCCCAACAAGCTCGAGTCGAAGGAGACTTCCGCCATTCTCCAATTCCTCTCGTGAGTCCTCGAGGCCTGACGGTGGCTGGAGCGACGGTGGCTGGAGCCACGAAACCTGCGAGAGAGCGCGAGTTCCTGACTAGACTCGCGCCCGTCACAGGTTCATGTGGAACCCGCTTTCGTGGGTCATGGAGGGTGCCGCGCTTGTCGCCATTGCCCTCTCAAACGGCGGCGGTGCGCCGCCCGACTGGCAAGACTTCATCGGTATCGTCCTTCTGCTCATCATCAACTCGACCATCGGTTTCTACGAGGAGCGCTCCGCCGGTAACGCCGTCAAGGCGCTCATGGAGTCGCTCGCCCCCAAGGCCAAGTGCCGCCGTGACGGCTCGTGGCTCGAGATCGAGTCGTCCGACCTCGTCCCGGGTGACGTTATCGCGTTCAAGATTGGTGACATCGTCCCGGCCGACTGCCGTCTCTTCGACGCCATCAACGTCTCGATCGACCAGGCCGGTCTCACCGGCGAGTCGCTCCCGCAGGGCAAGAAGGTCGGCGACCAGTGCTTCTCGTCGTCGATCTGCAAGCAGGGTGAGGCCGAGGGTGTCGTTATCGCGACCGGTGCCAACACCTTCTTCGGACGTGCCGCCTCGCTCGTCGGCGCCGACGACGACTCGACCGGCCACTTGCAGCAGATTCTCGCCCAGATCGGTCTCTTCTGCCTCGTCTCGATCGGTATCTTCATTCTCCTCGAGATCCTCATCCTGTACCCGCGCTTCCACTTCTCGTACCGCCGCGGTCTCAACAACATCCTCGTCCTCTTGATCGGTGGTATCCCCATCGCCATGCCGACTGTCCTCTCCGTCACGCTCGCCGTCGGCGCTCAGCAGCTCGCCAAGTACAAGGCCATCGTCACCCGTATCACCGCCATCGAGGAGCTCGCCGGTGTCACGATCCTCTGCTCGGACAAGACCGGTACCCTCACCACCAACAAGCTCACGATCGACAAGCAGACCCTCAAGACCTACGGCCCCTACTCGCCCGAGGAGGTTGTCCTCTACGCCGCGTACGCGTCGCGTACCGAGAACATGGACGCCATCGACACGTGCGTTACCGGTGCGATCCCGTCCATGGAAGACGCCCGCCGCGGCATCAAGCTCCTCGACTTCAAGCCGTTCAACCCCGTCGACAAGCGTACCGAGATCACCTACACCGTCGACGCCACCGGCGAGATGAAGCGTGCCACCAAGGGTATGACCGGTATCATCATCGAACTCTGCTCGCGCAACAAGACCGCCGAGGTTGAGGACCAGCTCGAGAAGGACGTCGAGGAGTTCGCCGCCCGTGGTCTCCGTGCCCTCGCCGTCGCCGTCGAGGACGTTCCGTCGGGCAACAAGGAGGACCAGGGCAACGGCTTCGAGCTCATCGGTCTCCTCGCCATCTTCGACCCGCCCCGTGACGACACCAAGCAGACCATCGACGAGGCTCAGGCTCTCGGTGTCAAGGTCAAGATGGTTACCGGTGACCAGCTCGCTATCGCCAAGGAGACCGGACGTCGTCTCGGTCTCGGCGACCACATGTACCCGGCCAAGGTTCTCCAGGCTGGCGGCTTCCCCGAGGGCGGCAAGCACCTGAACCTCGACGAGATGGTCCTCGACGCCGACGGCTTCGCCGGTGTCTTCCCCGAGCACAAGTACGAGATCGTCAAGCGTCTCCAGGGTCTCGGTCACCTCGTCGCCATGACTGGTGACGGTGCCAACGACGCTCCGGCCCTGTCGCGTGCCAACGTCGGTATCGCCGTCGAGGGTGCCACCGACGCCGCCCGTGGTGCCGCCGACATTGTCCTGACCGAGCCGGGTCTTTCGACCATCGTCCACGCCATCCGCCAGTCCCGTGTCATCTTCCAGCGTATGCGTAACTACTCGATCTACGCTTGCGCCGTCACCATCCGTATCGGTATGTCTCTGTGTTTCCGTCGCCTCACGAAAGGGTCGAAAGCGGCAAGAAACTGACTCTTGTCGTACCTCTGCAGTCGTCGGTTTCGCCGTCATGGCCTTCGCTTTCCAGTTCGACTTCCCGCCGTTCATGGTCCTGATTATCGCCCTCCTCAACGACGGTACCATCATGACGCTTTCGCTCGACCGTGTCTTGCCGTCGTCGACTCCGGACTCGTGGGACCTTGGCGAGATCTTCACCTTCGCTTTCGCGTACGGTCTCTACCTCGCTGCCGGCACGATCGCCTTCTTCTGCGTCATCGTCTACACCACCTTCTTCCAGGACAAGTTCGGTGTCGACGCCATCTTCGACCACAACGACCCGCGCCTGCACATGATCATCTACCTCCAGGTCGCCCAGATCTCGCAGGCGCTCATCTTCGTCACCCGTTCGCACTCGTTCTTCTTTATGGAGCGCCCGTCGGTTGCGCTGTTCCTCGCTTTCTGCTTGGCCCAGCTCATCTCGTCGATCATCGCCGCCTACGGCGACTGGGGCTTCACAGGTTCGTTCCCTCTTTTTGCCCGTTTCCGCCTTCCTCGCACAAGACGCTAACCCGTTCCCGCCTTTTACAGAGGTCCGCGGCGTTTCGGGCGGCTGGATCGGTATCACCTGGATCTGGAACATCGTCTGGTTCTTCCCGCTCGACTTTGTCAAGTTCGGTGTCCGCGCCCTTGTCGGCAAGTGGAACGCCCGCCGCCAGAAGGTGAGCTCGACATGTCTTTCGCCTGTTCCCATTTCGAACCGCGATGACTGACTTCTACCCTTGTGTCCCCCACTTGCAGCAGGCTCACGGCATCAAGCCTGTGGACGGTGTCCCCATGACCCGCACCCAGTCTCGCCACGAGTCGCTCTACTCGAACCGTACCTCGTTCCTCCGCCGTGCCCAGCGCTCGGTCGGCCTCGGACGCAAGGTCTCGGTCACGAACGCCGATCTGCAGCGCTTCGGCTCGCACCAGGCGGCTTCGGCTGGCGCTCAGCTCCGCGCATAAGTCGCGCGAGCCGTGTCGGGACGGACTGTCGTGGCGGCGCCCGATGGTCCGGCTCTTTCCGCTTTCCTTTCTCCCTCTCTGGGTTTCGTTCTCCTCGCATCACCCCCTCCCGCATTACATATCTCCTCCTCGATGATCGCCTCGCGGCGTAGAGGGGGGCGCTCCTGGTCAGGCTGTGCCGTCGTACACCCCTGTTCCGCTCTGATCAGCAGCCGCACCCTCCGTGTTTCTCCTTCCTTCGTTAATATGCTGCAATCGCGATCGGTCTCTAGAGTATAGAGTTTTCTCCTCCCTCATTCTCGTCTGCGTCGCGTCGCGTGGTCTGGCTGAGAGCCACTCTTCCGCAAACGTTTTCGTGTGATTGGCTTTCTCGGACTGTACGCTCCCGCAACGTCCTCTGGATCTCCTCGTCATTCGCTGTGATCGCCGCTTGTACGATTGCTGCACACGCCGTTACAGTCCCCGAACGCAGCCGACGAGGCTCATCCGCCATCCCCGACGCTTACTCCATTCGACGTGGATCCTCTCAGACGCGGCGGCGCAGACCACGCGCGCGCCGCATACAAGGGACATCCAGAACTCGTACCTAGACCATGCCGGCTGCAGGCGTGGCAAGTGGAGCACCCTGAATGTAAGCCAGCCGGGTGCGCGGTGGAACGGACCGATCAGGGGGCTTGCTGCTGCCTTCCACGCTTTGCGACTTCGTTCTCCTGCGCTAGGGCATCTTGAACGACAGTCTTGCGCACCGCATCAAAGAGCTGAACTCGTTCTGCCGCGCCGGAAGCGGGGGCGACCATGAAATCGTCCAGCCACCCGGATCAAGTCCCGTCTGCGCTTGAGGCAAGAGGGACCGCTCGCTCGGCCGGTACGCTTTGCACGTTCAGAAGACGTATCGACGCTTCTGCACGCTGAGGATCCCGCTTGCTGTCTCTGGCTCTGCCTGTTCGTCCAGTGCGGCGAAGGAACTCTTTGGTCTGCTTCGCCCAGAGGAGTTCGTTACGTATACCCTGCTTGCACATACACAAATCAATGCGCGAGACTCAGGCCGGCTTTCGGCGTTGCGGGCTACCCGCCGGCGTTCGCCTCTGCCTGGCGGTGTGTGCAGCAGTCGCGGTTTCCGGCCAACTCTCGCCAGCTCCGCTCTACATCAGTCAGATGGACACCATGTGCGCCAGCCTCGCTCAGCCATGATGACCCGGTGCTGACAACGGACACCCTTCGCAGCTTCGCCTTCGGCGGTAGGTGTTGCAGCCGACTCCAGCGAGCCGGCCGCGGACGGAGCCACGGACGCAAGAAGCTGAAGCGTTTGCACGCCCTGGAAATCAGACTCGTATAGTGCGACCGGCTACGACCCAAAGAACGGAATCGACAACATACCCGGACTGGGCGGCGTGAGTCTGCGCGGGGAGTCAAGCGTGATGGCGCACGGGAGCGTCAGAGAACGCTGACGTCGACCGAGCCTTCCGCAGACTACTTCGGGCGGCTACAGTGAGGCGCATCCATCTGACTGCACAGAAGCGTGGGCCTGACGAGCGCACCTGAGGGTGGCCGGAATAGATTGGCTGCAGTTTCTCGCTTCGACCGATCCGACGCAACCGATCGATCTGTACAACTTCGCCTATGCCGGCGCTGTGATCAACAACACGGCTGTGTTCGGATCCGATGTGATCGTCGATGCACCTGATTTCGTACAGCAGGTCGCGTCTTTCCAACAATTCTTCGCTATCCCCGGCGGAAGCGCAGTCCAGTCTGGCCAGACTAAATGGAAGACAAGTCGGGCACTTTTCGCGATCTGGTTCGGCATCAACGACGTGGGTCTCGAGACCCTCCTCCTCGAGGACCCTGTCGAAAAGATCCCGCAGATCTTTGGTGCGTCAAGGTCGCTCCGATGCGCATTTGGGGCGCTGCTCAGCTCCTGTTGTTTTTGCAGGCACCATGAGCGTTCTCGTCCACGATCTACACTCCGGAGGCGCACGCCACTTCCTATTCCTGACGGTTCCGCCGACACAGCGAGCTCCCGCCATCGCGGATCTTCCAGCAGCCAACGTCTCCCAATACGAATCGACGCTCGGCTTGTTCAATGAAGCTCTCACTGCCTTCACGGCGACGGTGCCGCTTGCCTATCCGGACTCCGAAGTCACCGTCATCGACACGCAGCCCATTTTCAACGACATCCTCGACTCTCCCGCCAC
The DNA here is from genome assembly GCA_002922495.1 of Rhodotorula taiwanensis. NCBI lineage: Eukaryota > Fungi > Basidiomycota > Microbotryomycetes > Sporidiobolales > Sporidiobolaceae > Rhodotorula > Rhodotorula taiwanensis. The sequence continues at coordinate 181,887 of PJQD01000047.1, read as the reverse complement.
TTCCGGGTTTGCGGACTCGCGGACCTTCTGCCCTTCCTACGCTACGATCTCGACGAACCCGAATATCTTCCTGCCTCAGTGCGGCTGGCCACTCGCCGAATATGTCTGGTACGACGGGACGCACCCGAGTTGGCGGGTCCACGAGATTCTGGCCGGAAAAGTCGCGCAGGTATGCCTGATTTCGCCTGTCTTCCGCTCGCCCTTCTCCTCATCCTTTTGAGGTCAATCATTATCCGCGCAGTCCTGACTGGGCCTAGGTGTGCAGGAACTCGCGCCGCCCATTTCTGCAAGCGATTCCGAGCCTCTCCCTTCGACGATAAGCTCTCGAGGCGCGACGTTGCACAGGCCCAATTGCACAGCTCTTCTTCAGTTTATTGTACTGTACGCTCTGTTTCAACTGCTGTAACGCGACACCATTACGCACTCGGTGCTCGACCTGAGGCCACGTCCCGCCGAACGCGATCCCGCTTGCCCACCTCTTCCCTCATTCAATTTCCGCGCGATGTCCCGACCTCCCGAGCGACCGCCTGGTCCAGCGTCGGAGGCTGGTACCTACTGTTTCTGGCGTCATGCGGGCGCTCTCAGCCCGCTTCCTCGGCCCAGAACCGGTCGAGTTGTCGCGCTCCAATCGGCTCGCGGTTGATCCCTCGGGACGTACACGATTTCAGACCTTCACCTCGTTGAGCGCTTTTAACGCTGTTGACTGCACACTTGACCACGCTTGACGAATTGAGGACGAGTTCACAACCTCGCTGGACTCGGTCTCACTCGTCCGAACGCTTGCCGCCATGCTCGGAACCGCCCTCGACTTTCTGCGCGTGTTCTCGCTTGCGCGACCGCAATTACCGACAGTCGATTCGATTGCCCCTCTATATGATACCATGTAAGTCTCATGCCGGGCTCCACCGGCTGTCATTCGGACATTGACTCCGGCACCCACAGCTTCTCCTTCGGCGGTGAGCTGTTGATCTGCTTTCGGCGGCGTACACATAAAGCTGACCAACGCGGTTCGTAGACTCGTACACGACCATCGGTTACGATCCGAATCAAGGCATCAACGTGGTTCCCGATGTCGGAGGAGTATGCTGGCTATGCTGCGGGAACTGTGGCTGCACATGCTGATGGTCCCCGTGTTCCACAGACTAGCTCAGGTGGAAACAGTTGGCCCCAGTTCCTTGCCACGGCCGATTCGAACCGTTCAATCGCACTCTACGACTTCGCTGTGGGCGGCGCGGCGACGAACAACAGCGCGCTGTACTTCGCCGGCCAAGAGGTGTCTATCCCCGACTTTCCGCAGCAGGTCGCCACGTTCGAAGACTTTTTCTCGAATCCAGACGGAACGGCGATCAAGAGCGGTGAGGCGGCTTGGCGGCCGGAGCGCACCCTGTTCACGGTCTTTTTCGGGATCAACGACGTCGGTCTCGAAGTCCGCAATCAGGAGGACCCGCGGGCCGAGCTTCCGCAGATCTTCGGTGAGCTCGCGACCACTTCATTTCTGCATCATCGTGTCCACCACTGGATGTCCACTGCGCGAGGACGCGCGCAGAGCGGTGTCGCGCAGAACGAAGTATTCATCACAAAGTTGAAGAAGAGCTTCAGCATGCTCATCACATCGCCAATCCTCTCTTGTCCAGCGACGTGGAGCCGCATGATTGTAAAGCTGTATGCTTCCGGAGGTGCGGCAGCCGCCACCCTTCCGGACCGAGGAAACCTCGAGCTCACAGCGCCTTTCGCGCCCGTGCAGCGCGCAACTTCCTGATCTTGAATATTCCGCCGACTCAGCGAACGCCTTTCATTTCGGCGCTTCCTGAGCGAATCCTCGCCATGTACGAGTCGGATCTGAACGGGTCCGTCCGGCGAGTCTGCTCCGAGTCATGCAGAAGAAGGGCTGACGACGCTCATCGAACAGCTACAACGTCGTTCTCTCCGACTTTGTGCGGACTATCGAGCCTGCCTACAACGGTACTCGCGTCATCTTCTTTGACGCTCATGCCGTCTTTGACGAGATCCTCGACAAGTACGCCGACTACGGCTTCACCGACAATTCGACCTTTTGCGAATTGTACGCTTCGATCGCCACACAGCCGGCACTGGACCTCCCGCAGTGCGGACGTCCGCTCGCGCAATACGTGTGGTGGAACAGCGGGCAGTGAGTCTCGTCAAGTACGCGCTCCGTGCTTGCGACACGCAACACTCACGCCGGCCGTTGCTGCACACAGCCCGACTTGGCCTGTTCACCAGATTCTCGCTAGTCGCATCGCTGCGGTACGCGTATCAGTCTTTGTATCGCGCAAATGAGCGACTCTAATGTGTGCCCGTCACAGGCTCTTCTGGCGAATGCTTCCACGACGGCGTCGTCCGACGTTCCGAAGCTTTCCTCGAACGAGACCACCGTTCCGCTCGGTTCGTCTCACACGTCTCCCAATCTCATCAGGCCCCAGCTGACATGGAGACGCTCTTGTCAGAACCGTCGACAGCGTCGTCATCGGCAGGAAAATCTATACGGACGGCTTCCAATCTGCTCCTCGCCTCGGCGCTCGCCGCAGCGATTGCAACCCGCCTCAACGCCACCTGACCCGCCCTCCCACACCATTCCAGCTCGTGCTCCGCGGAGCATCAAACGGGCCCGCCATAGCTACTGCCGCACACACCTCGACCGCCCTACGCGACAAAAAAAAGGGACCCCTCACCGATCCGCAAGAAGTGCCTCGGTCTTTTTAGCTCATATCGCGCATTCGGTACTGTTTCATGTACAGACTACTGCTTCGCACCCAACCCACCCGCAGCCGCCTTCGCCTTCGCCTTGCCCTCCATCTTTTTCGCAAATCCACCCTCCTGAGCCTGCCGCAAGTACTCGTAGATGACGCTAAAGTCCTTGTCCTTGAACTCGTCGTGCGCCGCGAGCCGTTGGTACAGCGTCTGAGTGAGCTTGCCGAGCGGGAGAGGGGTGCCGGATTGTTCGGCCGACGTGAGAGCGAGACCGAGGTCTGCGCAACGTGGGCGAAGAACAATGATCAGCAAGGCGTTTCGGTACTGCCGATCCATCACCAATCTCTTCAGATCCTTGAAAGAAAGAGAGCGCACCTTTCGACATGAGCTTGCTAAGGAACCCGCCCGTGTAGCCGCGGTCTGCTGGTGTCGGAACGGTCGGCGTCGCCTTTGGCGCCGGGTTGTTGGTCTCGCTCGACCAGCAGCGCCCTGTCTATTCGAAACGCACGAGTGTAAGAGTCGGTGGTACCTCGGAGAATGTAAGCGAACAGTAGGGTAGAGCTCACTGAGGTGTTGATAATGGATGCGAGCAGATCCGGTGACAGACCGAGCGAGCGGCCGAGCAGCATTGCCTCACTGAAGGGGCGAGGAGCGTCAGCTCTATTCAACGAAGTACGATCGAGATGCAAATGTCAGCGTACGCTGTTCCGATCATCGAGATGCCGAGCAGAAGGCTGCGGGTTCAAGCGAAGTCAGCGAGTGCAGCGATTCCTAAAGCTCAAGGCAAGCGGGCGCACTTGTTGCAGATTTTGACGGCACTGCGTGACAGAAAGGGCGGAGGCGGAAAGTTCAGAAACGTCAGCGGCGTGAGCTTTGTCGGCACAGGGGTAAAGAGGAAACTTACAGGCCGTGCCCGGACTCGCCGCAGTGGATATACCGAGCACCCATCTTGGCGAGGTGGGGCTCAGCTCGCTGGAAGCTGTGCGTAGACATTGAACGATGCAGAGCACCCATGTCAGGAGGCCGCCGGGCCATTCTCGCGGGAAATCGAAGCAAACGGCGAATGCGCGACGCACGCTTCTTCCGGGCCGCCGACCATGAAGCTCAGGGTCCCCTTCTCCGCTCCGACGACACCGCCGCTGACGGGTGCGTCGATCATGCTCGCGCCGAGGTCGTGCTTGATCGTCTCGGCGACCTGGATCGCCTCTTCGCGGTCTCCGGTCGTGCAGTCGATGAAGAGCGTCTCGGCGCGCTTCTCGTCGGACAAGCTCTCGAGACCTTCCTTGAGTCCGTTCTCTCCGAGGTAGACCTCGTCGACTTCCTTTGACGAAGGGAGCATCGTGACGATGGTGCCTGCGAGTCGAGCGACTCCGGCGGGCGACGAAGCCGGGACAATGTCGCGCCCTGCGTACGCGCGCGTGTGTTCCGAGAGGAACTTGTTGAGAGCGGGGGCGTACGCGTCGTACACGACGAACGCGGGTTTCGGTTTGCTCGGGTCGTACTGGCCCTGAGTGCCGGCGAACGTCTTGTTCAACAAGTTGGCGGCCATCCCGCGCCCCATCGCGCTGTCGGCGGGGCCTCGGACCTCGTCAGCATTTCCGAGTAAGCTTCCCAGGCTGCACGCGCGGTGCCGCGCCCGGTTGCTTGAGAGCTTAGAGCGGTGCAACGCGGCGTAGAGGTGGGGAAGTGGGACAAGCGAAGAAACGCACCCGAGCCCGATAAAGCCGAGCGTGTTGGCGCGGTCCACCGTCCGGAGGAGCAGAGTAGCGCGCATCTCGATATCCTATAGCTTTGAGCGAGAGAGGAGGAGAGTGACAGAGTGCGGACAAAGGAAGCGCCGAGCGGGCCGGACGAGCCGCACTCGGTTCACTCGCGCGGTTCGGCACGCCGTCACTTCCCGAGGATCAAAGTCTGACACCAGGTGTCGCATGGATGGATCGCAATGCAAAGTGCAACCGTGAAAGCAACAGATGGCCAGAGAGAGACGACATGGACAACGACAACTCCTTGAAAAAGCGACCAAGCGACCCCCTTTCCTAGAGCTGCCACCAACTCTTGCTCGTCACGGCCGTCCCATCGGCATCCCCGCTCCCCGCACCGGTAGCAGGCGGACTCGGCGGTGGACTCGGCGGTCGAGGGATCCCGACGTCCTCGAACGAAGTGTACGAAGGGAGCGGCGGCCGCGTCGGCGGACCGCGCTTGATCGTACTCCCGTCGCCGTCCTCGTCCGCCTCGTCGCCGCCTCCTCGTGGTGCCCCGTCCTGGTTTTCTGCCGTGTCGTCCGCTTGGAGGGTTTCGAGGTCGACGGAAGCCGCGTCAAAGGCAGCGCCACGATGCGGTCGGGACTGGGACTGCACGTGCTTGTTCGTGTTCGTGGCGGAGGCAGCCCCAGGAAGCGATCCGAGCGAAGTCCTTGATCCGGGCGACCCGAGCGGCGAAGGCAGCGACTCGGCCGCGCACAGTTGCTCTGCCGTCAAGAGCGACGAACCGCCATGGTGGTTCGCGCTCGTCATCGTCAACTGCGCACCGAGCGCGTTACCGCCTCCACTCGTCGCCGAGATGGACGACATCGACATGGACACGGACGACGACGAAGCGGTCGTCGCGACGCTGAGCGACCGCCGTTTCTTGGGTTCACCCGAGAGCGAAGTCCGCCTCGATGAAGCGGCCGACGTCGCGTGCGACGAAGGGACCGACCCAGTCGCCGAAGCAGGCAGAGTCGGGACGGGGCAGTACACGCCGTCGTCGCGGACATACGCGTCGTCCATCGCCATGAGGTGGTGGTGGTGCATCTCTTGTTGTTGCGACACTTGCGCCTCGAGCGCTTTCCCTCCCGCTTCTCCTCCGTACGCAACCACCTCGGTCGGCGTGACACAAGGGGGTAGGACGAGGTCCTGCCCGAGCAGGCACAACGTCGATCCGCGCGGGTTCGGCCGCGGTCCGACAGCAGGCGAGGCCGTCGCCGTGAGAGTCGACGTGGCGCCAGAACTGCTCGCGCTGCTCGAGCTGCTCGTGATTGCCATCGCAGCGCTCGACAAGAGCGGAGGCGTGTAGGACCCTTCGTGCGGCTGCAGGGACGAGTGCGAGTGCGAGGCGTCGCCAAACGGTGGAGTGCCGGAAGAGCCGCCAGACGAGCCGCCGGACGAGCGCGCTGACGATGCAGAAGGGCTCGGAGACATGGCTGCGCTCGCTGGGGCTCGCAAGAGAGCGGCCGGAGCGGTCGTCCGGCGCGGCACCGACCGGCAGCGCGAGACGGCCGTGCCATCGAGAGTCGACGTCGCCGAAGCGCGCCGATACGGCTGCTGCTGCTGCTGCTGACCGTGCAAGTCGACATCGAGCGGCGTCAAGGCCTGCCGCGACATCTTTGGCTTGACGGCGAGCTTGCCCATGGGGGTCGAGCCGGGTCCGGCCTTTGTTCCACCGGCAGAGGGGGTTCGCGCGCGGAGGGAGGTGGCAGTCCCACCGGTGACAGGGGACCGGACCCTGATCGGGCTGGAGCGGCGGTATGCCGGATCGGGTGTCGAGCGGCTACTCGAAGCGGTGGAAGACGACGGAGTCGGGGAGGAGCGGTCCATCGTGGCGCCGCCTGAGCCGGCAGTGGCATTCGAGTCTGCGGCGGGAGCGAGTTGGCGCCTCTTGCCTCCCTCGCGACGGAGGCGACCGAGTTCGGTGTCGGTGTCCGTCTCGCGGGAGTCTGAAGCTCCGGTCTCGCGAGTCCCGGCTCCGTCGTCCGACTTGCGCCTCAGGCCAGACTTGGTGGTGGTCCCCGCCGCGACGTGGTCTCGAACAAACTCGTCCGACCGGAGCGCCGCAGCCGCTGTTAACCGGATCGGATCGTGCTCAGAATGGATCGCGTCGCCGCTGGGGACCGCGTTCTGCGATGCGACGGCGAACGTGGACGACGTGTAGCCGCCGCGCAGGGTTCCCGCCGGTCCGCGCTTTGTCGTCGGCCGGACCGCGAGTAGGCGGTCGCAGTTCCCCAGTTCGAGTGTGTCCATCGGGTTGGCGGTTAGAGATGCGGCGAAAGAGGGGGGTTCGAGCTGCGTTATCCGCGACAACACTCGCCGTGACCGGGTTGGGCTCGAGGTTTGCTTTTGGCGAGGCTCGCCGCGTTAGGACCGTGCCGATCTCGTCGCGGTCAAGCGCGTCGCCCTTACTGATACGGAGAGCTGTAAGGGCAGAGGTGTGGGTACGTGTCAGCTTGACGCGATCGCGCCGAGGGACGACGTCGAGAGAGAGAGAAAGGCGGACCCACGTACCTCTTGAGGTCGGATCGATCTGCGTGATGGCCTGACTCGTTCTGTTGGTGGTTACTACGACGAGGGCCTCGAGGGTTCAAGCGATGGCCCCCGTTTGAGTTCGGGCTGGAAGAACGAGTCGTGGCAGGGACCGGCGCCTCCCCAACCAAAGTGCACGTTGCGACGCTGACGGTCAGATCGGGGAGGACGACGCTGTGTACGAGCGACACGATACTGTTTGCACGTGTGTAAGACCGGTTGCAAGGGATGCGAGAGAGAGCGAGTCGGGAGCGAGCGTCCCCTCGGAGTTTTTTTCACGTGGGCCGAACGAAACGAACGACGACGACGACGACAACGTTTGACCTCTGATTCCGCCAAACGCACAAAGCGAATCAGGATCGAGAGTCCTCTCTCTGGCTGTCCTGCTCATCCACAGAGCACCTCAGTCGTCACCCCCTGCTTTGCGAGAATGGGTTCACTCGGACATGTCGCCGCTGCTCCCTCGTCGGACGAGCTGGACGCCGCCATTCCCGACTCGGTCCGCACCTCGTTCGACGAATCGATCGAGCAGGGCGACATCCACTTGTACCGCGCAACGGGAGACCCTTGCGCCGTCTCGGACGACCCGCCTCGGTTCCCGCAGTGGGTTCACACCGTTCCGCAACTCGGAGAGAAACCCGCCGTCCCTCCCAACACGCCCGACTTGACTAGAAAGAGGGACAAGGACGTCCTGCAAGGGTTGACATACGGCAAAGGCGAAAAGATCCTCCAGCTCGACGAACCGACCGGCGGCAAATCCTACTCACTCGTCCACAACCTCCACGCCCTCTGTACGTTCACCCCTCGCTCAGCCAACTCGAACAAAGGAGCGTAAACTAACTTGTCGTCGAGCGCACAGTCCCGGAACACATGATGGCGATCCCGTACTTTGGCGACGAGCCGTTCAGGCCGCAGACGAGCGACCTGATCCCCGAAGACCTCCACGTCGCCTGGCGCGTCGTACGCGCGTACGCCGATGCAGGCAGAGAGACCGTCATGTTCTTCAAGTAAGCTTCGTCTCCCGAACCCAGCAGTCACACACGGGGGGCGTCATTCGTTGCGTAAACGCTGACGCCCATGTTTCCGCTGCTCTTACCGCCCTCGTACAGCGGTGGCCCTCTCGCCGGCGCCTCCCAGCCTCACCTCCGTGAGCTAGCGCGCGCACTATTCCTCTCGCGATCATAGCCCCACGGGGACTCGAGCTGACTTGCCGTTCCGACGCTGGTCCGCAGACATGCAGTTCTGCCCGTTCCAATACGACGCTCCCCCGGCCCCCGAAGCCCTCGCCCGGTCCCTCCCTGAATCGTCCTCGCGCCCGACTTCGATCGAAGAATCGGCACCGAGGTTGCCACTCCCGTGGACGCAGTTCTGCGTCGCGCTCCCGGCCGACCGCGCGACCGTGACGGCCGACGACCTCGTCGGCGCGTACCGGCAATTGCTACGGACGAGTCGCGCCTACACGGCCGAGATCGCTGCCGATTCGAGAGCCGATTCAGGCTCGGAAACGGGCTCGGGTCCGGGTTCGCGCCCCGATTCAAAGCTCGAGGCCGACTCAGAGGCGACGCAAGCGCGACGGGCGAACCGGCGCAGGTTACCGCCTCCAGGACCGAAACGCGACTCGTACAACTTGTTCTTGACCGCTTCGCATATGCACCTCGTCCCTCGAACGGATCGACTCGTCGCCCTCGAACGACCGAGCGAACCGATCGCCGCGCCCGACGACGACGACAACGAGGACTCGACGGGAGCCGGGGAGGCTCGAGCAGGCGATGACATGCTCCGCATGAGTCTGAACGGGTTGGTCTACCTTGGGTATTGGCACGTCGCATCGGACGAGGACCGCGAGCTGGTCAGGAAGGTCGGGTTCGGAGAGGTGCTGACACGCGCCGCGTACGTCAATGAGGAGTACTGCCGTCCGTCGCATGACGCGTAAGGGCGTCGAGTCAAGGACCACATATAGATCTGCACAGTGAGCTGCCTGGTATAGACTTTTCATTCCCAATGCCTTGCTCTGGAGAGAGGTGTTGCGTTGGTGCTTTCGCTGTCCGAACGTTTTGCGCGCTAGTCGGCGCTCGCCGGTCTCATGCGATAACGCCCACATCTCTGCTACCGTATACTGGAAGTCGACAGCCCGCGCGATTCCACAGTCGCGTTCGCGCCCCTTCGAAGGAAAGCTTTTTTTCCCCTGTTTGCCACTCCGACCGCTTCCGACGTTGTCGTCGTCGAGATCTCGACATCGGCACCTCCCTCCCCCTCTCTCCTTCCCGTCTTCATTCACAAGCAAAGAGCCATCCGCATCCAACCCACTCCTCACGCGCATGTAAGTCCTCCCTCAACGCCTGCCTTTTGACGGGAACCTCTTCGCACACCTTCTCACAGTTGAGACGTTCGTGTGCAGGTCCACGATCTGCTCTGCGATCCTCTCCCGTACGTTCTCTGCGAGCCGGTACCAGGCCGGCCAGCACGTGAGTTTCTCGTGCGTCCGGGCTCGAGCAAGTCCCACGCGATTGATGTCGGTGGTGTCGGCACGCAACGCAGCACTCGCGCCTGTTTGTCTTTACGCCCAACAACGCCGCTCGCGAGGAGCCGTCTTCGTCTTCAGCCTCGCTGCTGATGACGAGTGGTGCCGTCGCTGAAGCGCAAAGAAAGAATCAGCTCCGGGTCCTCGAGGACGATATCCGGATGGCCTGGGTGGCGAGTTGTTGGTGACCCGCGCGAACACGGTTCCGCATCGTTCTTTCCTCCCTCCCGTCCGCCCTTGTTTTGCGACCGTCCCTTCGCTGTACTGATGTTGTAGCAAACATTGTCCATTCCGCGTTACCTTTGCGAGCTGAACAGGTCCCGTCGTCGCCAGCCAGGACAAGGGCTTGTAGCAGACACCGAGACGGGTGCCGTACACAGATCCCGAGCAACCAGCCGCATCAGCCGTCACCAATACTATCGTTGCGTGAGGCAACAGGTAGCGAACATGGCTAGAGCCCGTATGCTAGCGAGCAGAGAGAGGCCACGTCTTGCCGTGAGTGGCTGGCTGATGAAGCAGGAAAAGCGAGGTTGAACAGCAGGCTGAGAGCCGGAGCAGGCTGCACGGGACACGGTGGCGATAGGAAGCTCGCTCTATGAAGCTCAGGACTACCTAGGTGGCCCTGGCTGCTAGAGAGTGAAGCGACGGAAGCCAACTCGCTCATCTCTGACATGATCGCTCGTCCTGCTCCGCGCTCCGTTTTCGTCTCTCGCAGCCGCCGACCGGCCTAGGCGAAGATGCCGCCAATACAGAAGCAGGTCAGGCCTGCGCTCGTGACCCCGGGGAAAGCCCAACGAGAGCTGATTCCTCACCGAAACGTGCAGATCCTGGTCGCCAACATGCCCGACGTCAGACCGCTCGCTTCAATCCTGCGCAGTCTGAGCTTCCGGGCAGTCAGTCTCGCTCGATTCGATCGTGCCTGCTCGGCGGGTGGGAAGCTAGACTGAACCGAGCGCATCCTTGCTTTCCTCCGTCATGTGGGGCTCGTCCGCTCCCTTTCGCTGTTCTCGCCCAACCCGAACGACGAGTAGCAAGCAACGCTCAAGATTGACGATGCCGGCATCCGCGTCACAGTTGAAGAGGGAAGATCTTTACAAGGTGAGACCAGCGCACGAGCGATCAGGCGAAACGACGAGACCTCCAGGCTGACCCTTCCCCCTTGCCGTGCGCCGCTTTGAAGCTCACGCCTACGTCGCGGCAAACGCCTTCTCATCGTACACTTTCCACCTGACCGCCGACGATCCGGCCGCCTACGTCGACGCTCCTCACGGCCACGCCGACTCTCCCACTCCGTCCGGCTCGTCCCCTCCGCCTCAACCCACAGCGGACGCAGACGGAGAACTCGCCACGAACCCGTATTGCCAGATGTCGGTGTCGCTTTCGACCATGCTCGAATGCTTGAACATTTTCGGCAACGCCGGCGGAGGCGGAAACAACCCGTTCAAGAAGGAAGGGACGGCCGGATATGATAGTGACGACGGTGGAGACGCAGGCGGTGGAGCGAACCGTTGGCGGAACAAGAGGAGGAGGCAGGGCGCGGGCGAGGACGAGGACGGCGCCGACGAAGGGCGGGGCCGATTCGGCGGCGGACGGAGAGGGGGAAAAGCGCAGACGGCTGACGAGGGCAAGACGACCTCATTGCGCCTCTCTTACGCCGGCCACGGCGAACCACTCGTCATGCTGTGAGCTCACTCGTCGAGGCGACCTCAGGCGCACTAGCCCTGACCTTCTGCGCTTCGTACAGTCTCGAGGAGGGCGGTATCGTCACGCGGTGCGAGATCACCACGTACGAGCCAGAAGGGCTGCTCGACCTCGCCTTTGTCGACGAAGGCAAAGTCCAGCGACTGATTATTAAGGTGAGCTTCGTCTTGACGCACGTTTGCTCCGAAGGACGGGACGCTCGGGGCGTTTTAACCCTTACCGGATTTCCCGCTTGCACAAAGTCCGACTGGCTCCGCGACGCCCTCCTCGAAGTCCCTTCCTCGTCCGAAAAGCTGTCGATCTCGTTCTCCCCGTCCGACGCGAACGAAGACCGATACCGTCGCCGGGATCAAGCGCGCCGCAGCGGGAAGAGGCGCAACATGGGTGGTGCAGGAGGTCGCGATGCGGAGGACGAGGCGGAACCGTACGATGATGATGAAGAGGAGGTGCCGCTGTTCAGGCTCGAAAGTGTCGGACCGATGGGCAGTACCGAGGTGAGTCGGGTTGCTGTGTTGGTATCGATTCTCGCCAGTATTCGTCCGGCGGTGGACCGATCTAGCCTCTTCGGATCGATTCACAGATGGACTACTCGGACGATAAGGACGTGCTCGAGATTTTCGAATGCGAGCAGGCTCTGCGCAACTCGTGAGGCGATTGCGAATTCAGCCGCTAGCGATCGCAGGTCCCGCGCGTTACGGCTTTACTGTAACAGTTCTGTGCTCCCACAGCTACAAATACTCGCACATCCTGCTCACTCGACATGCCTTGAATGTCTCTATGAAGACTGTGCGTCCTCTCTCCCCCAGCCTCGCTCGCGGTCCTCGAGCTCACTGGGCTCGTCTTTTCTTCCCGCAGTCGATCCGGACAAACGATCAAGGCCTCGTCTCGTTCCAGTTCATGATCCCGATGTCGACTCGCGGACCCAAGGCGAGCATGAAGGAGGGCAAGATTGGCTTTGTCGAGTTTCTGGTCAGTCCGCAGCCGTTCGCTCGACTCGTTGTGCTTTGGCGCCTTTGTGCTCCGGAGAGTCTGATGCGTTGATGTGAATGCGTGCTGACGGCTGGCCGATCATTCTTTGCAGTGCGTCGCGCTCGACGAGGAGTACTGAAGAGGCGCGACCCGAATTCCTCCCAGAACTGTACACCTGCTCGGTCTGTTGTCGTATCTAACATTTCGCCTAGTGAAACTCAGCTACTCCTTTAGTTTGCAGCGAGAGAGGCGAGTGAGTCGCGCACTGACCCCTTCCGGGCGTTTCCGCGGAGACTCCTTTTCCCCCTCATTCTCTCCTCCTCCTTTCGGACCCGCACCGCTCGCTTCTGTACTCGATGCAGTAATGCCTGCGCACGCACAGCTCGTCACTGCAGCGGATGCAGGCCAGGGTGGCGCCACTTCGGCGGGAGGAGCGCTCCACACGCCGACGCCTCGCATCCGCGCGATCCCTTCAAGCTTACCGGGCGTCGCGGACGTGCCCCGGGACCTAGAAGGACAGAAACGCTTCTACGCGCTGCACGACAGGATCCTCGGACTTGGAGCGAGGGCGGTCGGGACTGCGGACGACATGGAGGAAGACCTGAAGCGGACGGAGCGATTGCTCGAACAGCGGGCGGACGAGCAGTCTCTGGGCGAGGATGGGCATGGAGATGACTTGTACGACGAGTGCGTACCAAGTCCGAGCGAATCCGAGGTCAGGGAGGGCTCCCTGCTGACTTCGATGACTCGCCTGATTTCACGCGTGCAGCTCGACGATACACGGTGTCGAGCAGGCGCTAAGACCGCCATCTCGCTCGAATTCACAAGCATCATCGACGAGCCGCAACTCCGAACTCGAAGTCGAGCGGTACCTGCTCACGAACCGGCTCGAAAAGCCAGAGACGATTCGCGACGACGAACGTTTCGACTTTGAGCTCTACGGACTCGACGAGAAAGAGTTTGTCGACCTCCCAGACGGTGACGATGAGATCCAGAAGCCGGATGCGAGTCTGGCCGAGGCAAATCTGGCAGGACGCGAGCTGAGCGAGGTCGAAGACGAAGGACCGCCGATGGAAGAGGACGACGACGAGATCGACAAGTACCGCGAGTCGACGCCTCAGTATGTGAATGACGGAGCGAACGTCACTCCGCGCCCAGAGAGGTCTTCGGATGCCGTGTCGACTGTACCGCAGCCGGTCGACCAAGACAAGGCTCCGAGCCCGGAACCTCCCGCCAGCCTATTGGCAGCTTCGCCCGGACCTCTGTGAGCTCGATCTCCTCTTCCTAGTCAATCAACCTGGCGCGAAGCTGACATACTGCCCCCGGCTTGTCTGTAGCGAGATCGTCCGCTTGCTCGATTTCTGGCAAGAGAACGTCTCGAAGATCAACCCGCCGCACATTTGGTACCGCCAACAGCCCGCATCGACCAACCTAATCAGCTCGGACAGCTCGCTTTACGGCTGCAAGCTCACGCTCGTCATGCCCGACGGGACCAAGCGTGCCTTCGATACGACCGTCAGCTACTCGACCAAGCTCGCTGCCTGCATCGACGCCTTCAGCCAGGCATGGGTATCGAATGCGCACGTGCAGGCTGCACAGATGCGCGAGCAGGTCGGGTGGGAAGCTGAGGAACGCGAAGTCGAGGAGGACAGGGAGCGCAGGAAGGTGTTGAAGGGAGGGGAGAAACCTTACGAGGCGCTCAAGGCCGAACAGGAGCGCTGGATGGCCCCGCCGATCAGGGCCACGTACGAGAAGGATGAGTTGAGTGCGTCGATGTCCTCGTCAGTCTGCCATGACTGTCCAGAGTTCACGAGCTGACTCATCTCCGACGGCATTGCGACGCACAGACTCGGCTCACGGCTGTACCTTGTCTCTCGCGACCGACGCAACCTCGACATCGCGACTCTTCACCTCGCCCGTTGCATTCCCATCGCCTCGTGAAGCTCGGGCCGCCGCCGCCCGACTCGCTCTTGAAGCCGATGTCCCGGCAGCCTACGAGCGCGCCTTCCAGGATCTCCTCAAGCGCGATCAGGGCGGCTACATCCAGTTTGGAGACTTTAGCGCTGCCGGTGCCGCGGTGCTTGGCGATTTGCAACAGGACGAAGAGGCCCCGAACAGCAACGAGGAGGAAACGCTTGACGCTGAGGGGTCGGTGCGGAAGGAGGTACGGGCCGCGTTCGGGCATGCAGGGAGGTGGATGAAGTGGACGTACCCGCACGCGGAGAAGGTCGGGGAGGCGAAAGGTACGTCCTCGGGCTCTCAAGCAGCATTCGAAAGGGCAGAACTTGCGCCTACCATAGCTCACATCGGTATATTGCTCGTACAGCGGGACCCCCGATTCTCGGCGCTACTCTCACCGTTGAGTTTCCGGTCACGCTCGAACACCCTGATCCGCCGCCGCCTTTCGCCGTGTCTACGCCGCTCAAGTACCGAACGAAGCGCCATGCCCGCCTCGCCTGTTGCTCGACTGCAATTTCGAACGGCCTCTTCGACAAGCTCGAGCCGTACAAAGAAGAACGTCGCATGGCGGAACTGCGTAAGGAGGAAGAGAAGAAGCGGCGCGAGGAACAGCGACAGAAGGATCGCGAAGCCGGAATCAACTGGGAGACGCCGCCTGTCGGGACCGTCAAGTATGAAGAGCTCGAGTCTCTTCGAAAGTGAGTTGAGCTGCAGTCTCGATCCGCTGTCTACCTCGCGGATGGAGCAAACAGTCGTGAGCGTGTGCCAGGCTCCGGCTGACTCGGCTCAATCTATGCAGCCCGGCCGGGTACCTCAATGTCTGTGCACAGCAATGGACCGGGAAAGGCTCGCCGCTCAAATTCGAGTATACGACCGAGACGGTCGAGAACTGTGCGTCGCTTCGCTCGGTGCGGGGACAAGATGGCCTTCTCGTGACTGATCTCTTCGCTTCGCCTGCAGCCAACATCAAATACTACGGCTGCACCCTCACAATCTTCGTCAACATCTCGCTGTCAAAGTCATACGTCGTCCCGCCCTCGCCACACCTCGCCACCCACGCCGCAGCCAAGGATGCGGCGGTCCGCCTCGCTCTGCGGGAGCACATCCTCGACTTGCTCATGCCGGCCGACTTTGACCCGGCTGCTCCGATCCTGACTGCCGCGGCTGCTGCGAGGCTCGCACGCGCTGCCCGAAGCATGGAAGTGCTCGAGCTGGAGGCCGCCGGGATGGGCACGCCGTCGGAAGCGGTGGGCGCCGCAGCGGAGCCGGGGGCACCGTTTAAGCCGAGAGACGCGGTCGCCGATTTGGACGCTTTCGTACAGGACTGGGTCGGCCAGGGTTATTTGCCGCGTTACGACCTCCACTGCGATGCTAATAGTGAGTCTTGATCCCGTCTCCCCCGGCGATCGCCATAACCCTGAAATGACGGTTCTTGAGCCGCAGCCGGATTGTGGGGAGGTACTCTCACCATTCCCTTCGCGCAAGAACTCATACCTGAAGACGGAGGCGACCCGGACAGTCCGCTTGTCCCATGCTGGAGCCGAATGCTCAGCTGCCAGAACGCGTCCTTGACTCGGCGGCGCGCCGAACAACGCCTCGCTCAGGACGCTCTCGACGAAGGGATCGTCGACTTTATGCGCAAGGAGGTCCCGCGGCGCAGCAAGAATGCGCCTCCCTCGGAATGCCATTTTGGCGGAAGCGCCACCAGCGCGAAGAGGTCGTACGCGACATTGGACGACGTCTCTGAAGAAGGCCACCTTCATGCTAACGAGGGCGGGACGGCGGACGAGACTTCTCAGCGTCCATCTCCGAGGAAGAAGCAGAAGCGTGACTTGACCGGCACTGGTGTCGAGCTCGTCGGCCGCGAAGGCGGTGAGGTGGACCGCTTACGACGCGGCTGCCGCTCGATTCTCGGGCTCGACCTCATCACCGGACCTCGATACGAGCTGCTTGAGACAGGTGTGTCGCCCCCTCGTCGGGCCGGGCAAGGCTGCTAAATGGCTAACGTGCGGAACTGCTACATCAGACGGACAGCACCTAGCTACCGTTCTCGTTCCGCTCGACGCGCAAGGCACCGAGTCGCGCAAGTTCATCTGTGACGAGCCTCAAGAGTCTGCCGATCTCGCAGCGGAAGCGGCGGCCAAGAGCGCTTTGGATGCCGGCATCCTCGAGGTGGTCGAATCGCGCGTTCGACCCAAAGCGCGTCCGGCACCGATCGCGTCGGCTTGCGACAAAGCCAGTCCCGACAAGGACATCAGGACAGTTCAGAAGGGGATCGCGTTGCCCGCGGCGGTGCCGAAGCACGGCGAGGAGCTCGCAGCGATTCGCCGCGCTACGTATGGCGGCTTCGGCATGGCGACGGCGTCGCAGCTCGAAGCGATTACAAAGAAGCTCGAGCAGGAAATGCGCGACGACAAGGCCCGCGAAGAAGCCAAACGGACTGCCGAACGCGAGGCCGAGGAGCGTAAGCGTCTCGGGAACCCGCTGCTTCCCGGTGTGCCGACGACCGCTCAGGAGCTCCTCGCGACGCAACGACCGAGCGAAGAGGTGCAGCAACACGTGCCGTCTGCTTTGAGCGACCTGCAAGGTATGTTGTCGTTCCGCGGCTAGCCACCGTTCGCAAGGCTCACCTTGAGCTACTGCAGCGTACTGCGACCGCCGCTCGATCGCCTTCCCCGAAATACACGTCGAGCCAACCACCGAGACTGCGAGCGGCGGCCCGCCTCGCGTACGTGTCTGGCTCATCCTCCACGGACTCAAGTACGAGCTCCGCAAGGCCAAGGCCTCGTCCGCTCGCGAACGACTCGCAGCGCAGGTCCTCGAACACCTCAAGAAGCACAAGGACAAGGAGGCGCGCGGATAAACGTAGAAGGAACACGCTTGAGTACGAAGTGAAGATGCAAGGCGCATGTCTGCTTTTCCCACTGAAGGTTTCGCAGGATTCTGCGAGGAAGAAGAGCATACTATTGTCAACAAAGAAGGAACGAGGAGGGAGTTGCTATGCTATGCTATGCTGCTGCAAAGGGTCGCGCTCTAGAGAGCCTGAGTCTCACGCCGCCGTGTCCACCTGCATCGGTGCCGCAGCTTCCGTCACGCTGCCCGCTGCTGCCCGATCCCATTCTTTCGGTGCCTCCCAAGGGCCCATCAGGGCCTCCCGGATCGCCTTCTCGAAGACCTCATCCGCTCGGAACCCGCCCGCCTTGACGACCGGGTCGTTTTGTTCCCTCTCGCGTTCAGCGACGAGCGGGCCCAACCCGACCTTGTACGAAGTGGACGCGATCGGGGTGTACAGCGGCTCGTGCGAGTCGTACAGGCCAGCGAACGCAGCGTGCTGGTAATCTGACAAGGGGTCGAGGAGGCCGCCGGGCGCGTAGTCGGCTTCGTCGAGCGGGTCGAGCGCACCGCCAGAGGGGGAGGCGCCGTTCGTGGACCGCGCCGAAGGGCGAGCGAGGTTCGCGAGGAACTTGAGCTTCGGTGCATTGTCGCTCGCGTACGCGGACGGTGCACTTTTGGCGTCCTTGGCGCTCGAAGCGGCTTCGGCCGCTTTGATGCGGTCGGCGGAAGCGGCCATGATGGTCGACGGCGAAAGCTTGCCTTCCTCCTGCGGGACGCGCTCTGAGGGTCAGTACGCGAGTTCTCCCGGCGATCAAGAGATAGAGTCGGCTCCCCGACGCACCAGCTGCTGGAGGACGCGCTTCCGTTCCTCGGCGCGCTCGCGGTCCTTGCGCTCCTCTTCCTCGAGGTACCTGCGCTTCTCGAGTTCGCGCCACTCGCGCTCGCCGCGCTCCTGCGCCTCGAGGCGTTCCTTTTCGCGCGCGAGGCGCTCCTCGTTCTCGTCGATCGAGTTGCGGTTCTCGGCCTCGTACGCGCGGATCTTGCGTTCCGTCTCTGCGAGGTCGTTCCCGATCGAGTGGATCAACGCGAACGTGATCGACTCGTACTCTTCGAGGTAGTCGTTGTACGCTTCCATGGTCGCAAAGTCTTCGGGTTGCTTGTTGAACACTTTGGCGGTCCGCCTCCGGATCGCGACCTCCTTTTGGACTTCGAGGTTCTCAAAGATCTGCGGTTGGAACTGGTTCTTGCGGATCGTCTGGCCGCAGACGGGACACGGCTCGGGACCGAGCGAGAACAACCGGTCGAGGCACGACTCGCACATCTTGTGGTAGCACTTCGAGACCATCAACCGGAGTTTCGGGTTCAGGTACCGGTCGTTCTTGCAGATCGGGCACTGGTCGGACGGGTCGCTGATGACGCCCATCCGGCGGTCGCCGTCCGGGTTGACGAGCGCGAGGTCGGCGGCGGGAGGCGCGGCGACCTTGTTGTTGGCGGACGAGGCCGACGAGGACGCGGTGCCGCGTTGACTCGCGGCGGTCGGGGCGGCGTTCCGGCGCGCATTGCCGAGGAAGAAGCGCGGTTTTGACGTCGCCATTGTTCGGTATGAGTTGCTCTTGTGTGCGGGAGGGAGGGAGGAGAGCGCCGCGTTGAGAGAGCGAGGCAGATGACTCGGGAGCTTTCGAATGTGGTTGCCGCCGAGAGAGGGGTGAGGTGCCCGCGCGTGCCCGTCCGTGTTTACGGAGTCGAGATGATACGGAGAGAGTGCTCGGCTCGACGTCTACTGCGCAGTCGAGTGGCCCTGCAGGCGAGACCAAAGTGGGTCGAACTGGGAGAAAGACACGACTCGGGAACGGCGTGCGTCGCCCTGGTCGTTCTTGGATCCGTTCCTGCAGACCCTGTGTTGACGTGCCTGCTGTAACGCGCTGTACAGTCGCCAGCTGCCGAGTCGACAGTCGAGCGCTCGAGGCAGAGAGTTGCTCGAGTTGGGGGAGCCCCACCTTATTTGGGCGTGTGACGCTCTCTACGCGCGCTTCTACCCCTCTCCGATAGCCTACACGCAGCGCATCACTATGACGGAAGCGAACCCACGCAGGATCGCCGTCATCGGAGGAGGGATCATCGGGACGTGCACGGCGTTCTACTTGCAACGACTCGCCGCCACTCGAGGCCGCTCCGTCTCGGTCTCGTTGATCGAAGGCTCACAGATCGCAGCCGGCGCCAGCGGGAAAGCAGGAGGACTCCTCGCCCTCGATTGGCACGGGTGAGCCGAGCATCCGCGCGCTCTCTCTCGCTCTTTGGCAGATCCGCAGCAAACCTGACCGCGGTTCTCTCTCTCTCTCTCTCCCCCTCCGTCTGAACTCGTCACAGCCCGGCAACGGCTTCGCTCGCCACCTTGTCCTACTCGCTCCACGCTCAACTCGCTCAAGAGCTCGGCGGAGAATCGAAATGGGGCTATCGTAAACTCGACACCCTCTCGCTTTCGGCCGACCTCTCGTCCTCGACGGCGTCTTCTGCGGCGAAAAAGTCTCGCGCCCGCAAACTGAAGCAGGACGACCTGTTTAACTGGCTGAATAAGGAGCTGTTGACGGCGACTGACGTCCTCGCCTCGCAAGAGACGACCGCCCAAGTTCACCCGGAACTCTTTACGCGCGCCATCGCCGAACAGGCCCAGAAAGAAGGAGTCGAGATCGTCTACGGCACAGTCGACTCGCTCCGGCGGCTCGACGACGCCTATGAAGTGACCGTCTCGCCACGGAACGCCGACTTTCCCTCCCCGGCCGCCGATGATGATGCCACATCTGGAGAACCATCCGCGCGCCACCTCGTGTTCGACCAGGTCATCGTCGCCGCCGGCCCGTGGACAGGTCGACTCGTCTCGACCCTCGGACTCGGCGCCGCCGCCGGTCGCGCGAAAGCGATCCGGGGCAGTCGCGCCCACTCGGTTGTGATCCGGTCGCCCGAAGGCAAGACCCTGCCGGCCCAGGCTCTCTTTACGAGTATCAAGGAACAAAAGGGCAAGCATGCCGAGCCCGAGATCTACAGTGAGTCTCCGGGCGCCCTCTTCTATCTGACCGAGGGCTCTTTCTCCGTAAGCGGCGCCAAAACTCTCTCGACTCACGAGGATCCCTTTCCTTTGTCGCGGCGATACAGACCGACCGGACGGCACCGCTTACGCTTGCGGTCCGACCGACGACTCCGACCTCCCGAAGCACGCCTCGGATGTGACCATCTCTCAGTCGGCGATCGCTTCCCTCCTCGCGCAGACGGCCCAACTCGCTCCCGATTACCTCGACCACGAGAATGGCGCCCGAGTCGAGAGGGAGCAGGCGTGCTACCTGCCCGTCGGGAGTGGGGACCCCGTCCTGGGCAAGATTGAAGGGCAAGGGGACACGGGAGTCTGGGTCGCTTCCGGACATAGCTGCTGGGGGATTGTGAGTTCGGCCTCGTCAATCTTTGGGATCTCGGCGCGTCTGGGCTTCCTAGCGCAAGGTGCTGATTCAGCTTCGTGTTGCTGAACTTACAGTGCAACGGTCAGTCACGTCAAAACGCATTTTCTTTCGCTCTGAGCGGCGATCCGCAGTCCTTGCAGCTTCGCTTCAGGCCGTGGACCATTGTGAAGAAGTGACTGACACTCCACCCTGGTGTGCCCCGGACAGGCCCCGGCACGGGAAAAGTCATGGCCGAGCTCGTCCTCCACGGCAAGGCGACGAGCGCCGACATCTCGCAGTTGGGACCTTAAAGTAGCGCGGGCTCGTCCTGAGCGTACGGACGTGTAGCAGGACCAAGGTGGGGTTGACAGTTTGTTTATAGAGGCAAGTCTCTGTACGAGTTCGAGCTTCTCGAGAGCGTAACCTGGCATGCTTGTGCGAGCTGCGGCAGTGGCGATTTGCAGCTGGGAAATGCGTACCGCATTGCCGCCTCGACTACTGTATACGACTTCTTACAGTACTGCCTCACAGATTCGCCTACGGTGCAGCTGGGGTCGACCCGAGGCCCGCTGGCCGCGGCTTGGACGATGGACGGCGCTCAACTTTCTTCCGGGCTTCAGCGGCGGCCGCGGGTCGATCGGTCCGCCCGAGGAAGTGTAGCGCCGTCCACGCCTTCCTGCTGAGCGCTTTCCCTCGCTTCCAAGTTGCTTGTCATCGCTACGAGTACCAGTCAGCATCGGTCGCACTCACTCGACTGATCGCCTAACCGTGTTCTCGCTCTCGCTTTGCTCTCGACCCCGCATTCTCCCAACTTGCAACACTTTCTTGTGGCCCTCACCACGACCATGGCCTCTTCTCCGCTCGAAGCCGCCCGCGCCGAGGGTACAAAGACCTCGCGCCTGTTTGGCATGCCCCTCCACGGGACTTATGCGCCGTACCTTCACAACACCATCACTCGCCTCGCCGGAGTCGACCGGACCTACTCCAAGATGGAGAGTACCGACATGGACGCGTTCTTGAAGTATGCGAGGAGCGAAGAGTGCTGTGGTAGTGCCGTCACCATGTGAGTTCAGGCACATGTGCTAGAGAGCCGACGAGTCAGACTGACCTTTTTCGAACACTTCTCGAAGGCCTCACAAGGTCGCGGTCTGCCAGCACCTCGACGAGTTGACCGAAGACGGGCGCAACATTGGAGCGTGCAACACGGTCATCATCCGGAGAGGTCCGAACGGCGAACGGAAACTCGTCGGCCACAACACCGAGTGAGTCCGCGCTGCGCTCTCGGCCGCCCACAGAGTGGCGACTCACTTGTCGAGCTTTGCACACAAGAGCTTACATGAATGCGCGCGTGTCACTCTGCAGCTCGGTTGGCGTTCGCGAGTCGTTGCTGCGCGCGGATGACTCGCATGTCAAGTCGGGACGGACACGACCGGGCGCCGTCCTCGGAGCCGGAGGAGCTTGCCGGTGCGTTGGAGCGTCTTACCATGCTCGTATGCAGTGTGATTATCGAAATACGCGCTGACTCTAGGTTCCCAACGCACAGCGCCGCCGTGTACGCCCTGACAAAGTGGCTCAACTGCTCGCCGATCTACGTCGTTAACCGGGACGACGTCGAAGTCGAACAATTCATCGGCGCGTTCAAGCAGACGGCGTCCGAGGCGTTCAACCCCGAGTTGATCCACGTCAAGACGGTCGAGGAGGCCGAGAACCTCGCTGCGCCTGGTGAGTGTTTGTTGGCTTCGCGCGCAATCGCACCACGAGAACCGCAAACAGCGGCTGTGGTGCGTAGTCGGAAATGAGAGCCGAACGCTCACTCGCGTTCGTATTGTACAGCCTACATCGTCTCGGCCGTCCCGGCCTTCCCGCCGACAAGTCCGGAAGAGAAGCAGGCGCGCGCGGTCGCGCAGACCATCTTGTGAGTCGATGTTCTCCTTCTTCGGTCGCTCAGACAGTATCTGACTTTTTCGAGGTGCTCTTTACGCGACAGCGACAAGCCCGAGAAGGGCGTCATCCTCGAAATGTGAGCCTCTCTCCTGCCTCTCCTACACATACATCCGGCCCTGCGCACGACCGGGCACTCGCTGACGTTGCGACTCGGTAACGCAGGTGCTATCACCCAGATATTTGGACCGAGCTTGCCCAACTCGCGCAGGACGCAGGGTGGAAGGTCGTTACGGGCGAACAGGCCATGATGTGCGTGTCTTGCCCTTGCCGCGTCAATCTGACGGCTCACTTGAGCGCTTCAGCGGATGTGTAGCTGATACGGTCGAACTCACGCACAGCTGGCAGGGGATTGAGCAGCAGCTGCTCTGGCTCGGGTGTGAGGAGAAGGACCTTCCCATTCAGGAGATCCTCGATACCGTCGCGAAGCAGGTCGCGAGCGATAAGGAGACGGGCGCCGAACCGCCGCTCAACTAGAGTCAATAGTGGTATCTACGAGACCTGAAACTCTCAGTCAAGAGGCTGCTCCGGCAAGCTGGTCTGCCAATCTCGGGAACACGGTGCTTGGCTGAGACTATCAAGAAGTGCTTGTCGGCTCGGTCTACCCCTCGCTCGTTGCAGAGCCGCCCTCATCAAGGCAGTCTCTATAGGAAAGGAGGCATGCCGAAGC
Source organism: Rhodotorula taiwanensis (assembly GCA_002922495.1). NCBI lineage: Eukaryota > Fungi > Basidiomycota > Microbotryomycetes > Sporidiobolales > Sporidiobolaceae > Rhodotorula > Rhodotorula taiwanensis. The sequence goes on along the minus strand of PJQD01000047.1, from coordinate 158,877 downwards.
CAGTCGGACCGCTAATAAGAGTTCTGGATGAACGATTTGCGCAGTGCGGCTGCGGAATTCGGCCGAGAGCAGTTCTGCGTTGATCTTCCCCCACACACTCGCCGACAGCGATGCAGAGGCTCGCTCTAACGGCTACGGTCGCCGTCCTGGCCTATCTGTACTATCGTGCTCGCTCCCCTGCTATGCCCAGTGTCGATCGCGTCACGTCTCAGCGAGACTTTTGGCTCTTTGGCAGTCCAATTAGTTGAGCCGCGCACCTTATATACCTTCTCGCAGACCTTGCGCGCTGACAGAAGGCTCGTCATGCCGTCTTGAAAGGCCACAGCCTGTCGCCGCTGGCCCACAATACGGTCTTTGAAGCGCTCCGGTTACCCAAACACGCGTTTCAACTTCACGAGACGGCCTCGTTCGATGACGAATCGGTCCTCGACCGGATACGCTCGCCGACGTTCGGTGGGGCGGCGGTCACGATGCCGCACAAGGTCGATGCGCTCCGGTACATGGACTCGGTCGGTGACGAAGTCAAAGAGATCGGGTCGATGAACACGATTGTCGTCACGGGACAGGTCGAGGAGAACGGGATCAAGCGTCCGAGGCTGGAAGGGCGGAACACAGACACGGAAGGGATCCGGAGAGCGCTGTTGGCGACCTTGCCCGAAGAGATCCGGGCACATTCGCGGCCTTTCGGCGAGGGGAGGAGCGCTTTCATCAGTTGGGTTTCTCCCTGCAGCTCGTGAGCAGGACCCATGCTCACGTACCTACTTGCATAGTCGGCGGCGGCGGAACAACCCGGGCTGCGATCTACGCTCTCTCAACAATGGGCCTCTCGCCCATCTGGCTCGTCAACCGCGATCCGACAGAAACCGCCAGCATTATCGCCTCGCCATCCTTTGCCAAGTACGACCTCCGCCCGCTCGAAGCGCTCGAGCAATGGACCGAAGCTGAAGCGGAACGGATCGCGTGCGGCGTCGGGGCGATCCCGAGCATCCCGCCGCAGACCGAGGGGGAGAAGCTCGTGTATGCCCTCGCCGAGCGAGTCTTTGCGAGTAGCGGGCGACTTGCCGGTGGCCCGAAACCCTTCTTGGAGATGGCTTACAAGCCGCACGTCACGACCATGTATGAAATTGCGCGCGCGAACGGTTGGAGACCCGTCGGAGGCGAGTCTGCCAGAGGCTCATCCTTTTGGCTTCTTCGAGGCAAGCCAGCTGACTTTGCCCAGAGTTCACAGGCATCGAGGCATTGGTTCGCCAAGCGCAGGCGCAGGACACTTACTGGCTCGTCGAGTCGCCCGTCACGGCTGTGACAGGTCTCACAAAAGACGAGCTCCAATCTGCGAGTCAGCTCGCAGCAACGGCAGTCCGGGCACGGACAGGCGCAGTAGCTCTCTCGGTTTAGTGTGACGTGCTTGCGAATGCGACAGATTCAAGTCGTAAATAAGCTACGTGTAGGGTGATCAAGGGGAGTAAAGAAAAGCGACCAGCGCGAGTGCCGATTGGGCCGGCGATGAAAGCGAAAGTTCGTAAGGGTTCGAAAGAGTGTCGGAAGGGGTTTCAAAACCGGCCCCTTTTGAAGTGGTGGTCGATGCCGCGGCGAGCGTGGCGCGAGGCGGTCAGCGTGTATAGGGACAGGGCCTGCAAGGACCTCGGATCAGTTAGAGCGAGCTTGCAAACGTCGAGAGAGAAGCGACACACGTTGGGCCCGCCGCAGACCTCGTCAGATGCATCGTTGCACGCCATGTTGCACTTGGAGTAGTCGAGCAACGTAGACCCCGAGCCGAGCTTCGAACCGGCCCAGCACTCGCCACCGTATTCGAGACCGACCGTGTTGAAGCCGGCTTCCTTAGCCGCGGTAAGGCAGGCAGCGACCGTCTTGTTGGCCGTCGTGAGCTGTTTCGGCAGCGAGCGCGTCCAACCATCGAGGTAGCAGCCCTGGTACTTGTAACCGGTCGACGACGTGACGGTCATCGGAGTGCTGTAGCGCCGCGGGAATGTCAGCTTCTGAAGACATCGCCTTCGAGGGAGGCAGCGGAAAGAACGTACCCGGCCAGCACATTCGAGCCCGGGGGCGGAAGAATGCCCGTGTAGGTAGTCGTCTGCGTGAACACCTCCGGAAGCGCGAGGTTCGGGCAGCTCTTCATCGCAGCTTGTGCTTCGGCGGTCGTCGTCGTCAACGGGTTGCACCCGGGGAGAGTCTTGACGTTACCGAGAACGATCTCGTTAATGTCCGGCGTCTGTGCGCGAGACGAGGTCAACCCGAGCTCAGACGGGCAAGACAGATCGTAAGTGCGTCCGGGGCGTACCTTGCGGCAATCGCCATCGACGCTCCGGTCGTACAAGTCCAGGACGGCGCAGTCCTCGACGCGGCCCGAATCGTTCGTGCACGTCCGGATCGCCTGCTGCAGCACGTCGACGTCCCAACCGTTGAGGAAGTCGCCGTGCAACCCGTATCCGAGCGGGTCTCCGTTGGCCAAGACGAACGGGCTCGAAGGGTTGAGAGCCTGATCCCACATGCCGTCAAATTGGCTAGTCGAGTACATGATCTCGAAAAAGATGGTGACGAGGCGCTTCGGGTGGGTCGCGGGGCACGGCCCGCTTTCGCCGTCCGAATAGGCGACGTGAGACTGATCCGCCTTGTACAAGTCGACGCCGTTCCAGCATGACTATCGAAGAACTCGTCAGCCATGTTTTCATGCGTGTCGCCTCGAGTAGCAGAACGCTGCTCACCGGGAAGCGGACCTCGGCACGGAGACCGTCCGGGCACTGGACTTTCGGGAGCCACGAATTGCGCGTCGGCGACGCGCTTCCGAGGCAGTTCCAGCCGATCGCCTGATCGACGAAGTTCGAGTCATTGTACGTGCGACGCATCGGGCTGCCCGCCAGCATCTTGAAGCCGGGCGGGAAGGCGAGGATCTCAGTCGTGTCCGAAGAGTGATAGCGCTGACTGCGGGAGGGCAAGCGGGTTAGTCTTGGTCTTTGGTACGGCGCGAAAAAGAAGGCACGCACAGGTAGTAGACAAGCTGGCCTCCGACTTGCGGGACCGAGGTGAATGTGCCGTTCTTCCAGGCAATGTACAAGAGCGGCGTCCAGTACGCCGACTTGTCCTGCTTCGCGCGGCAACTGGTGCACTGGCTCGCAGTCATATCGTTGTACGCTGCCCGGTAGGAGCGCGTCAGCACTGCTGAGGCGTGACACGGTCTACCTGGAGACGCACTGCTGTTGAGAGCAAAGTTGGAACCGCCCGCGATTGTGTGCGTGTGGCCAGAAATTGCCCCAGGCGAAATGATCGGGTCGGCGCGCTCGACGATGAGCGGGTTGTCGCACGGCATGCGGAAGAAAGCAGAGACCGATTGCGACGCGACCAAAGCGCCGACGAGGGCGACGCGGAGCGAAAACATGTCGATAGCGAGCGTGATTCGAGAAACCAAGCGAAGGACGAAAGGGAAGTGTACGTCCGACGGCCAGCCGCGGACAGTAGAAGAACGAAGTGGGACGGAAGAATAGGACGAGAGTGAAGAGAAGCGGAAGAGAGGCGCGACAGGAGATGGAGAGCGCACTGTCCGCGGAGGAGAGGCGCGTGCACCTCAACGGCTTTTTTCGCGGTAGCTGCACGCGCGAACGCGTCCTGTTCGCAAGCTGGTCCGGATGGCCGCGTTTCGGTCTGCGCGGCTGATGTGGCACCTCGATCACTCCGCGAGTAAGCACGATAGCTGAGCCGTTGATCGCAGAAGCAAGCCGATCAAAGCTCCAGTTGCGGGGGGTGAAAGGCTCAGATTCCTCGCGACATCTGACCTACAGTATGGCTGTGAAGTGAGTTCGCCAGCATGTCACGAGTGTCAGAGTGAGCAGCCGCAGGCGGCGAAAAAAGGTACGCAAGGGGCGACCAGTCGGCGCCGGCGCGGTGAACGACTGGCGCGCGCGGGCGCCCAGACGACTCGAACATCTCCCCGGCCGGGAGTTGGTGCCTGCTGCGGGATACCCTCGTTGAACCTCGATCGCCTCAAGCGACTTCTACGCATCAGCATCACGGTCCAGTCGATCCTGTCACACAGATAGTCGCTCAGCACTGCACAATCAGCCCCCGCTGCTCGGACTACACGGGACTCACTCTCAGCATGATGGACAGGCGCTGTGATCCGCCTACGCTGCGACCTCGCCAGGTCGTCATCCCGAGCACTTCATGGGTATAGAAGGTCCGGAGCGGCTCTCTGAGTGTGATGGGGGCAAGGGACGAGGTCAGTTCGCCTATGCCGCTCGGAGCGGCCTCAATCACACGAAACAGTGACAGTTCCGCACCTCTGGATGTACGCACTCCCCGGCTCAAGGAGCACTTCGAACTCTGTGGGACCGGGATCGCCTGTCTCCTGCGCGCTCTCGCTCGAGCGCTTGAAGCGCATCACTCGCTCGCCGCCGAGGCTGACGCCAACGATCGTCCGGCCGAACGCTTCGAGGTTATCGACATGCGGGTAGATAGCGCCGTCCGACGCGAGGTGCAAGAGGTGCAGGATCAGGTGCGAGGGTGGCGAACGAGGGGGAATCTCGGGCGGAGCGGTCGCGGGAGGAGGGAGGAGGGAGTAGATCTTGGCGAGGGCAGCTTCGAGCTGTTCCGCATCTGGCAAGGGAGGCGCGCTCGCCCACATGCCTTCCCGAACGAGCATTTCTCGGTACCGCTTGATGACACCGTCAAAGTGGCCTTCCTCCCACGCGTACGCCTCATCGGCCATGAAACCACGTCGTCCATCCCAGTGCGGGTTCTGTTTGATCCAGTCTCGCCTGCGTTTCCGACCTGCCGAGTTGGTGCGGGCCGGCGAGTCGAGCAATCGGAGCGAGTTGCGCAAGAGAACGTCTTGCTCGATCGCGTCGAGGTAGTCGGGCAAGATCGTCAAGGCCGGATGCGGCGACTGCGCATTAGTCGTGTACGCTCTCGAGCACGAGCAGCAGCTGGTACGCCGCAGGCTGCCAATGGCGAGTCGGGCGATCTGTTGAGCGAACTCGGTCAATTGTTGAAGCACTGAACATAGGCAACCCAACCGTGACGGAGGCAGGCCATTCCTCGTGCAGCCGACTGACCGGTCGCTGCATCCTCCCGTCAGCTGTCCACGGTGTGGTGGCCAGCAAGTGGGGAGAGGAAGTCGGCCGAGAGCGTTTCGACGAGCGAGAAGAGGTCGCGAACGACGACCGACAGGAGTGCGACCTGGAGCGGACTAATCGATGGCACGCTCTCGGCACGGTCCGTTGCGCAACTTCAAGAAGCGATCGTTCAGAAGACGGGTGATGATACTTCGTTGCAAATCGGCAACCTTTCGCTCTGCGGCCGCAGCAGCGATATCTGCTCCTTTGCACGGCTGCTGGCGCTGTACATCGGGGGTATCTACGATCTTCACGCTGCACACGCTTCCACGGGAGACATTTTTTCCGGGCGGAGGAAAAAGTCGATTCGCCAGACGGCGATCCCGAGAACACTCTGTTCGCCTCTGCCGCGCCGATCGGACACGCCTTCTGGCGTGAGTTCTGTGGTCGGCTGGATCAAGACATGATTTGGGCCGCGCACGGTCCACGAGCCAAAGGAGCTGCTCATTGTGCATGGTAGGACCGGATTCGATCGCCGTTGCGCGCCACCGCTCCTGGTAGCCCAGCCGAACTTGCAATGAACAGATAGCGGGCAGTATATCCGAAATTGTCGGTGCACGAACAAGCTCGTGGAAGTTTGTCCGGGCGGGAAGAGGCCCGAGGGATACGCGAGGCACGCTCCCGTCCATGCTCCCCCTTTTCGGACGACACGGTCTCGGCGCGGCCCTTGAAGGACCAAGCTGCGATGCACCGTGCCGTGCAAGAGCTTGTTGGCAGGACATTGGAGCATGAGATCACGTCCGACCTTGTACAGCTCTGAGAGTTGCGAGCGTGGGCACAAGCGGGGAGCCGGTCGGTCGAGACTCGCCGACACGACCTGCGAGAGCGGTGACCGGGGATGAGATGTAGCTTCTGCGGTGCGGAACATATCGAAGAGCTGTATGAGCAGCATACGCAGGGCAGCACTGAGCAGGGCGTCTGCGCAGTCTCGAGCGACGAGGGCCTGCAGGCGTGGGTGCCTCTTGATCAAGCTCGGAGCCATGACCGCTCGGAGCGAAAGGCCCGCATCACTAGTATAGCATGGTCATCGCAGGCGTGTCGTGGCGGGCGAGAGGTGAGCAAATGAAGCCCAGCGCGCGGTCGAAGCAGGAAGTGAAAAAATTTCGGGCGAGGCGGCGCGCGCGCGGGCGAGCGTCGAGGGCGACAGCGACAGCGACGGCGACAATCCTGGTTTCCCTCGTCTTCGGTCAAGTACTTGTTCGCGTACGTTCAGCAGCGCATCTACATCAGCTCGACTCTCTCGACTCGTCAGTCTCGCTCCCGGATCACCGCGACATCGGGCGGGCGAGATCGCAGTCGGCACCCGTCGTGCTCGAAAACTCGACTCGTGGGAATACTCCGGCCTCGTCACGACTCTAGGGACCTCTTCGGTACCAGCGGAGGGCCTTGGGATGGAAATCGGACAGTCTGGCCGGAACAGATTCGAGGCAAATGCCGTGTGGATCCGACACAGGAGCTGACCCTTGCATTTTTCCGTTCTCTCGCTCGCCCGACTCTACTTCGCTCCCACGCCTCCTCCCCGTCTCCCTGCGACTGTCCGCCTCACCTCGGCGTTGTTTGATTGCATACCGCCGGTACCCGTAGCAATATGCGTGAGTCTCGGCGAATGAGCGCGCGTGCGAGAAAAGCCTTCTCGTCCGTAAATCTCACGACGAATCCGTCCATGTACTGACGCGCCCCTTGCCGCCCGAACCCCAGCTTTCGTCAAGGAGCAGAAGAACTCGGCCTACTTCTCTAGGTACCAGGTTAAGTACCGTCGTCGCCGTGAGGGCAAGACGGACTACTACGCCCGGAAGCGCCTCGTCGTCCAGGCCAAGAACAAGTACGCCTCGCCGAAGTACCGCCTGGTCGTTCGCATCACGAACAAGGACGTGATCTGCCAGATCGTCTCGGCCAAGCTCCAGGGTGACGTCGTCCTCGCCGCTGCCTACTCGCACGAGCTCCCCCGCTACGGCATCTCGCACGGCCTGACCAACTGGGCCGCGTGCTACGCCACCGGCCTCCTCGTCGCTCGCCGTGCTCTTACCAAGCTCGGCCTCGCCGACAAGTACGAGGGCCAGACCGAGCCGTCGGGTGAGCTCGAGCTCACCGAGCCCATCGAGGGCGAGCCGCGCCCGTTCAAGGCGTTCCTCGACGTCGGTCTCGCGCGCACCTCGACCGGTGCCCGTGTCTTCGGTGCCATGAAGGGTGCCTCGGACGGTGGCATCTTCATCCCCCACTCCGAGTCGCGTTTCCCGGGGTGAGTCGTCGCGTCCTTCCTTTGCGTGGGGATCCTCCCTACCCCTGTGCACTCCCTCCGTCGCGCATCGCCGCCCTACCTTCGACCTCGCGACCGTGGTGCTGCTCTCTACCTTGCGACGGTGTATCTTATTGACCGTCCCTTACCCGCAACAGCTTCGACCCTGAATCGAAGGAGCTCGACGCTGAGGTCGTGTACGTTGACTTCCGTTTCGCTGCACACAGAGTCACTGTGCTTTATAGAGGACGGTACTGACCTTCTTTCACACGCACAGCCAGTCTTACATCTACGGAGGACACGTCTCCGAGTTCATGGAGTCGCTCGAAGGTCCGTTTTCCACTTCCGAGCATTTCACCGCCCTTCTCCGGTCCACCGAGCATTTTCTACGGTGCCAACGGCGCGTTGGATGCTCGGCGTTGTGGAGCAACAGCGTACGTTCAGCCGACTGACGTCTTTGCTTTTCCGCAGAGGAGGACGAGGAAAGGTTCCGCAAGCAATTCGCCAAGTTCCTCGAGGACGACATTTCGTCGGAGGACATTGAGGACATGTTCAAGTGCGTACGCAGCTGCTGGCGGATCTGGGAACATGGTACTGACTCCTGTGCGTTTTCAGGGAGGCTCACGAGAAGATCCGCGAGGACCCGGTCTACACCAAGACCGAGAAGGCTGACCTCGCGTCGGTAAGTCACACGAAGTACTCTCTGCACGCCGACGACTTTGCTGATTCTGAACCTCATAACAGTGGAAGGAGGCGTCGAAGAAGACGCATCCCAAGAAGCTCTCGGTCGCCGAGCGCCGCAAGCGCATCGACGAGAAGAAGGCCGAATGGCTCGCTTCTCGCTCGGAGTAAGCCATCATGGCTGCTTCGGGGTGTGCGGCTCTGTGCGTGTGTGCGCCTGCTTCGACCTTGTAGCTCGCGGATCGCAAAAAATCGTTCACCATCGCGCGTTCCGTCTGTCTTCTGCGCGTTTGAACTGGCCACCTTAGACTGTGCTCCAAGTATTGCGCGCTCTACTCGATCCGCCGCATGCAATATGCTGCATGCTCGTATAGCAGAATAGGTACGAGAGCTCTGGTCTCCGGGTTGCAGGAGGTGTCAGACGGCTGCGGATCGCCGTTTTTCAGCACAGCTCGGCTCGGCAATCTCAGCGCTGGTCGCTCTCCCTTTCAGAGAGTCATCTGGATATGGCATGCGCTGTCGGACCGAACAGAATACGCCAAGGTCACTTCCCCGGGGAATCGCTCAACGAAGTCAGGATGCGCCGATCGTACTTCACAGGTCAGTATAGGTTAGCTTCTGCGACTTCCAAACCGCTTTCGCAAAGAACCATCGGCTGTTTCTGAGCACTCACAGCTCTACGGAGCATCGTCGGCAGCTGCAAAGGGAAGACGGACGATTCGCCATTCCGTCATCGGTTCCGATCGTTCAACCACTACGAGCAGCTCGCTCGAGTACGGGCACGATCAGTGGCTAGGGATCGTAAGATCGGCTACTCAAGAGCTCTTCGACCGCGTAAATGGCCACGCGGAGCTTGCCTGAGGCGCGGGTCGCCGCCATCCTCAGTGACCGCTTCGACGACTCCGACGACACTGGCGAACAGCCTCGGCAGTGGGAGCGCACGGCGATCCGAAGATGGTTGAAGCAGCATCTGAAGGAGCGCCGGGACGAGTACACGCAGCAGGAAGAGATCAGGGTATGGTGCGGCACCTACAACGTCAACGACAAAGTCCCAAAGAGCGCCGACGACATCGCAGGCTGGATGAGCGACGCGCGGGGAGCGGAATTGCTCGTCTTTGCGTAAGGGTCCAAGCCTGATTGAAGGACCTCCTTCGCGCCGAATCACGTCAGCTGACCGCGCCCTCGATCTGCCACAGCTTCCAAGAATTCGACCTGTCGACCGAGGCCATGTTCCGGTACACGACTGCGCGCGAGGACGCGTGGCGGCAGTCGATTGAAGCGGTGCTGGCCGGCAACGCCGGACCGCAGTACAGCAAGGTAAGAGTCGCCAGCGCTTGACTGACGACCTCCGAGACACGACGCTGACCCGCACGCCCTTGTCAGCTCCACTCGAAACAACTCGTCGGCGCTCTCCTCTTGATCTACGCGCGCGAGGACATCCGGGACCGGTTCTCGGACGTCAGTAGCGCCAGCCTCGCCACCGGAATCATGGGCGTCATGGCAAACAAGGGCGCAACAGCCATCCGGCTCCAGTGAGTAGTGTGCCGCTCACTTTCCGAATCCCTGCAGCTGACTCGTCTAACCGCAGGTACGACGACACGCCCCTCACCTTTGTCAACTCGCACCTCGCCGCCTTTGTACCAAACTCGGCCCAGCGCAACGCCCAGTACCGCGATTCCACCACCCAGCTCGTGTTCCCTTTCACCGAATCGTCACCCCGGAGAGACGAGTGGACGACCAGCCTCAAGCCCGATGCGGCCCACGCGGTCGAAGGATGGAACGTCTGGGAGTCGGACGCTCTCGTCTGGATGGGAGACTTGAATGTGAGCATGGCCCCACGAGCGAAAGCTCGCCAGTCGCTGACGCCGCGACGCACAGTATCGCCTAGATCTTCCTCGCGACGAAATAGAGCCGCTCATCGAGCATGCAGAGTTCGGAACCCTGCAAGCGTTCGATCAGGTCAGTCTTGGTCACGGCAGCTCGCCTCGTTAGTCCGGACTCTTCTTTGACACGTCTCTTCCAGCTCGCGGCACAACAGCGCGACGGACTCGCTTTTGAGGGGTTCTCCGAAGGTCCGATCGACTTTCCGCCGACATTCAAGTATGATGCTGGCACGAGCACCTACGATTCTTCGTGCGCTTCACCAAGTCCTGTCCATATGTCTTGTCGAACACTGAAGCCGCCTGTCCTGCAGTGATAAGCAGAGGGCTCCGGCGTACACCGATCGTGTGCTCTACCTCGCGTCGGAAGACGCGGGCGTCTCGGTGGATCGGTATATGAGTCACCCCGACGTCATGCTAAGCGATCACAAGCCAGTCAGTGCGACGCTCAAGATCACCGTGCGTGCAACTCCTGCTCGGACGGGCTGCGGGAATGGCAAACTCACCTTGTGCGCCACTCATAGACTCACCGGATAGACAAGGGCCAGCGGAAACAGCTCGCATTGAGCGCGCTGGAGCAGAGTGAGCTCTTTCTGGATCCCAACAAGCGGGACCTCGCCACTTACATCTCTGTCCTGTAGTCAACATGGACACTACGGCGGAACCCGAGCCTGCAGACGTCCAGCTCACTCCGTCCTCCGATGTCGCCTTCCACAGCATTGAGTATGGCCGTTCGTCCGAGATGCAGCTCGAATTGGTCAACCATGAGCACGTGAGTATGAACGATCTGCGCTCGCGACGTCCTGTGCTGATCCCGTCAATGGTGTCGAACAGAAAGCGTGCCCGTGGTCGTTCGTCGCCAAACCCGATTCGGCCCGCTCGGCGCCTTCATGGCTGACTGTGTCGCCGTCCTCCGGTGTTCTCCTCGCCAATGAGCACCAGACCCTCACTTTCACCGCCCGAATCCCGCCCCACCTCTCAGAGCGACTGAGCTTCCCGGAGGACGCCACTGAGCAGGGCGAGGTCTGCCTGAGAGACCTGCTCATCCTCTCGGTCTGCGGTCGGGACCTCTTTCTGTCAGTGTCGGCAAAGTCCCGCCAGCCGACCATCCTCGGATCACGCCTCGCCTATCTCGCAGCACTCAACAAGCCGATTCGAGAGACGACAGCGGAAGAACGGAGCGTCCTCGTTGCTACGGTGACGGCTACAGCGGCTGGCAACTCTGGGGAGCGCCAAGCAACTGAGACTGTCCCGCCCGTCTTGCGCCGCCTCGTCAGCTTCCTCGCCGAGCATGGTCTCGAGACTCCCGATCTGTTCTCGTCCGACTGCGCTGAAGAGCACATGCGCAGCATTATCGAGTGCCTCGATTCGGTGCGCTTGATACTGATCTTTGATCGAGTAAGAGTGGATTGAGAGCTGACCTCGCCGATCGCAGGGCGCACCGTTCCCTCCACGCTTCTCCGGCGACGCGGGCGACATCGCCGACGAGCCAGTCTCGAACGAAAAAGAGGTACCAGCGTCGGAGAAGCAACACCTCGTCGATGCGGTCGACCTCCTCAACCAACTCGAGACCGACCTCGGTGCCGTTTCGCTCGAGCCGGACAACGACGCCATCAGCGATCGCTCCTCGATTGATAGCTCGGCGGTATCGAAGGCCGCTGCACTTCGGCCGCCGCGCGTGGACCCAGTAGTCCTTCATGCGGCGGGTGAAGCGCTGCTGCGGATCCTGAGGGAACTGCCCGAGCCGCTGGTCGAAGGCAGGCTGTACGATACGGCGATACGGTGCGAGTCCCGCGAGCAGGCGAACGACGTCTTGCACGGTCTGGACGAGATGGTGCGTTCCCCGCTTGAGAGCGCGGCCGCCCCGGTCCGACAGAGTGCACGCGGACTCAACTGACCAGTCGGGGCCACACAGCACGGCAACACGCTCTTGTATTTGGTTGCGTTCCTGCGGGTTCTGCTTCGACAAGGTGGCCAAGATCGCCCGTACCGACAACTCCGCCTCGGTGAGCTCCTTTCCGTAGCGCGTCACCGTGCCATCGCGGTAACTGACCTTCCCCGACCTGCACTCCCGCGCGCAGCCATCGCTTTCTCTCAGGTCTTGCTGCGGTGTCCGCAAGACCCAGAGACGGGCGCACGGTCCATACCGGACGGGGTCGATCCGGGTTCTTTGCCGCGCAGGCAGAAGCAGTTCGTCGCCTGGCTACTAGAAGAGGAGCAGGGTCCGACTCGGCCAAACGCTCAGCAATAGACACATATGCTCTCTCTCTCTCTGTACGAACTGGATCGCGCGCGCGCCGGGGGGTTGCTGCAGATTCGACCGAGTTGAGGGATGGACGGACACGGCTCTAAATAGGAAGACAAAGGGGGTCACGGGGAGAAAGAAGAAAATGGGCGTGAGCGGCAAGAGTCGCTTAGAACGGCTGTTGGAAAGGTCTAAGGGTCAGCAATCGCTCATAGCTTCGACGGGAGCGTCTGGATGGATCTGGCGAGCGCGTGTACCTTGTCCGAGTCCGGGGTGTTGTCGGCTGTGTGGACGTGACAGAGTCAGACCGAGTGAACAAACACAATACAGTGACCGAGTCATGGAACGCACTGTAGTAAGCGGCGACACCCGGGATCTTGAGGAGGCTGTTTCGCGGCAATCGGGCGGATCAGCGCCGGTTTCTCAGAGCGTGACAGCACGGCATCCTGCGCCGCCAAAACGTCGAGCGCAGGCTCACATGTCGTTCTGCAGCGGTCAGAGGCATCGAAGCTGTCAGTAGTCGCGCCACGGAAGGTCGAAATCGGGCAACCGAAAGGACTGACCTGGAACAGCGGGATCGCGGATCCGACGACAAAGAGGGCGCCGGCGCCTGCGAAACCCCACATGGCGAGGTTGGGCGCGAGGCGGCCGAGGAAGCTGGCCGACATGCCCATGGGGGCCTTGCCCGGCTTGAGGACCTGAACGCGAGGCCTGCCGCCGGAAGGAAGCGCCACGGGAAAAGTAACGGTCAGTGGACTCGCTCGAACGCGGGGCCGTGTTGCTCGGCTCGTATTGAACAGCAGTGTAGCGGCATGCTGCTCTGACGCGGGCATCCAGGGTGAAGATGGCGGCGAGATCCGGGATTGAATCCAAGGTCAACCTGGGCGCATCTCCTGACTGGCGGTCCCGATCCGGCCCTCGCAAGGGATAGCAGCCTGATCCGGAATGCGTGTGTCCGCCCTGTCGTGCGCCCCCCTTCGAGCGCCGGTGGCCGAGATTGTCGGTATGGGCGTCGGTCGGCCTGGGGACCGGAAGAGTCGGGGATTGGACGCCCGAACAGCGGGAACCGTGTCCCGACCGCATCCGCAGACCGAGCGGTGGACAGACAGAGCGTGACTCACTGAACCATGACTGCTAGCTAGAGACGTAGGTGGAGGAACGGCGAGCAAGGGCGGAAAAAGGTTCGCGCCTGTTTCACTTCCTTCTCCTTCGTCGCGGCTCCTTCTCTTCACTCGCCTTGCTACTACTGCGGCAAGAGAAGCTCTTCCGCGTTGGGTTGTGTTTCTTCCACTCGGCGCTTACGAACCCGGCTACACCATGTCACCTCAGTTGGCACTTGAGCCGCTGCAGTCGCCACCGAGTGCTTCGGCCGCACCAGCTGCTGCTCCCCCTGAACCCGCCAAGCCAGCAAAGCGCAGTCAAGCAGCGCGCAGCAGGGCCGGAGACTCGACCGCAACAAAGGCCACCGCAAAGAAACGGGCTCGGTTGACAGTCGCGCCGGACGAGACCACTCAGGTCACTCGCCTCGACGATCGCTACCAGCTGCACCTCGCCGACGCCGACGCGTACTACGTGCCTGACCTCGTCAAACCCGAGACGGCGCAAGCTTGGCACGACGAGTTGCTCAACCTCGAGGAGTGTAAGCTCCCCGCCTCCACCACGGTTCAATACAGTACCCTGTCTTTTCGCTCGCGCTCGACTCGCATGCTGAGTCCGCTCTGCTACCGCGCCCCCGCCCGCCTCTTTTATCCGCTCGCGTATGTCGTCACAGGGTACCGCCCGACGCTCAAAGTGTACGGCCGACAAGTCACCCAGTCCCGTCAGATCGCCGCGTTCGCCACGGACCCCGACCTCCAGGTCAAGTACAGCGGGACCGAGGTCCGGATGAGCTACGTCTACCCGCCGTTGCTGCGCGAGATCCAGGACCTCATCGAGGCCAAACTCGGCGTCAAGTTCAACCACTGCATGCTCAACTTGTACGAGAACGGCCGTGAGTGACGCAGGAAAAAGGGGAAGCCGCTGTCTTGCGCGGGCTAGGCTCACTCAGGGGAATTTGGCGCAGAGATCTACATCGGCAATCACCGCGACAATCGGGAGAATCGGTGAGATGACGCCACCTCGAATGCCCTGCTGCGCCTCACTTGGGCCTGACAACCCACTTCTCACAGGGTCATCGCCTCGTTGTCGCTCGGTGCACCCAGGACTTTCATTCTCACCCACGACAAGCCCCCGCCGGCACCTTCCGAGCCCAAGGCCGAACCCTCCGCACCGCCAAACCTCACCTCCGACTTGACTCTGTCCGATCTCGCAGACCCGCCGCCTCTCCGGTACTCGCACCGGTTCGTGCTCGAGAACGGTTCGCTCGTCGTCATGCAGGGGACTATGCAGCAATTCTGGAAACACCAGGTCCCAAAGGAGAAAAAGGTCGACAAGAGTAGGATCAGTTTGACGTTCCGGCAGCTCGTCTTTTGAGTCGCCTGCTAGTGATCCCCTTTCCGCGAGATGGAATTATTCAGCGGCCTCGAGAAAAGACCTCCACGCAAGGGACATTGGCGAGAGAGATGGGTTACGAAGTGGGAAAGAAACACAAAAGTACAGGGAAGTATGCCGCCCGCCTAACTTGTTCGGGTGGTCGGCGGTGTATTCGATAGCCGTTCCGGATTCCACGCGCCGTCTTGAGTGGACCGCATCAAGCCTCGATCGACTCCCTCCGTTCCGTCCTGATGTGACAACCTCGATTTCCCGCCCCGTCGCTCGACGTCGGCCAACGCTCGAATCGGCCGATTCGCACCTCCTCCTCAGTGCGACAAGTACTTGCGACCCTTGGCGAACCTCCTGAGCAAGATCTTTTTGCCCCCCTTGGACTTCTTCCTCGCGAGGAACCCGTGTCGGCGTTTCCTGACGCGCTGCGACGGTTGGTACTCGGACCCGTACACGGCGAACCGCTTCTGTTGCTGTTGTGGCGCGCCGCCGGAAGACGCGTTCAGGGAGGAAGGGGAGGCGGCGAGGAGGGAGAGGATCGGGGACGAGGTCGAGGCGGAAGAAGGCGACAAGGCGGGTCGGAGCGAGCCGAACAAGGACCGAGACGCCGCTGGTCGGAACAAGGACGACGCTCCGCTTGATCGCGCTGGTGTTTGCGCTGTTGCTCGTGCTGCCTGGGCGCGGAGCGACGACCGCGCGACGAGAAGAGGCGCGGCGGTCGCGGTCGAGGTGGAAGGCTGGCCCGTCATGGCGCGAGCGCTCGCAGGTAGTGTCCGAGGCAGGCGAGGCATGTTTGGTCGTCGTAGTCGTCTAATGTGACTGTACAGTCGAGGGACGGTCGTCGTAGGCGAAGCGGTGCAGCCAGCCGCCTCGCACCGCGGAGCGAGAAAAGTTCTTTCACTTCGCTCGCTCAGACGACTGGAGCTGGACCTCAGATGTAGCTTGTGCGGAAACTTTGGGGGAGCTGACTGAGCCAGCATCAGCTCGCGTAGGAATTACGTCCACCTCCGAGCTTTTCCGGGAGCGGACACCTCGCTCAAGGGACTTCGCAATGAGCCACCGCGATGGTCTCCGAACCGGCTCGAAAAGGGTCTATAAGTCCAGCGAGCGCATCTAGCTACTGCCGATAGTCGAGTCAGGCTTGACGCCCGGCGAGCCACTCGGCTTGTTGTCGCAAGGTCGGCAGCTTTGCCAGCTTTTGCGTCGGAATCGCGAGGCCGGCTTTCGACAGCCGGACCGCAAGGCGCATCGTACCGATCTGCGCGAGCAGCAGTCAGTGCCACGGAGTAGACGAACGGAGAGGAAGGACCACGAGCGCACCGAGTCACCCCCGAGCGATGCGAACGAGTCGTCGGGTCCGCAGTCGCCCTCGTCGAGTCTGAGGATCACCGCCCATTCCTTCCTGAGACGATCGACGAGACCCTCTGCCTCCTGCGAGAGTGTTCCGTTGACCTTTGGCAGCGCGATCCGTTCTTCGAGTTGCCCTGCCGGCGAAGTAGAGACCGGTCCACGCTTTTCGCCAAGCTTGAGCTGTCCGACCGTCGTGCACGGCGCCGCCGTCAGGTAGTGCAGGACGGTCCCGACCGTCTCGAGGACGCTGTCGACCTCAGACTGGCCGATGATGCGCTCGTCAAAGAAGCACGCCAGCTCGAGCTTGTCGCCGTCATGCATCTCGGGCGTGATCTCGAACGAGAGGGTGTAGTTCGTCGGCATGTGGATCCGTTCGGGCGGTTGCCGGACCGGCCATGGCGCCGCGTCCTCGACTTCGGGTTCTCGTTCCGCAAGCGATTGGAAAGTGACGAGAATATCAAACAAGTCGGCGCGGCCGGGCAGGTCGCAGAAGCGGGCGAGTTGAGCGAGCGTGACGTGCTGGTGCCGCCGGGCTCTCCGATCAGCTTCAGCTTCTGCTTGCGCGAGCTCGAGGAGGGACGGGTCGGATTCGAAGCGGACTCGGGACGGGAGGACCGACACGCAAGGACCGATGATCTCCTCGGCGTCGGGCACGTCGATGTCACGACCGGACCGGACGATGCCGACATTGACGTCGTCCGATCTGCCGTGATGGTGCAAGGCAACAAGGACTGCGACCCGACTCGCGATCGCAGGCGTGATTCCGCTCCGCTGCGTAAGGGCCGTCAACTCGCCCGACCAGTGTCGGATTGCCGCTCCCGTCGTTGCGAGCATGTCGCCACCGAGCGGAGCTTGTGTGGGCCAGCCCAAAGGCTTTGCCCTACCAAGGTAATCCTGCCAGAACTTGACCGAGTCGGCTGGCGGGGAACTCTCGCCTTGCCACCACGCGGCGACCGAAGAGAACGAAGGCCGGGGGTCGAGAGGCAAGCCGAAGCACAGGTTTCGGAGGTCGAGAGTGAGAAGCTCGAGGGTCCAGCCATCGCTGCGAGTTGTGGCAGCGGTCAACACCCGAGCGATCGACGGAGTCGGACAAACGTTCTCACCTCATCGCATGATGCATGCCCCAGGCGAGTTTGCGAGCGCCGTCGCTTGAGGAGAAAAGCGCGAAGGACAGAGCCAGCTGTCCCCATCGGAAGCGGAAGCGCTCTCGATCGGATCGGAGCCAAGTCTGAGGTGCGAAAGGAGGTCAGCTCTTTCATAGTCGAGCGGCGCAACACGCAGCGAGACAGAGAGCGGACCGTGATCTCGCTGTCCAGGTCGGTAGCGGAGTCGATGGCGACCCGTTGGAGCGCGCAGCGCTCCTGCACCTCCTGATCGCCGGGCTCCAAGATGATCGAGACCGTCCGTCCCAGCGTTTCGCTAATGAAGAAGACACCGCGAAGCGTCTCGTGCCGCTCGACGAGCCGGCGAATGGCGTCTTGCAGCTGGTCGTCAGAGAGCTCGGTTGCCGGAGCATTTACAGGGTAGACGGCTTGCGCGTAGTAATGTGCGCGGTCGGAGTCGAACGACGGAGCGATGAGCGCGTCTTGAGACGGGGCAGTCGGGTATACGTCGGCCAGCCGCTCTTCCGTCAAAGACGCCGTAGCAAGCTCGCGAAGGAGTTCAGCTCGCTGCTCTTGAGGGATGAGCTCGAAAGGTTGGTAAGTCGACATCGTCGCCTCGTGACCCTTCGTTGCTGCCGTCTTTGCGAGCGCCGTTGCGCAAGCTGAAAGCGTTGTCGCTTCGACGATATCGCGAAAGGCAATCTTGCCGTAGCCCACACCGCGGAGCACGCTGACGAGCTTCATGAAGCGGATCGAGTCGCCGCCGAGTCGCATGAAGCTGTCCTCGTCCGCGATGTTCTTCCCCTCGGGGTCATCCGGCAATCTGAGCACCTGCGCCCAGGCTCGCCGGGCCGCCTCATGATGTTGCGATTGCGTGAAGCGCTTCTCCTCGTCCGCCGTGGTTGTTGCACCTCCATTCGTTCCGTTCCGTTGACTCCGACTGGCCGCGCGCCAGTCCCAAGTTTCGGCAAGTCCCCGAAGCGTTTTGCGGTCCGCTTTGCCCATGCCTTGCGTCGGGATGCGAGAGACGGCGAGCCAGTGTCGCGGGACCATGTATGCCGGGAGTCGCTCGGCAAGCTTCGCCTTCAGGTCGTTCACGAGGGCGACAAAGTCTGCCGAGGTCGTGAGCGGCAACACGGAGACTCCGCCTGCGGAGTGATAGTGCTGCGGGTCACGAGACGACGTGTGTACGTCTCCATGGCGGTCTGTGTAGATTGGCGAAAGCTCGAGGAAGGCGACGAGAGCGGTGCCGAGAGCGTCGGACTCGACCTTGTCGACGATGCTTCGGGCGATCGCCGGGTTCAGTCGAGACGAAAGGTTCTCCTCAATCTCGCCGACCTCGATGCTGCGTTGGCTCATCGTCAGTATTCGGCACACAGGGCCCGATGAACGCGGAAGACACACCGCAATCCGTTGACCTTGACCTGGCCGTCCTTCCGACCGAGGCATTCGATCCAGCCTTCTCGGTTCCCTTCCGCTTCCCATGGTGCCGCCACCCACCGTCCGAGGTCACCGGTCCGATACAACCGGTCGCCCTTTTGGCCATAGCCTTCGGAACCGTCGAGCTCGAGGAAGACGTCCTTGTTCAATTCGGTTCGGACGTAACCGCGCGTGACTTGCGGGCCGAGGATGCAAATCTCGCCGATGCAGCCAAGCGGAATCCGGCGCAAATCGGTGGCCGGATGAGGCGGCAAAATCACAACGCGGGTGTTACCCGTGGGTCGACCGATCGGGAGCGAAAACGGCGCAGGTGGAGAAGGTGCGACCGACTGATTTGAGATTACGCCGACAGTCGTCTCGCTGCAAACACCTTGCGTCAGTCTCATACGGTCAGCGATCGAGCAAATGCTCACTCACGTAGGACCGTAGTCGATGCAGACACGAACTCCTCGTTCTCGCCATTTCTCCCGAATCCCCTTCTCGACCTTCTCGCCGCCCGTATTGACCTGCTTGATCTTGAAGCCGGCCCGCCGCCACGCTTGCTCAGGTGTTTCGCCTTCACTCGGCTGCGCCTCGTCGTGTTCGAAGAGGAGCGCACCGACAGTCGGCGTCAGGTCGACGAGGGTGCATTCGAGCGCGATGATCGACTCGGCGAGAGAAGAGAAGAGCGAGGCGGGCGTCGTCATGCACAGTGTTGCGCCGTGCTGTCAAGGCTGGCGGTCAGCTTGCAGTCCTTAGATTGCCGGCGCGAGACTGGACGTACAGCGAAAGTGTCCCAGATGTTCATGACGCTGACGTCGAACGAGTAGCTCGGGAACTGCAATACCCGCTCGCCTTCTGCTCGTCCAAAGACGCCGCGGTAATTCCTGTAGGCGACCGAGTCAGTTAACAGGAACTTGGAAACCCGCATGCGGGCGAATGAGCGGGCGCAAAGCCGACGTACCGAAGAAAGGCGGCGACGTTCTGCTGCTCCACGACGATGCCCTTTGGCTTGCCGGTTGTCCCGCTCGTATAGATAATGTAGGCGACGTCGGTCGGCGAGGGCGAAGGTTGGACGGCGGAAGAGTCCAGCTCATCCGCCGCGAGATCGAGAGATGGATCATGCGCGAGCCGAGCGAGCAGAGGTGCGAGCGTTTGCTGCGGATCGATAATGCGCTCGAATATCCTAGGCGCCTCGACTGGGGTTGTTCCGCTGTCTGATCGTGGAGTCCAGCTTCGCCACCGGTCGAGCTCGCCATCCGAACTTTGCACGATCGCGACCGGCGCGAGCATGCCCTTCTCCTGCAACTCGGCACAGATCCCGCGCTTCCGTTCCTCGGGGAAGGACGGCTCGAGGGCGAGGTAGCCGTACCCTGCGAGCGCGATCGCGAGAAGCGAGATGACCATTTCGGGCGACTTGTCGATGACGACGGGAACGACCTGCTGCCCTCGTCCTGAGCAGTCGCCCTCCTGCGTTTGATCCGAGCCGAATAGTGTGGTCGCGAGGTGCCGTGCGAGATTCTCGAGTTGCGAGAAGGTGAGCAGGACAGCCTCGTATTGCGGCTTGGCGGGATCCGGGATGAAGTGCAACGCCGGCTTTGTCGGGTTTGCCCGCGCTGCATGAAGAAAGAAGTCGGGCAAGGATCGAATCTCGGCCGGATAGGCGGCGGGTTCGTGGATCGTGTCCGGACAGGACGAGTACCGCTCGAGGATAGCGGCTTCCTCCTCCGGAGCCATCTCGAGAGACCCAATCGTGGCAGAGCTGTCGGATTGGACGAGGGCAGTCGCGGTAGTCTTGACGTGGGCGAGGAACCATTGCGCTTCGAGTTGGGGTAGGATGCTCGCGTCGAAGGAGAGCTCGAGACGGCTCTCTTCGTCCGCCTTGACGAGGCGCAAGAGGAGCGGAGTCGTTTGTCGCTCCGGCACGGCGGCCTCTGCGGCACCTTGGGCGGGTGACGAGGCGTCGAGGGTGAGTCGCGCGCCGTCTAGAGCGTTGAGCGCCGAGTTGGCGTTCCCCACTTGGTCGAGAAAGTGTCCGACCTGGTTAGTCCTATTAACCTGCCCCTGCACGACGGTCCCGTTCTGCAGCGCGAATGCGTAGCGGTCCTCTCCTGCATGGGCACCAAGGGCGAGTGCCACCGATGCTCGTAGCGCGTAGTCGAGTTGAAACGAGTCGCTGCGTCGATCGGAGTCGAGATCGAACCGAACGCCGACCACCTCGAGTCGGGCAGCATCCGCTTCGAAGCGGTAGCCAGACGGTAGCCTCGGCCAATCTGGAGCTGCCATGTCGCTCCCTTCACCAGAGAGAGCTCGACAGCGGGGCGGAACGCGAGAGACTCGCTTCGGCGGATGATGTCGGTCGTTCCGCTCGCTGCGAAGCCGGCGCCAAAAAACAAAAAACCTTTTGACATCGAGCAAACGCGAGAAGCGCTCCGTGTCTGCATACATAGTATAATGGGACCCTGTTTTCCATTGCTATGCTCCAAAGTGGGGCTACCGAGAGGTTCATCTCCGCAAGTGCTTGATGACCTTGTTGGCGGTCGAGTTGGCGGCGTAGAACGATCGCGCCCCGACGGGGTCGAGTGAGACGCGGAGCGAGGCCTGTGGAGGTTCGAGGCAGGCAAGGGTCAGAGCCAAGTACCGCACGAAGGGCAAAGGAATCAAGGAGGGGCAGGAAGGACAACCCACCAGCTTCGAGTACTCGGTTTCCGTCACGAACGGCGGCAAGTAGAGCACCAAGTTGGGAATGGCGTTGCCGGGACCCATAGTGAAACGGGGCACTTTCCCCTTTGTCCACTGGATGCAGAGCTGCAAAATGAGAAAGTTCAGTGACTGCACTTGCCCAATGACGAGACGACCAATCAACGTACGATGGCGGCACGAACGAGGTAGGCCTCGCGATAGGCACGCTTGTTGCCCTCCTTCAGACCAGTTGCACTCTGGAACGACGGCTCGGCTCGAGGGAGAGCCGCAATCGTGAGCAAGTGACGACTGGCAAGGCAGCGCTGGACGACGAGCCATTCGGCGTTGCGGATGTTGGGAGGGCCGGATTGCCAGGTATTCGCCGATTGCGGTGAGACCGCGTTCAAGCTCGTTGTCGGATTTGGTTCCGACCTTGCTCAGAAAGATGTGGTAGGGGCGAGCAATTCCGAACCGCTTCCGCAAGTGCTTCGTCCGCGACACTCTCCCATCCAAGGTCGCGACGTGAGTCGGGCTCAGGTGCTGACGGTACCCTCGGCCGGCAACCCCGCGTAGGCAGCCGATGGCGAGGTGTGCGGCGATCTGAGCCGGTGAGTACTTGAGCGCCTTCAGGATGCGCCGGAGCTCCTTCTCGACAGTGTACCCGCCGTTGTCGCCTCCTTCGCTCTTGCCGGAGTAAGCCGCACGAAGGATCATCGGCTCGTTGTCGATTTCGTAAGAGATGGTATACACCCCACGCGCATGACTGGTGAGTTGGGCGAGCGGGAGGTCGGGTGGGAGAGGCACTCGGACGGTCCCGTCGGTGCTCCGTCGACGAGCCTTGTAAGACGCGGGTAATAAGTACGACCCGGCCGGCGTAAGACGCTCATCCAGAGCGGCAAGGACCGCATCGAGCGTGTACCCTTGCACGACGCGGACAGCAACCGGGTGCGGGGCACGGCCCTTGATTGAAACGCGCTCCTTGAGAGCGACGAGCCCGATGGCGAGGTCGAGCCGCATGGAAGCAAGAGCGTTTGGCCGCTTCTTGTATGGTCCTTGGTAGAAGGAGCGGCGGAGAGATTCGTCGAGACCGGGAAGAGGCGAGGGAGAAGGCGCACAGGGAGAAGGGGACGGCGACGGCACACGGAGGGAAGGCGACGGCGACGGCGACGGCGACGGCACACGGAAGGAAGGCGACGGCGACAGCGACGGCGCGCAGAGGGAAGGAGATGGCGCATGGAGGGAAGGAGACGGCGCACGGAGGGACGGGGAAGGTGTGCGGGGGGGGAGGGGAGGGCGACGAACCGTGCGCGCCGGCAACTGGCACGGGCGCCGGCGCCTGCGCGACGCGTTCGTAAAACAACACGTAGGCGTCTCCGCCGCCGAAGTAGCACGCGTCCTGGATCAACTCGAGGTCGACGATCTCGTCGTCGTCGTAAAGTCGGGCGCCGCCGCCCGTCGGCAGAACCGTAAAGAAATGGCCGCTCGACGCGTCCTCGCCATTGTGACAGAGTACCGCTCGCAGCTCGTATGTCTGGGCCGGGTCGAGCGCGTCAGCCGTGCAAAGAGAACGCGGGCGCGGGCAGAAGCGGAGACTCACCGAGCCGCAGAACGAGACGCTGCTCTCCGGCGAGAGCGTCTCGCCAGTCTTGAGGGCGAACGGCTGCGTCTCGTCGGCGCCGTACTGAGGGTTCTGAACCAAGAGTCGACGGCGAAGGATCCGGAGGTCGCCACTCGGCGAGTAAGTCGAGACGGACGCTGCCGCTGTTGCGTAACACCTGGCGAAGGGACACGGAGTTCAGCACGGGGCGCTTGTCAAAAGAGCCAGCAGAGGAAAGGCAGCTCACGTGCAAGCGCGGTCCATGTCTTGCGGCTGCTCGAGGCCGCGCAGCGCCTCACCGACTTGTGCAACTGCATGATCTCGACGATGTAGCGAGCGTCGTGAGCAACGCTCAAACTGCCGCAGTGTTGGCAGGTGATGGTGGTGGTAGTGGTGACGCGAGCGGCCGCGCCGAGCGTGCTGTGGGAAAGAAGAGGCGAAAACTGTCAGCAAGGCACAAGCGGACCTCAGCTGCCGGCTACCGCGCGCACTCACCTCGCGTCGCTCGGATTCTCCTCGTAGGCGTCGACGAGGAGCCGCTCGACGGACTCGACGGCGTCATGCTGCTCACCCGGGTCGAAGCCGAGGACGTCTGTGAGGCGAGGGCGGCAGCGTCAGCAAGCGTCACGGGACGGACAGGGGACTGTCCGACTTGCCGGAGACGGCAGCGAGACTGGCGTCGGCACTGACGTGGCCGGACGAAGTCGCCGCGTCAGGTCGGTGCAAGTCGTCCTGCACGGCCCGTACAAGCGCTGCCGCAGGGCTCAATCAATCAGCACACGCGTACTCTCAGACGCAGAGGCTCGAGAGTGACTCACGGCGCAGAGAACGGCGTCCGGGCGCGAGGAGCCCGGCGCGGCCGCGCCGAGTCGAGAGCAACAAGACAATGCTTGTTTACTGTAGCAGCCCTGCGCGCGGGCCAAGTTGTTGGCCTCTAGCAGGGGGCATAGCAGATGCTGTCGGCAGATCCGCTCTGGCGAAGCTGCAGCGTAAAGGTTGTGACCGATCGGAAGCATGCGATGAGCTGATGGGGCGATCGAGCAAAGCCTCCACTTTAGGTGTGACGTGGCTCCCGCAGTTTGACTTTCGTGCGCGCGACCCGACGCGCCCCTCGACTTGCCGTCGACAGCTCGACCCGCCTCGAGCACAAGCCGCTCCTGCGAGGCCTACAGTCTACTGACGCGATCGTCGCGTTGCCTTCGCCTTCCGCCCGTCTCACGCTCGCCTTTGCCTCGTCTCTGCTCCTCCTCGCCGCACGCGACGGACGCGCGCGGCTTCCGCCATGGGCGCCCGCGCCGAACCACCGCTCATGCTGCACGACATCAACCTGATGCGCGACATTCCGCTTTTTCAAGAGCTGCAGCCCGCTGCCGAGCAGCCGCAGGACTCGGACGACGAGCCGGACAACTCGGACGAGGACTCGGACGACGCGGACGAGGAGATGAACGACTTGGACGAGGAATCCGAAATGCGCGACAGCCCGCTCTCCGAAGACTTGCAGTCATCCGCCGAACAGTCGCAGGACTCGGATGAGGAGCTGGACGACTCGGGCGAGGAGCTGAACGACTCGGACGAGGAAGCCGACTCGGACGCGGAGCAAGCAGGCGAGTCACTGCTTGCAAGGCACTCGCACGCAACGCCTGCGCTGACAGTACATGCCGACGAGCAGCGCCAGCCGGGCCGCAGCAGAAGGGACTGACCGACTTGCCGCTCGAGCTGGTCGCCGAGGTGAGCGAACATAGCCGCTTCTTCCGCTTTCGCGCTGGGCTAGTCCCGGGCTCACTGCGTTCTACCACAACGTGATGTAGATTTGCTCTTATCTGCCGGTTGCTGCCATCTTCCGCATGGCGCGGGTCTCGAAGCCCTACCGACGCCTGCTCATGTCGAGGGCGAACCAGAACATCTGGCGGACAGCTCGCAGGAACGCCGGCTGGCAAGACCTTCAAAGCGGCGAAATCGGCGAGCTCGAATACGCCTTGTATATAGCTCGGGTGTGCACGGTGAGGAGCCGATCTCCTTCTGCGTATCAGCTTGCGAACGGCACCGTCGCGGGTCACTGATGGCTCGCGCGCTCTCAGATCTGCGGCACGTCCGATGTCACCGAGAACCGCGTGACCCGCTGGGCAGACTTGCTCTGCGCGCTCTGCGAGGAATGCGAGGACGAACAGTAGGTCCCCTCGTCCAGTCGAGCCTGAGGCGCTATATGTGCTGACAAGCTCATCCCGTCCACAGTGGCTTTGTCATTCCAGGCTCGAAAGACGACCTAGCTGGTGTTCACGAGCTCGCTCTCGCTTGTGTCCAAATTTCGAGTACGTGGCTCAATCCGCGACTATCCGCGACGCCGAGAGACTGGTCTCACACCACGCTGATTTCGCGCCTTCGCAGCTGGTTGCT
The DNA here is from genome assembly GCA_002922495.1 of Rhodotorula taiwanensis. Classification (NCBI taxonomy): domain Eukaryota; kingdom Fungi; phylum Basidiomycota; class Microbotryomycetes; order Sporidiobolales; family Sporidiobolaceae; genus Rhodotorula; species Rhodotorula taiwanensis. The sequence continues at coordinate 133,683 of PJQD01000047.1, read as the reverse complement.
TTGCGCAGAGTAGGTCATCGCCACGCCGTGTCGTCGCGCTCCTCCCGAGATTGACTTCCGCACCGATTACCAGTGGCGCTGCTTCCGGACCTTCGCTTCCAGTCGGATGTCCTACGTCAGCTCGAAGCCGACGCGATCCAGTTGGGCCGGAGTCCAGCTGGAGCCGCTCGAAAATATGTTCGGCAGCGCAGCCATGAGCTGGACGTGGCGCTCGCCGACTGTGAATACCTCGAGTCTCGCAGTGACGAGTGGGACAATGACGAGTTCGTGGATGCCCGTGCAGCGTCCCTGAGCCAGTCAGTTGCCTCGCTACCGCGGATAAAATCACTACGCTGACCGGACGAATTCGCAGCTGTCGGCTTGAGCTGATGAAGCTCGGCTATCAGGTTGAAGAGTAAGGTTTGGACCCTTTCACTAGAGTGTTGACCGCGCAATTGACCGCCGCCCTGCCCGCCAGCTTTCCACTCGAGAGGTACCAGGAGTGGTGGTGCTCCTGCGCCGGCCAGTTCAGTAGCGCGGCCTTCCTGTACGAAGAGGAGGAGGACGTCGCCCTGTCGCGCGAGCCCTGGATCGACCTCAACGTACCCGAGGACGCAGCACTCGCTACGAGGGCGTTCAACGCCATGCACGCCGGCTGCCACTACCTTCCGAAGAAGCTGTGGAACTACTGGTCCCACGACTTTGACATGGATGAGGACGACTACCACGGGCCGAAAGACTACTATTACCGTCAAACGGCTGACGACCAAGGCGCGTCAACACTTGTCGGGCTCTCGGCGAGATGCACTGACCATCTATGTACCCTTTCCCTGCGCTTCCGGCTTGCAGAGTGGCTGGACCTCGGCAAGGTCTACTGCGCCGTTGCTGAGCGCTTCAAGGAGCGTCGCGTGCCGGAGAGCTGGCACGCGCGTCTCCGCGAAGTCCGGGCGCGCGTGGTCGAGCTCGTCCGCGAAGATGTCAAGTGGAGCGCTTCCGGCACCCCCAACGCGCTCGACCGCGTCTGGAAGCGCGTCGCCGACCACCCGACGCTCGTCTACGCGCCTCCCGATGACTTGAAGAACGCGCTCAGCTTGATCATGTCCGACCGCCTGCTCGAGTTCATCGGCTACAAGCTCCACCATGCCAAGCTCGTTGTCTTCATGCGCATCGCCGTGACTCTCCGCGCCGACGAGCCGACGGCTCTCCCGACTGCGATCAACTCGCTGCTCGACTCGTTCGACACGAACGATTCGACTCCGCGCGGGTCGGGTTCCCTCGAGACGCACTTTGCCGGACACGAACAAGAGATCGACGAGATCATGGACCGTGCGACGGCCCTGCTCCGTTGCGGGTTCTGCTCGCGCAAGTTGTCTTTCGAACAGATCGCCGAGCACGTCACCGACGAGCACGGCGCTGGACCTGCCGCCCCCTTCGCGCTCGTGCCGGAAAAGGGTTTCCGTGACGCCGTGCGCAGCCTCTTGTACAGCCTGCAGATGCCAATTACGACCGCGCTTGCCGATATTCGGACTATCGAAGTCGACGTCGACGAGCTCATGCCTTCCGGACTCACGCTGACGTCGTATGGCGTGCCGTTTGAAGAGGCTGTGCGTGACCACTTTATTTGCGCATCTCACGCAGCGTTCGAAAGCTGACCTTCCTCTGCCGACAGCTTGCTGGTAAGAGCAACTGCGAGCTCCCGCGGGCGCGCCGTCTCGTCGATGGTTCCGCCACGGATCGCCAGATCTTGGCTCTCCGGCCCGTCGCCGCCGCCTGAGTGCTCCTGCGAGCGTCTCGGCTCGAGGTCTGCCGCAGTACGGTGTCGAGAGCGGTCATGTCTTCGCAAGCGCGCTTGAGAGCTTGAAGTCGTCCTGTTTGAACGCTTTTTGTCTTGTTGAAATTCCCTTTCGAGCTTGCACCGTTCTGTCTGTAGAGCTTTTCTTGATTGAGGCGAGACTGGGAAGCTCAAGAGACCGCCGGCGATTCAGGTCGGCAGGCCTCGAATGTCTTGACGACCAAAGCACGCGAGGGCGCGACAGCTCGCCGACATCTTCGGAGGAATCTGCTTGCGTTCGGAGGAAGTTCCCACAGTGGAGAGCCACGTTCGACTTTCAGAAGTAGCACCGCCCGCTAGCCGGTCGAAAGGTGACCCAGAGCTACACGAGCGCGCAGCCCTTCATCACGGAGAGGAATCGCTTCTTCAGAACTCCGAACAGGACCGCGCACTACAGCATGCCGGTAAAGGACGCAACATTGGAGTAACACCAGAAACAGTCTTAGACCGGCGAGGCGCAGCTGTAGCGAAGCAACGCATCAGCTATTGGTCGAATGCCGGCCCCGCAAAGATGGGGGACTCACCCGAAGCTGCTCGCAGCGCCTGCCGCAAGTGCCTCGCGCAGGTCGGTTCCCGATGCCCACATTCCGAGACCAGCGGTAGCAAGCGAGGCGAGGAAGAACACAAAGTAGACGAACCTGCGTGCGTGAGAAGGTCAAGTTCGGCAACTCGTTCTCGAAGCTCAGCGGAGGCAGCACAAGCTCACTTGAGGATCGTGCTCTTCATCGTACCACCAAAAATACCACGGCGCCACCGCGAAGCCTGGCGCCAAGTGTCGGCTTGGCGAGGCGCGACGCCGGCCGTCTCGAACGGCTCGTCGGCCTTCATCGCGTCCTTGTGCATCTCGAGCGCCAGCATGAAGAGCGGCGGGAACGTGTAGGTGAACTGGAAGATGCAGATGGCTGCGACGAGGCCGGAGAGGGTTCCGACGGAGGGGATACCGCTGCGGAAAAAGAGGTAAGCTTTCGGCGCTACGAGGCACACAAAGAGGGACCAGTGCGTACGATCCGATGGCGAAGGCCGCACCCCAGAAGAATATGACCGAGACACCCCACACTGTCAAGAGCGCGAGGAGGATCAGCCAAGCCGATCAGGGAAGAAGTCGGAACTCCTGTCTCACCGAGGCGGCCCTTCTTCGACATGAGAGGGGGGCCCTTGAAGATGCCCTCAACAATGTTGATGTAGAGAACCTTCAGACCGATGTTGCCGTACAGGGCGGCGGCGATAGCACCCGTGATGAGGGCGAGGACGTTGCCGACCGTTTGCCAGGCGTACTTGGAGACGCCTTGGTAGGCGAGGGCGAGGGTGAACTGGCCCTGCATAGCATACACGTAGATGCCGTACATGAGGTAGCAGACGATGATAAGGGCCTGCGCGAGTGCCATGCCGCGGATGAAGTCGTGGGGCCGGCGCATCTCCGTCATGAGTTCCTGTAGGCGGGGAAACGCGTATCAGGACCAACGTGCGCCCGTCGTCGTAGAAGGAATATAATAACGGGAAAGATCATGGCACCACCATCTGTATACGATTACAGAGAGTCAGCCTGGAGCGTCGAGATGGCAGCGCGAGATCATCGGGGAGGTGTGGCATCTGCCTCTGCCGATCCCCCTCGGCATGCTGCCAATGCAGATCGCCTAGAGAAACGCGGACTCGCAGGCAAAAACCATATTCATGAGTCTATAGAAAGGAGGTCGTCAGCACACAGGGATGGACCGGGAAGAGCAGGAGAAGGGAGGAAAGCGTCTCGTACCCGTTGACTTGAGCGAAGACCGGTTGGTTGACAACGGCGACCACTTGCACTGGACCAGCATCGATGCCGTATGCACTGTAGAGGTATCGGCATCAGTAGAGACCACTTTGTAAGGCGGACGTAACACTTACGCCTTGGCTGCGGCATAGTTGGGCGGGCTGTGAGAGAGGTGCGTCAGACTCGTCGCGACTTTCAGCACGTGATGCATGCTATGAGGCGTACCTATGGGCGATGAAGCCCATCGAGAGGAACTGCAGAGAAGGCGTTAGTGGTGGGAAAGAGGGCTTGGCGGATTCGGGATCCTCACGATGATGAGCAGCTGCGCCGGGGACGGAACGTCAGCACTTCTTGAGCTTCAGCTATCGCACAAACAGACACATACGTTGATCCAGACGGCAGCATTGGCGAAGAAGCCGAGACCACGCAAAGTACGGATTTGGCCGATGACAATGCCGAGCCAGCACCAAATGGCGACCGCGATCGAGAAGCAGATGCTTCCATGTCCAGCAGCGATCTGAGCGACTCCTTGTCCGTTCGAACTGGAGGTAGCAAAGTCCGTCAGCCGAGCAGGCAGCGGAATCGGAATCGCTAGGCGCTCACAGCTGGATCAGGCCAACGTTCAGAATGAGCTGCACGGCCTGGAGGAAGGAGCACAGGTGGCGCATCCAGGTACCCATGAGCCGTCCTCCGAGATCGCCGAAGGTTCGGACGGGGAAACGGATCGAGTCCAGGTGCAGGAATTGGTACTGCGGATTGTTCTCGGATCAGCCCCGATCGCGCTGGAAAGAGAGCGAGAGCTCCGCCTCACGTTGAGCATGCAGCCAGTAATGAAGGCGATGATGCCGAAGATGATGTAGAGCGCGACGCCAGGACCCATGCCTGATTGGTTGTTGCGGAATCAGCAACCGGAGGCTGCCGGAGTTTAATGATCGCAAATTCCGACTCACCCATACTAGCGATAGCGTACGGGGCTGTGATCAAATGCATCGAGTCAGTCCATGGCTCTGGGGGGCCTGGTGCGAGTAGAGCAGCACGAACCGTTGAAAGGACCGAGAATGTCGGTCGTGATCAGGTCTGCGATACCGAGACGCCGTCAATCAGCTGCCGGTCCGGAACGGCTTCCATCCGAGCACAACGAAACGCACAGAAGATCGTGCTCCAGCCGGCGACGCGAAGGGCGCGGCGCGCATTGCAGAGTTCGGTCTCGTACGGCGAGAGGCCGACGAGATCGCCCGACGGCTCGTCCACAATCTCGCCGGACTCGGTGACACTCGCCTTGACCTCGCGACCCGAGTCGTCGTCAGAGCTCTTCTCGCTCTTGGTCATCTTGCCCATCATGGTGCGTCCGAGCTGTGCGAGCGGAGCGCTCGTCGCAATCGTGTCGTTCTTCTCACGCGCACGCTGACGCTGCGCCCAGAAGACTGTATAGCGGAGCTTGTCAGGCAGAAATCACCGAGCGGAGGGCGCGGCAAGTGCTCACAGTATTCCGCGAGCGAGATCTTGTCGCTCAGGACTGCGAGCACATAGCGAGGTGAGCGGGTTTGCTCGACCTGATCGAGTTCGACAGGGTAAACCCACCGGAGTGCTGCGGCTGCTGCCAGGTTTCCATCTCCTTCGAGTTCATGTTTCCCTCCATCTGCGGGTCGGCGACGCCGCTCCATGCCGGGGCTTGCATAGTGTCTTGGTATGCGCGAGGCCGAACTGATCAAAAGGCGCGGCGAGGATCGGAGTGCTTCTTTGCACAGAGTGCGGAGAACGTTGTTACTCGTTCGACGGAAAGCAGGAAGTAGCCCCGAGTCGAATCGGCGTGAAGCTAGCAAACGATCGCAACCGTGAAGAGAGAACGGAGACGGATCTGTCGAGTTCCCTCTCGGACCCGAAGGCGCCGGACATGGTTTGGTCACCGAGTGGAGATAGTGGTTCCTGCACCATGTGGCTACGTCGTGTTGAACGCCGACGCTCCCACAGGGGAAAGGCACGGGTCACCCAAATTTGTCCGGAAGGTGGTGCCAAAAAAAGGCGACGGGCCGTGTCGCGCTGACGCATGATCGTCAAGGCCCGCTCCAGGGTCCCGAAGTCGAGGCCGCGACTCGAAGGGGTCGGCATGCCTTCTTACGCAGCTCACGAAACACGACAAAGATAACCTCGATTGACCCCACATAGGTCGAAGAACCATGCGGCAGTGAGATCTCCGGCTTCGCTCGATTACAGGGGCCTCGTGGGTTTCTGTGTCTCGTGTCGAGTCGAAACAGCAGCGGGACGTGATCGGTTGTCAGGGCGATTGAACACGGCGCACCCGCCGCCGCGGCGACCCTCGCTCGGAGCCGGACGCAAATTCCGCGCTCCGCAGCTGCGGTCCCTCACTCTGCTCGAGCCACTTTGCCTTGCAAACGGGATGGCCCTCGGCTGCTTGCAACTGTATTTCGATCCCACGTACCTTTCTTGGAGAGGCACTCGTACGCTCTAAACGGAACCGAGCCTTGATCCCGACGTCGGCGCCAAGTGAAGACGACGTCAGGATTCCGGAAGAAACTCTGTGCCTGCGCGCTCGGCTGACACACGGCTTCTCCTCTACATGCGTCACTCATAAGCGTGGGATTGCACTTCGCGCTGCCTTAGGCAAGGAAAGCGCTGCTAAACCTCATGAGGCCCTCCCGCTGACCTTGAGCTGCTCATCGTCATCGTCTCCGAACATGCTCGCCTCGACGATACACCCTTTCGCCTCGCCCGTCTTGCGGGCCGTGAACCGCCACGTCTCGTTCCAAACGTCGGGGTTCCCTGTCGATGCCGGTCCGCCCAAATCGGGAGCGCTCGTCGTCGCCGTTCCGGACGAGCGGCGACGGGACTGGGGACGTTTCTCCTCCATCGCGGGGAGAGTCAAGCGCTTGACGGCTGGCGGATCGTGCGACATCTTTGATAGCGAGGCGTGCACTGCCGAGGGCGTCCAAGCCGGACAAGCGTGAATGAACAGGTGGTCGAGCGCGACCGACGGGATTTCGAGAGCCGCAGGCGAGATCAGCGCGCCCGAGACGTGCACGAGCTTGAGCTGGCGAAGAAGCGGTAGAACGTCGTTGAGTGGGAACGATTTTTCGTCTTTTGCGGGACAATGTCGTCAGTGCACGTCGCAAGTGAGCGGAAGGACTTGCCAAGGACGCACCGTCCTCCCTGGCTCCAAACCAACTTCCCCCAACACGCAACTCGACCAGCGAGGGGCACTTGCGCAGAACATGGACGAGTCCACGCTTCGACAAGAGCGAGCTGCCCCACAGCGTGAACTTGCGAAGAAACTTCGCCTCGCCGAGGACCTGCATCAGGTCCATATTCGTGATGCTGCAGATTTCGGCAGAGTCAGACCCATGCCCGCAAGAAGGATCTCGAAGCACAACTATGATCTCACTTGACGTCGACGAGGACAACTTCGGTCAGGTGCAGGTTGTGCGGCGGCGGGCTCGGCAGCATCGACGAGTCGCTCGACAAGCCGCTAATCCTGAGTGTCCGTAAGCCGATCAGAGTCGCAAGCGGCTTCAAGAGCTGAGCGGAATGACTCGCAACGTCAGTATGGTTCTCTAGTGACAGGCGCGAGCGCGCAGAAGGCGCACCTGGCTGACAGCCCACGTGGCAGTGTTCTTCCGCGTCGCCCATCCGATCGGCATCCCTTCAAGGGTCCCGATCTCGTCCTCGACCTCGACAGAGCTCTCTGGAGGATGCAGATCCTTGATGAGCGTATGCAAGTCGCCGAGCTGTCGAGGAACGGCGGATCAGCGGAGCTCGACGCTGTGCAGGACAAAGGAGGAAACTCACGCTGCCGAGCGAGTGACACAGCGACTGAGTCCACGCCGCCGAGTCGGACGGCATGTACAGAGTGAGGGTCTGGAGTGTGCGACAGGCGCTGATGATGCCGCACAGGGAGTGCATCGAGTGGAAGACGAACCAGCCTGTTGAAGAGCGGTCAGCCGCGCGCACCAAGGCAGACGTGAACACCGAAGAGAGCAGGCCAACGCACCCGTCCACTGACTGCTCGTCCTCGCCATCGCTTCGACATTCGCGACGATGTGCCTGACTTCGCGGCTGAGCTCGTTCGCATGCAAAGTCCGATGCAGCGTGTGCGCCTGAACCCTCGTCTCGATCACTAAGTCGCGGTAGAGCGCCGCGCGCGCGAGAGGCAGCAGTTCGCGACAGACGCGAGCGGCAAGGACGAGCGAGTTGCGATCGGGTGGCGCTTGCGGGTGAACTCCGCCAGGTGCCGCTGCCAGCGCGTTCCCTCCGGCCGCGTTAACCGGAGGCAAGATGCGGCGCGGTAGCGGTGCGGCGATGTAGCTGAAGATGTGCTGCAACAGTTCGCGCGGGAGTTGGGTCAAGTGGTCGACTGGCTGGGGCGTGCGGCGGACTGCCTTGGCCTTGGTGGGTCCAGCCGAGACGCTCGCGATCCTCGCGGCGAAAGTATACGACGCCGGCGGTGACAGGGACGGCGAGTCGCGAGCTTCCCGCTTGCTTGGTCCGGCGAAGGCGTAGATCGAGCCGGACAGGTCGGCCTGGGCGTGGCTGCTCGAGACGGCCGGTATCGCCGTCGTGGCCGACAGACCCGGCACGCCGTTCGCCACTGGCAGCTTGCGCGACGCGGTCCCTTTGACCTTGATAGGCCGACCTCCCTTGTGAGCCTTTTTCGGTGAGCGCGAGCTCGCGGGCGCCGCCGCGGCGGTCGCAGTTCCGCTCGTCGGGTCCCAGTCATCATCTCGCCTCCGTTTCGCGCGCCTCGTATCGCCTGGCTGGGCTGCACTCGTGCTCGCCACTGGTTGAAAGTTCCCGAAATCGTCCCCCATTGTGATCGTCGCAGCGACGGACGCCGTCGCCGTCGCCGAGTTGGCGCGGCGAGTCGAGCGGGAAGAAGTGGAGCCGCGGGATGTAGCCGAAGACGAAGGCCCGCGGGGTTCCGGCGAACTGTACGGGACTTCTTTGCCCTTGCCCGAGCTCCGAGTCTTTGGCATGGCGTGCTCGTGTTTGCAGAACCGGTCTGTCGTCGGGCTGTGGGATGTCGTCGTCGTCGTCGCAGCGACCGAGGCCGAGTTCTCGATCTCTGACGGGACTGCGAAGGTCAGGCGCAGCACGACGCGGCCCGCTTTCGATGCTGAGAGAGCGCTAAGCAGGCTGTGACTGTCTAGGCGGACAAGCGGGACGCCGTGAGGAACCGAGATCTCGTTGGCTCGAGGCTCGTGACGATGACGGCGGCTGCGGCTTGACTCGCTCCTGTCGGAACCGTTCAGCGACTCTGCGAGGGTAGCTCGGCTTGCTTGACTCGTGCTGAGACCTCCCTACAGCGCTCCCGACGGCGCGCGACTCGACTGAAACCCGCGTCCGAGGCCATCTCCCTTCGGAAACTGCCGCGACCTCTGTCACGGCGCCGCGGTCCTCCATCGTCGTCTTCGCATGATCGATCGCCTCGTTCACTGCACCAAGTCCTGTCGAGGATACTGAGCGGCCTTTGCGGATGCACGACAGTCGTGCTGGGCGCTGACTTCTACGCCGCAACTCTCGCCGACCAGCCACCTTCGGCCGCGGACTGCACGATCGCGACACTCCAGTCACGACTCAGAGACTCGATTGACTTCTTACTCGCGAACGCGATCGAGTCGGCGGGCTGCTTGTACTCGAGTATACAGCATGCCTGCCCGCGTATAACGCTGGCCTGTTCGAGATCGCTCGGATCGCCCAAAGGCGACCTTCCCTTTCCGGGATATGCATTTGGCTCGCCCCGTTCGAAGATGCCGGCCTCCATTTCATTTATCCCGCAGGCTCAGCTTGTCATTACTCGCTGCTCATATTAACCCTCTTTGGGCGAGCCACCTCCCGAGACATCCTTATCCCTTCCTGGCTCGTCCCCGCTACCCTACCATTCAAGCCGACGAGCTCTTCGCGCCTCGCCTCGGCACTGGCTTTGCTGCCCGCCCGGGGACCGCCTTAATGAAAATCGGGCCGTCTTGCTCGCCTCGACCGCTCGTCGATTGACGTTTCTCGAACGCATCTAACCTTGCTTCGGTCGCGCCCCCGTCTGCATTCGCTCGACAGAACTGCTCTTGGGCTCTGCTCACTCACGACGCTCATACGCTACGACTGCTGTCGCCGACCTATAGGCATCCTCACGCTCTCCGGCAGTAGCGAGCGACGGGCCCTCAGGCAGTCGACTAGGCCTCCCTCTCATAGTCCAACTCAACCGTCTCTCTTTCCAGCCACGTTCTCTGCACCCCCCTAGCTCTCTCTGATTTTGCACGATGGTCCGCCTTGTCTCGACCGCCGGCACCTTGGCCGCCCTCATCGCAGCCGCCTCGACTCCTTCTCTCGTTACTGCGACGCCGCCGCCTGACCTCATCGATGCCCTATCGGCCTATGCCGCCGCAGGCATCACGCCAACTATCCCCGCCGGCATCGAGCACGCACACCGCCTCGTTCGGAGGGCCGAGGAGACGGCTGCTCCGTTCGCCGTCGCAGAGGAGAAGATTGTCATCCTCCCGCCGAACCATCGCCCCCTGGTGCGCTTTCTTGTCCGCCCGTCTCTTCGTCAAGCGGTGAACTGACGAGATTCATACAGAAGCAGCTGCCGGATAACCTCAAGCGCCGCACTCGCATGCAAAAAGAGGCGCGGTCTGTGGTCGACAAGATCGAAGATGCTGTCGGACTCGACGACAAGAACGAGACGACGACCACGACGACCACGACGACCGGTAGCACTTCTGGCAAGACTGCCGCTGCGACCGTCACGTCGCGCACGATCGACTCGCACCACTATTGGTACGTCGACGACTCGCCGGACGAGCAAAAGTGGCGTCGTTACTCGGCCGCCATCGTCTCTCGCCGCGGACTCGGTCACTTCTTTGACAACCTCAAGGACGACATCGAGAGCGACATTGGCTACCTCAAGAGCGAGTTCAGGGGCTCGCACTCGCACACCTCGACGGTCGAGATTACTGCGACTCCTCCCGTTCACCCCGCCCCGACCGGCTTCAGTGAGTCCTTCACATGACTCAGCATCTCCGGCGGAATAGAGCTGATGTTGTCAACGATGCTGGTAGAGAAAGTCCGCGCCCGCGCCGAGTCGTCCATCGCTCCGATTGACTCGTCGGCCGTCACCTCTCCGCCCGCTGCCGCTGCGACGAGTCTGAACTCGGTCATCTCGTCTGCGGTCGCTTCAGCTTCGATCTCGCAGGCGGCCGACAACCTCACGTGGTACGACCCGACGACGTGGCCGAGCGGAATCGCCAACGAGGTCAAGCAGGAGACGAACAGCATTAAAGACAAGATCGATAAGCTGCCAATGCTCGCTGTGAGTTGGACGATTTCCCCGTGCCGCCCCGCACGGACGCTAATCTGCACCGACGAGCAGAAAATCGGCCTCGCCACCTTAATCCTCGTCTCGTCCATTTGCCTTGGCTTCCTCATCTACTGCCTGTGCAAGCTCAACATGCGTCGCCGTCGTCGTTCCGCAGCCGAGCGTGTCGCCAGGAAGCTGCAGGAGAACCCGCCCAGCAAGCCGTACTATGGCGGCTCAGCCAGTGCGCGCCCTTCTACGCCGCGGTTCGAGGTAGATGCTGACACTCCATCCGCGTAGCCGTGCCGATGTCGAGCACGGGTTTCACCTCGCGGCCGACGACGCCGAACCCCGGCGCTGCTGACAAGAAGGGCAAGCGGCGCATGTCTTGGTCCGCGCGCGGCTAGGCACTTTTGGGGGAGATTGGCCTCTCTCCTCGCCCGAGGCCCTCCTCGTGGTCTCCATCTGCAAATTACCGACCTCTCATCCTACCGAGCCGAGTCTCGCTCGAAGCGCCTCGACTCGCTAGCAATCGTTCCCCTTCATCCCGCAGCATCGCTTCGTTTCCCTCTTAATCAGTCTCTTGTGATCCCCCGGTATCGTTCTGTAGCCATACCTCTACTCTCCACGCTCTTGTAGCCTGCGATCGTGTATCGAATTATCGCCTTTCCTCCAGGGTTTCGCTGCCATCGTGCCCGTTGTCGGAGCAACCGTCGGAAAGTCGCCTCTTGTTCTTGCCTTCCTCTGCCATCTCTTGCACAGATCGGAACATCGGACATTCTCGCGGTGCGCTCTCTCATGCTCTACGGCTAGTCGGACGGCGCATTGCGGCTCTGCACGATGCCGTGGCCATCGCTCGATGCGTTCATCGCCCCACTCGCGTCGGCAGCGAGTTATCTCCCCTCACTCCCGTCTGTACCGATCCCCGCCAAGCTCCAGCAACGTCTTGTAGCCTTCTTACTCCGACGGGCGATCGGCGGCTTCGTCAAGGGCGGCGGGCACAGTCTCGGAGACGAAGGTCGGATCGAGGCAGATGTCCGGAACGGACGTTTTGTGATCCACGACGTCGACATTGACGACCAGGTGAGTGCATTGCAAGCCTCTAGCGGAGAGCTCGAGTCAGACTGACTCGCCCCGGTGGAACTCTACAGGTCGTCAACTCGATCCTCACCTCCACTTTGACCGACCCGAGTCACCCTAGGCCCGTCTCGCCATTCCGCTTCGAATCCGGCACGATCGGCACCCTCACCGCTCTGGTCGTATGGCCCTTGTCGCGCTTTGACGTCCAAGTCGAGGACGTCGAGCTCGTCTTCCGCCTCGACGATCAGGATCTCCGGTTCGAGTCTGATCTGGACTTCCGGCCAGACAGTCCGCCAAGGCCGACAGCCCGCACTGCTTCCACCGATGACGAAGACGACGAGGCGACGTATGCCCGGCTCGCCGAGTCGAACGTCTCCCTCGCGCTCGCGCACGAGTTCGTCTCGCACGAGCTTTCGCCAGCAGAGGACGCCGAGCTCCGCGCCTCGTTGCACTTGTCGCCATCGGAATCGATCGACCTTCCCGGCGCCTTTGGAGGTGGCCAGCGCGTATTCGAAGAGGCACCGTCGGTCGGCAACCAGGCCGAAGAAGTCGAGGCGACAATGCTGGCGGGAGTTGTCGAAAAAGTGCTCGCTCGGCTCGGCATACAAGTCCGGAATCTGCGAGTCCGGCTCAAGTGGGACACGGAGGCTGGAGAGGAAGCTGCGGCGGGACAAGGCGAACATGAGCTCGAATTGCGGATCGACAACATCGCCTTCGCCGGGACGAGCGAGAACACGTCGTCGGCCTCGCCGCGCGGCAGCTCGAAACGCCTCTCGCTGTCGCCGCCGAAGCTCTATTTCCACTCGCGTATGCCGCCGGCTCAAGACGCGCCCGCCCCTTCGCCGACTCGCCCTGTCCGCGCACCTTTCCGACGATCGAGTTCGTCCTCCTCCTCTTCGTCATCCGAAGACGAGCACGACATTCTCGCCATGTCGCAGTCAATAGCAGATCTCCGAGTCTCATCGCATACCAACACGGGCGGGAGTCGCAGCGACCTCTTTGCATCCGCGACTTCCCGGTACTTCGATCCGGTGACGGAAGAGGCGGAGGAGGACGAACGGCCCGAGAGCCCGTTCGTGGATCCCGACGCTTCAGCTGGTGCACATCAGGACGGACTGCACGGTCGTGCCGGCGAGCACTCGACTACGCACACCGAGCTCATCGCATCCGTGGGAACACGCGAGGAAATCATCTTTGAAGTCCAGAAACCTTCGACCGCGACGTTCTCCGAGTCGGAATCGAGTGGACGTACCAGCTCGCGCCGAACCCTTAAGCTCGACGGAACGATTCGCGATGACGTCGTGGTGGCGCTGAGGCCCGAATCGCTCGAGGTCCTTCTCTCGCTCGCGTCGCGCCTGACAGAGCTGGAGGTCGATGCTTCCGGAGGCCATCGAATCGGTCCGCCCTCAACAATCCCGCCAACGTCTTCGTCGGAACTCCGTCTCACGTTCGGAATGCGGGCCGTCACCGTTGTCCTCGCCAGCGATCTGGGTATAGCCATCCCAGACCAACTCTGGACGCGGCCTGCTGCACCGCTCAACCTTCCGCACCTGCGCCTCGCACTCGACGCAATCACTGTCGCCATTCAGCAACCGACGCATGAGCTCGGAGTGGCCGTCAAAGCATTCGCAATGACGGAAGTCATTTTTTCCGGCAACGGCGTCGCGCACTCGCTGCCCATCCTCGTTAGCGACTCCGGTTTGTCGGCGCCGTCCCTCGACTCTTGGCCGAACGTCGCCGTCCACTCGGTTGACTGGCTGAAGGGGGCGCACCAGCAATACGGTCGGGACTGGCGAGTCCAACCTCGCACGTCGTCAGTCCGGCAGCATCCGAGTAAAGCGCCAGACAGGCTGCCAGCGGAAGACATCACTGCCGTCTCTCTTGGTATGCGCCCGGAGAAGGGTCCGAGTGCCCGGCTGGCCCCTGTCCACGCCTTCCTCGATCCCGGCATTCTCAATCGCCACCGCGACCTCCAGCGAGTGCTTCTACTCGGTCTGGCGCCGAGCGATTCAGCAACGGACTCGAGTCTGCCCCCGTCGACGCGATCAGCGCCGAAGCAAGCGACATCGCTCGCGTTCGAAGTACGCTGTCCGCTCGTCCGCCTCGAGCTCAGGTGTCCAGGTCCAATCGCCATGAGGCGGGAAGCGGATGATCCAGATCTGCTACGGGGAGGTCGCCTCCTACTCGACGTCGGCGGACTAGACTCGCGTTTCGATGACACGAGTAGCCGGATCCAGCTCGACAGCCTCCGGGGTCATGTCGCCTTGCCAGCTACCTCAGATGCCGTCGCCTTCTTCACTTTGTCCAAGTTGACGCCCTACGACGAGGGAGCTCCGGCTCTGTTGCCCACCGCCACTTTCCGCAAGCCACTCGAGCTGCGCGAACCGCCACGACTGGACATGCAGATCCCCTTCGCACGCGTTTCTTTGCGCAAGTCGACCTTTGACGCTCTCCAGCTCTGCGCCGACGACCTCAACCGGTTCTTCGCGAAGGAAATCACCTCGCCTCTGTCCGGCGATCGACGCGAGAACCGCGAAGCCAGCGGCAACAAGCTTATCGGCTCGCGCTACTTCGGCGCGAAAAGCTATGTCAGGCCGCGACGGACCTCGCGCACCTCGGGAGGCTTTGCCGCCGACGCAAGCGACTATGACAGCTCGGCATCGACGGCAACGCTGACTGCGACGAGAATGGACGTCCCGCCAGCCGGCCTGCCACCGACGGCCACTTTGCTCTGCACGGTCGCTGTCACCGATGGTGAGCCTCTCTTTCACGATAAGATGCGATCCCTGAACTGATGAAAGTCGCCCTCAGCCGAAGCGGTCATCACACTACATCCATCGGACGACGCCGAGACAGGCCTATCGAAAGAGAACGTCAAGCTCATGCTGGCAGACCTGCGAGTTGACGTGGCAACATTCGCCGACGGTCCGGATGACCTGCGCGTGACGCTCAGTACCATGGATGTGCGAGTGCTGCGTTGTCCCGAGGACGCACGCAGACCGCCATCAGACCCGATCGTCACTCGTACCCTTCGCCGCAACCCGGTGCGTTCCGCTGTCCCCCGCACAGCTCGAAGGATTGCTGATGTACACTGGCGCTATAGACCATTCGAGCGCCGTCCATGATCGAGCTCGTATACACGTGTCGTACAGATCGAGATACGGGCGTGAAAGAGTCGAGGGTCCAGCTCGACTTGTCGGACGGGACCTTCTCGCTCGGACCCGACATCCGCTGGCTCAACGCGCTACAAGATTTCGTGAAAGCACCCGAGGGTGTGAGTGCCGCCTTCGCCGCCTGTATTCGTCTGGTTCGCGAGCTCACCTACACGGGCCACAGGTGTTTGAGGAAGTCGTACCGAACGAGCTTGTTCGCTTACGCGTGGCGTTGCATGGCTTTTGCGTCAAGCTGGTCACGCCTGCAGCGACTCCCGTGGTCGTGATCGCCTTGGACAAGCTCCGTCTTCGCTCAGATTTGAAGCCGGATCTTCTAAGGACTAGCCTTCGAGCCGATCTGAGCGGCACCTCCGTACTCGCAATTCAGGACGACGATGATCTGGTTGCCGCCACGGCAGGGTCTGACGAGCCGCGATCGCTAGAAGTCGTCGGTCATTGGAAGGTCAGTTCTTGCGGTGAGCCCGGAGCATCGGCAGGCTTGCTGATGATTGAAGCGAACCAGTCGCTCGGCTTCACCCAAATCGCTGCCGACTTGCGATCTGTTCTCGAAGTTCGCGTCGGTAACGGTCTGGTTCTGCCGGAACTTGACGTCGCGATCGAGCACGTCTCAGGCGCTCTAGCGCTCTGCGCAGACACGTTGTCCGCCGTTTCCGACTTTGCCGCCGGTCTCGCCAAGCTCGCCGGATCGTAAGTGCTGGCGGCCGCTCTCCTACAGGTCGCGGGATTCTGATCACGCTTCATCGGCAGTCCCTCATCGGGATCTGGTCCTCAGTCTCGGAAATCTGCCGCTGGCCGAGCCCCGTCAGCCGACCTCTTGGCGTCGCTCGACTTCTCCGCATTCGACCGGACACCATCAGTCGGCGCGATTCCCGTCGACATTCGCGACGACGTACCTCTGAACGCCAAATACCTCAACGATGCGGAGTTGAGCGCTCGCCCGATGAGGTCTGCCAAGACCTCGAGGTCTTGGCAGAGTACGAGCCTCGCTGGCGAGACGATCACGATGCTCGCTCCCGATGGTCTCAAGATCGTGGACGAGTGGCTCGCTGAACCGCGTCTGGCCGAGACCAGGTGCGGATGCTTTGCCGCTCGACGGAGTTGAAACCGTGCAGAGCTGACTGAATGAAGTGCACCCCGCAGCAGGAGCTCGACCGCGGAAACACGAGTGGTGGTGCGCCACTGCGACTTCACGGTCCGCCTGCACGAAGGTTACGATTGGGCCTCGACCAGAAAGGCGATCGCCGAGCGGTCCAAGGCAGTGCGACGTCGTCTCGAGAAGATACGACAGCTTCTGGCTTCGGGCCAGGCGCCAGATGCGAGCGGTGAAGACGCCTCGGTTGTCATGTTCGGTTCAGTCCAGCTGGGACTGCCTCCTGGAGCGGAAGACCTTCCGCCCAAAGACCTCCTTGCTGCGATCGATCAAGAACTCGGAGACGGCGCGGATCTTGATGAGCCGAGTTCCGTCGCGCCGACATGGCAAGCGGTGTCGGAAGATGCCACTCAGCGCTCGCGCGGGACTTTCCGGGCGACTACAACAGGTCGCGGAGGGCGTCCGCGACGTAGGCTCACACGCTCTTCCACCTCGTCGATCGATATCCACCTTCGCGGCATGAACACCTCGCTCGAGCTCTACGATGCCTCGGCGGAGGCTCCAGCAGTCGGGTCCGCTAGACCGGCAAATGCCGTCCAAAGCCGCCTCGACGTCAAAGTCACGGAGCTCGACATCATTGACAACGTCAAGACGTCGACGTGGCACAAGTTCCTGACCGAGCTGAGACCCAGCGACGGCGGGGTGGTCCGGCCAAGAAATGATCCCATGGCTCGCGTCGAGGTTCAGTCGGTCCTGAGCGAGCAGGTAGCCGGCCCAGCGCAGAGCGAAATCTTGCTCAAGGTGATACCCAGACCCAGCTTCTCGTGGTCAAGCTCGCTCTGACGTCTCTGCCCATAGGCCAAGGTAGCGCCACTTCGCCTGTACATTGATCAAGACGCGCTCGACTTTCTGAAGAAGTTTGGCGCCTTCGAAGCGAGCGCCGGCAGCGCTGGTGCTGCATCCGCGAAGCCGACACCACCTGCGCCGTTCTACCGTGTGTCGTCTCCTTCGGGAATCTACCGCTCCCGGATGCACGAGCTGACAGCCAGATTGCAGAGCGGGTCGAGATTCTGCCGGTCAGACTCAAGGTCGACTATAAGCCCAAGCGCATCGACTTCAGCGCCCTTCGCTCTGGCAAGCTTGCCGAGCTCATGAACTTTTTCCATTTCGAAGGCTCAGAGATGACGCTGCGGCACCTGAATGTCGCCGGTGTACGTGACGCCGCCCGCACTTCCTCTCCGCCCCTTGAGCGTTGCCGTTAACTGCGCTCGTGGTCGCAGGTTTCGGGCACTTCGACCCTCTCGAACCTCGTCCAAGACATCTGGACTCCCGACGTCAAAGCAAATCAGCTCGCCGACGTCGTCAGCGGGATTGCTCCGCTCCGAAGCGTCGTTAACGTCGGCTCAGGATTCGCAAACTTGGTCCTCCTCCCGATCGAACAGTATCGCAAGGATGGACGGCTCGTCCGCGGCCTCCAGAAGGGCGCGCAAGCGTTCGCCAAGCAAACGACGCTGGAAGCTATTCACACGGGCGCCAAACTCGCCACCGGCACGCAAGTCATCCTCGAGCAGGCCGAGCACGTCCTCGGTGGGACCTTTTCTCGACCGATCGCAACCGAGACCGTCGCATCAGCTGTCGGTGACGATGAAGGGTCTGCTGGTGGAGACGGCCACTCGACCGACCCGAGGTCTCGCTACGCTGCGCAACCCGTCAACTTGCGGCAAGGCGTCGAAGGGGCATACAAGAGCTTCGGCGAGAACCTCAAGGACGCGGCGCAGACGATCCTGGCCGTCCCGCTGGAAGTGTACGAGCGTTCTGGAGACGAGGTACGCTTCGTGTGGCCTTCTGAAGATGTCTCACCAGTCTCACGCTCGGTTCCTTCGCAGGGTGCGGTCAAGGCCGTAGTCCGCGCCGTACCCCTAGCGGTGCTCAAGCCCATGATCGGCGCGTCCGGCGCCGTGTCTAAAGCCCTTCTCGGACTCCGTAACACGCTCGACCCGCACACGCAAGAAAACGAGCTCCGCGACAAGTACAAGCCGACCACTGCACGACCTTCGACATCTCGTTGAGAGGTACCTGTGAGGATCCCTCGTACTTCCGATCGCCTGCGGACTCCGGTCTGATCGCTTCGCCTACCTCGTAATCGGCTCGCCTCTTCTTCCTGTATAGTGGCCTCCCATTTGTCTCCACGTTGTCGTACATTTCGAGCAGCCGAGGAATGCATGCTTTCTCCACGGGAGGGTTGCAGTCGGACGCCTTTTCATCAGCGTGGCGCGACGCGACGAGAACTGCTTTCAGGTGAACACCACGCACGATGAGCGACTCGCCGCTGGCTGCAGACATCTTGCAGAGGATCGTTGGCTTGCTACAGGCATCCCGACGCGGTGCTGGACGCGCGGTTGGACCGAGCGACGACGTCCTCTCGTCCAACATTGAGGAACTGCACAAACAGGCCTGCCTCAGCGGTCTCGATGCCTCGGAAGTCGAGCTGGCGTTTCAGCTGGCGCTTGGTGGCGGAATGTGTGCGTCTCGACGCGAGCGCAGCTCCCTCGTCGTTGCGGCCGAGCCGGTGCTGACCTCACGGTGCCCTATGTAGCTCCTCACGACGCCGATAGGCTGCTTGCATGCGTGCTGCCTCGCGACGTCGTCTCGACAAAAGCAGTCCTCGCGATCGTGTCAGCTTCAGGACCATCGCGAGGCGCGCCGTCCGCCGGCAAGGACCAGGTCGACTTCGGCACGCAGCGCTTCGCCCTCTTCCAGCTCGCGACGCTGCTGCGAAATCAGAGTGTCTCGCCTGTAGCGCGGACGGCGCTGCAAAGCTTGTATACTGTGCTGGAGGCCGGCCTCGTTTATTGCACCCTGCGGTGCGTTTTCGCGATCCGGGCCGCATCTTACCTCCAACTGACAAAGGCAGCATCGCAGTGAGCCTACTGCGGCGATCCTGGCAGAGCTTGGAGAAGCTCGAGACGTCCAACTTCACCGGCTCGACAAGCTGTAAGACTTGAGAGGGAGTCCACCTCGTCAGGTCGAGCTAAATTGAGTTCCTTTTGGCAGCCAGGAGCGCGTTCTCCCCCCCGGCGAAAGCGCCCAAGCCGAATCTATAGAACGGCTTCTCGACGACTACCGATCGCACGACGTCCAGCCGCAGCCTGTGTATCCGCCTTCCGGTGCAGACGTCGCCGTCAAGCCCGATGAGGAGCCGGCCGCGTTTCTTCAGTGGTCATCCGACTACCTGCGCTTACGCGAACGCTTGGAGATCCTGCCATCAGTCTTGCACGAGCGGACGCTGGAGCCTTCCTGGCTGGACGAGCACACACTTCCACAAGACCCGCTCCGACTACTCGATGCCGAGGCCTGCCGCGCGAAAACACCTCGAACGCGGCCCAAGGATCTCTCAGAAATGGGCGCTACTTGGGCGAACATCTTACATGTCGGATTCGAGAACGACGGTGAGCCTGTTCATCCTTCTGCTACCCCCTAGGCGAGTTCGCTTCGCCCTGACCGACCAAAGACAACCATACAGTCTCGTACCAGCACCGCTGCTCTTACCACACGAATGTGCAGCTCTTGCGTCATCTGCACCACGGGCAGAGTGCAGACTCTCCTGACGCGGTGGCGGGACTTCTGCGCAAGATGCGCGATGTGTGCTCGCTGGGCGGCGTGCGTGCACCCGTATGTCTCTCCGCTACTCCGCATGAAACTGACTCTTTGCTCCTGTAGGAGCTGCTTGAAGGTAACGAGCCGTTCCTTGCCGACTATCTCACGAAGTGGGACGGATTGTCCCATCAGCATCTCGTTTTCGAGCTCATTGCCCTGCTGAAACCGTTCGACATCGCGCGTGAGTCGATAAGACGACGCTCTTGGCTGAGAAGGAACTGACTCGAACCTCCTCTCCTTCAGAACTCGAAAATCACTACCTACAGCCACTGCGGACCCTCTCGAGAGCGGCTTCGGCCACCGAACAGTTCCTGACAGATCTCGTCGGCTGCCTCAAAGAGCTCGTCATGGGTTGGGCGAGTAGAGATGATTGGGCTATCGATGCGTCGAGGTGAGCGTACATCGGTCCAACCCGAGCGTGACTACTGCCTGACTCGAGAGTCGGTTTCACAGAATCACCATCTTTGGCGCGCTCGATTCGGATTACAATTACGTCGAGTCTCTCCAACACCTTCTTCAGTTCGCCGGCGAGGTCATCGAGTCTGCCGTCCTGCGCTTCTCGCGATCGCTCGTTCTGCGCGCTGCCGCGCTGGACTTCTACGAGTTGGCTCTAGACCTTCCATTATCGCTCGGACTTCCGGTCCTCACTCTGCCCTCGCCGACCTTGACATATGTCTGTCTGCTTTCGACGGAGGCTGCAAGTCTGTCGCGAATCTGCGGCATCATCGGAAGGCGCGTCGCAATTCAGCAAGCCTCATCTCACGTTCCCTCTTGCTGACTCCGCCGACAACACAGCTTGCGCGAGGCTCTGACGGGCCCGAACAGCGCTCTCGACAAGGAGAGCGAATACTCGGCGCGTCTCGTCGTCTCGCTCAACCGCATCATCGTCGACTTCGTCAACACGCTGTGGCAAAAGAAATTGTTGAAGTCGCAAGGTCAAGCAGAGGCGTTCAATCTGAACAGGTGGGCTTCCCTCTGCGGCTTCTCTGCGGCTTCTGTCACTGCAAAGCTGACCATTGCAACGTCCAGCGACGAAATCGAAGTACTGCGCGGTTACGTACAAGCCCGCAGCGCAGCGGGCTCCGGCAGCCTCGGGCTCACTACGCATCCTGCGCTCGCCAAGCTTGCTCGGACGTGTCTCGATGTAAGGATATTCGAAGCAGCCTAGCCGCAGGTACTCTGACGCTGACGAGTCGCCGCCGTTCAGGTCCTGGCGAGGCAGTCCGGTAGGAGCGCGACCGTTGTTGAAGGTGCAGTCACGGCTGCGTCCCTCAAGCAAGCCGCAGAGGTGACTTCTCTCTAACCTTGCTCGTACCATCACAAGTAGCACTGACATTACGCATCCAGGGGCCCGAGGCAATCTACATCACCTGGTCAGACTTCCGCCCGCGATTCCTCGAATGGGGGAAGGCACTAGGACTCGACGGCCTTGCCGACCTCCTGTTTGCCTCGCTCGCGAGTCTACTGGCTTTCCGAGTGTCTCAGGAATCGCAGACGTAGGTGGGCGAGCTAGTCGAGCTTGCAAGGACTACGCATTTCCTGCGGGAGCTCCGCTCGCGACAATATCGTTTCCGGCCAACCAAGCCTTCGTCGCGCTATTCACTTTGTCGTCCCCTTTGATCCACAGCCGAAAGTCCTAACGCAACGAGGGAGCGTCAGAAAGCCTTTGAACAAGGTTGATGTCCGATGATCAGGTTCACCTGCTCCTTGAAGTACGTGAACCATGCGATCCCGACATAGTGCGGCATCGCTTTCGCAGTTTCGGCAGAGGTGGTCTGGTCCAGCCAAGCAAGGCGCTCGTCGATCGTAGCTGCCCAGCCGTTGCCGGTTTCCCCGATCGCAAACTTGGTCGAGCCGTCCTTGCAGTACTTGTCGTATAGCGGCTGCATATGCTCCAGGAAAGACTGTGAGGCGTCGCGAGGGTAGTAGTCTGCAGAGAAACATGACATGTTCCGGTGAGTCGGAGTTCGGAGTCGAGAAGGTCAAGTAGGAAAATGCTCATCCGAGCCACAGCCTCACCGATGCTGTGTGCGCAAGGAAGGAAGTCTCGTCAGTGCTGCATCCCATCAAGAAGCGTCGCTGGATCAGGTGCCGGCTCACCCGAGATAATCGACAGTCGACGGATCGTCCGGATACCACGAGATGTAGTCGTCGAGGCTGGCCGCCACATTCGGCGTGTACTGCGCGAGGAAGAATGAGTCCTGTGTCCTTGAAGGAAGAAGGGCGGACACAATGATCGCGGACAGCCAGCGCGGAACTTACAAACATCTTCACCTTCGGATTGTCGGCGACGGCTTTCGCCACTACAGCCCAAGCCGCCTTGAAGTCCGATACGCCGCCTTGATACGTGCCGTCTGTCACATACCAGCTGTTGCCGCACTTCGGAGTCAGCGCGTGCCCGGGTCCGTCGAGGCGCGAGTACTGGCGGACCGACTTACTTGACTTCGTGAGCTGTTGGGGTACGACTCGTTAGCGCCACATCTCAGAAAGACTTGCGGGCTGCTCGAACTCACCAAAGCGAAGCCACACTTCGATCCCTTCGTCGGTGAACTTCTTCATGACGGCTGCAATCGCCTTGGCTTGGCTGTCGTCCGAAGCCGTCAAGCCTGCCCACCCTTTGGTCGGCATCACGGCCTGCGCAATGAGGCAAAGCCAAATGAGCGATCGATAAAGCCACGTCGCGATCTCTCGTCGGCAGCCGAACGAGGGAGGCGCAGCGTACCGGTTGGAAGATGCACTCGCATGCTTTGCTATCGAGCAAGTACTCGTCAGACAAGATCGGCGCGGAGAACGAACGACCAGGCGTACATGTCGTCCATCTGCGCACCTCGGGAGCAGGTGAGCGATCAGAAGTGCGGCCACCTGCGCGCTCGATCTGACGGTCTCACCTGAGAAAGCAATTGGGACCCATCCCAAGCACCAGAAGCGGGCAATTGCGCGTACCTGCGTCGATGTGAGCGGAGCAGAGCATATTTCAGCTTTGACCGAATGCGGTCATGCTCGGGAAAAGCTCGCCATCCGTAAAAAGACGACTTGATGCCGAGGCCTTTCGTGATGTCTGACATCAACGTATCCTTGTAGCTGCAGGTGATCCGCCACGAGCGCGCAGAACGTGACACAGAGAGGGGAAGCAAGAGTATCTCGAATCGTCAGCAAAGAGGGCGCCGGCGATAGCGAGCTCGTCCAACAGAAGAGACGCACTCGGGCAAAAAGCCGATGCCGATGTTGCTGCGGGCTCAAGCGCATCAGCCCGAAGCGCAATAGGCTACCGAGCGTCACTCGTCTTTGACTCACTTCCTGCTGGCACCGGGCAGCGTATTTGAGCCTCCGGAAGCTGCGCTCCCGCTCGTCGCACCGCTGCTTGACCCGCCAGTGGCCCCCTTTTCGCTGCTGGAAGTCGTATCTGTACGGGTCGCCTTCGGAGCCGATTTTGTCACCGTCGTAGTCACGATCGAGCCACCCGAAAGGGTGATCGTCTCGGTGACGATAGCCGGTACGCCACTCGCATCCAAGGACGACGACGACGACGACGACGAGAAGAAGTATTTCTTGAGCGCGAGAAACGCGAGCAGGAGGAGGAAGAGGGCGATCAAGAGTCCGAGACTAAGGATAAGGAGGCTCGGTCTGCGTTTCGATGGCGAAGAATCGGATGAACGGTCGCCTGCTTCGGGATCGGACTGGCGACGCGAATACAGCGGACGGCCGTCGTCCGAGTCCTGCTGCGCCGAGCGGTCTCATTAGCGTGCACAGGAAACGGCATAGCGAGCTCGTGTGGAGACATGCGACCGACCGAGTACCGATCTCTCCGCCTCCCTACTTTCTCTCCTCGGTACGAATCATCGTCGTCGCTCCCATCCGACGAATCGCTCCCATACATTTGGCGTTTCCGGCTCTCACTCCGTCGTCGTTCTCCTCCGAGACTGGCGTAGGACCTTGACCGCCGACTGGACCGCGAGCGTGAGCGCCGAAGGGGTGGATCCGATGAAGCATCGGAAGAAGAAGCAGAGGCCGACCTGTCGGAAGACAGAGACGCAGAGGATGAAGAACTGTCGCGTCCTCGAGAGCGGGAATTGACGCGGCCACGAGAACGAGAGCGGGCCATCGTTGGTGTCGAAACTTTGGCTCACGTCGACCTTCTCGAAGCTGGGCGCTTGCTCTTCCCTCGATGCTTGTCTCGAGTGCTCGGCGCGTTCAATACGAGCGCGCCCTGGTCAGACAGCAGAAGTTGAGCGTGAGGTAGTTTGGCGACTGTGGGAACTTAGGGCGTTCGAGCAGGATCCCGCCGGGATGTCCGCGGACCAAGGCCGCGCGCTGCGTGGCGGCCGATCTTGAGCTTGCGGCTTGGCCGCGTCGGAAGGCCGGGCTCGGACCACATGTAGCAACACCAGGGAGAAAATGCAGCGAGGAGCAACAATGCGCTTTTGCAAACAGAGCGGGCGATCCGTAAGCTGCCAAAGTCGAGGGGAAGCGAAGCGAGGCGAGGCAGACGCAGCTGGTCGAGCCTCTCGGACCGGGTAGGAGGGCGGGTGTGTGTCGCAAGGGTATTGCGTTCATCAGACGAGGGAGCAGTTCTAAGGCTCGCTCGTGGGGAGGGGGCAATCGATCCGTTCTAGGGATGTCAAGACAGTGCCGGCCGCTGTTCGCCCTCGAGTTCCTCCTGCGCGTGCTTCTCCGTCTCTTGCCACCACGTCCCGTCCTTGGCGAGGTCGACGACCCTCCTGACGGCCTCGACGATCGCGTCGTGCTCGACTTGGTGGATCCTCGTCTCGAGGTCCTCGATCGGTTCGCCCCGTTTGATCTCGACGTTCCGGACGACGACCGGTTCGCCGGCGTCGAGTTCAGGGATGACGCGGTGGATCATCAAGCCCGTGTGGGCAATTTTCCCGTCGTTGAACGCGGCGTACGCGTCTTGGATCGCGTGGGCGCCCGGGAACTGACCGGGCAAGGCGGGATGGAGGTTGATGATCGGGATCGGGCGGCCGCGCAGTTCATGTGCGGGCAAGGTGTAAGGGGATGCGCCGGGGGTGGCGAGTCCCGCTCCGACGCGGTGGTTCGCCGGGTCGCAACACGGCGTTGAGTCGACGGCAGGAACGGCGTTCGTTTGAGCGTCGTCGTGTTCGTCCCAGTCGCGGGTCAAGTCTCTGAGGAATTCGGGCCCGAGGATGAGCATCCACCCTGCGAGGACGACAATGTCTGGCTTTGTGTTGCGGATCTTTTCGGCGAGGAGTCGTTCCCAGTCTCGCCGCTGCTTGAGTTCGTTCCCGGCGAGCTTTTTCCACCTCAACAGCGGGAACGCTTCGGCCGGAGTCGGGGTTGGTTGAGTTGACCTGGCTCGAGTGAGACCGTACGCGTCTGATCGGGACGACAAGACGGCGGTGACGGTGCAGTCGGCCAAGGTCGAAGTGGAAGCGGTCGCGTCGAGGATCGCTTGCAAGTTGGACCCGCTGCCCGAGATCAAGACTGTGATCCGCCAAGGTCGCGTCTCTCTTGTCGTCGTCATCTGCTCAGTGGTGTGCTGCAGTACAGAGTATGTGTCCGCGCAAAAAGAGAAGAGGCCCCGAGTCCAATAGGTTTGGGAATACACTTTCGAGTAATCGCTTGCGGGCATTAGCCCACCCTTGCATTTCCGGGGTCGCGCGTCATCAGATCGGTTCGCTTCTCTGCTCTCGCTCTCTTGAACTAGGCCAGTCGACAGACACTCTCGAATCGAGAGCAATGGCGACCGAGCCACTCCCACCTCAGCGTCAGTCCCCCCCACCGCTCTCCCTGGCTAGCGTCGTCGTGACCGCGCCCGCCCCCCCACTCGGGCTGACCGACTCGCTCACCCTACAGTCTCGGGCTACAACCCAACCAAGCCAGAGAGGGACGCATTCAACTACTTGTTTGAACGAGCAGACCAAGACCAACTCGGAGTCTTGACCGGGGACCGCGCCGTCCCGTTCTTCTCGCACTCGGCCTTGCCGCCCTTGATCCTCGGCGAAATCTGGCAACTCGCAGACCCAGAGAACATCGGGTTCCTCTCCCAAGACAGGTTCGGAGTCGCGTGCAGGCTGATCGCACACGCACAAGCGAGAGCGAAAACCGGACCGCCGAGGGTCGAACCGGACGACGTCAAGAAGCAGGCACCGCAACCGCCGACGTTCAGGGGTCACGCCTTGCCCGACCACCTCGCCCAGCCCCTCGCTTCCGTCGCGACGCCCACCTCGCCGACCTCTCGCCAGCAGGGTGGCGCAGCCGCCGCCCCCGCCTCGCCGGCCGCGGCAGCCACCCCGCAAGCCCGCCAACCGGCGACGACCAACCTGAACCAAATCTCTCCCAGTGACAAGGCCAACTATGCCCGCCTCTTCTCGGCGGCCGGTCCTGTCGGGATCGGTCCCGCCGCGTTGCTCGACGGCGACAAGGCGCGCGAGATCTGGGTCAAGTCGGAACTCCCGTTCGACGTCCTCGGTCAGATCTGGTCCCTCGCCGACACCCACGCGCGCGGCCAGCTCGACCTGACCGATTTCACCATCGGGATGCACCTGTTGCACCTCGTCCTCGACGGGAAACTGCCCCGGAACGTCGAAGGGTTGCCCAAAGTCCTCGACCCGGCTTTGTATAAGGCGGCGATGACCACCCTACCGCCGCCGCCGCCCGCGTCGTCCGCGGCGGCGACTGCTCCGATCTCGCAGGCGCAACTCCGTCCCCAGCAGACCGGCCCCGCTGGCGCTGCTGGCGGTCAGTCGGGGTGGGCCATCTCGCCCGCCGAGAAGCAAGAGAGCGACCAGTGGTTCGACCAGCTCGACTCGGCCCGGAAAGGCCAACTCGAAGGC
This sequence comes from Rhodotorula taiwanensis, assembly GCA_002922495.1. Classification (NCBI taxonomy): domain Eukaryota; kingdom Fungi; phylum Basidiomycota; class Microbotryomycetes; order Sporidiobolales; family Sporidiobolaceae; genus Rhodotorula; species Rhodotorula taiwanensis. Next base: position 107,011 of record PJQD01000047.1, on the reverse strand, counting down.
GAACAGGCCGTCGGATTCTTTGGTCAGAGTGGACTCGGAGTCGAGGTCCTCGCCAAGATCTGGTGCGTGTCGGAACGCGCCGAGCCTCGCGTTGGCGCCTTCGACGCTCCACAAGGATGCTTGAACTGACCGTCATCGATTGCGCACAGGGACCTCGCGGACCTTCGTAACGAAGGGCACCTCAACAAGGACACGTTCGCCGTTGCGATGCACCTCGTCAAGCGCGCCGTCGCCGACCCGTCGACCCCGCTGCCCGACTCGCTCCCGCAAGACCTTGTTCCGCCTTCGATTCGTGGTGGTAGCAGCGGCACCCCCTTTGGCCAGCAGCAGCAGCAGCAGGCTCCCGTGGCTCCGCAGCGTGACTTGCTCGACCTCGACGACGACGATGCTGGTCCCGCCGCGTCGGTTTCGAGCCCGCAACAGCAGCAGGCGGGAGGGTTCAGCCTTTCGCCGCAGACGACGGGAACGATGGCGCCTCTCTCGCCTCAAATGACCGGTCCGCGCTCGCCGCTCGGTCAACCGGCGTACATGCGGTCGCTCTCGCCTCAATTGACGGGAGCGAGCGCTTCGGGCGGTTCGGCTCGGCAAGGTTCGACGCCGACGATGCAAGGTGCGAGCGCGATGTACCCGCAGTTGACGGGAGCGAGCACGACGGCGAACGCGGCGATGACGCCGAGGAGCGTGACGCCGCAAGTCCAGACGCCGCAACAGACGGGCTCAGGAGGCTTTGAGAGCAACTTTGCCCCCGCGGCGGCTGGTGCGGCTGTCGGAGCGGTCGCCGCTGTTGGAGGGGCGGCAGCGCTCGCGTCGGCGAGGCAGACGAGCTCGACCTTTTTCGACGACAATGACGACGACGACCTCGCGACGAACGCGCGCTCCCTCCAGTCGAAGGCGTCCAACCTGCGCACCGAAGCTGACTCGGTCGAGCAGCAGTCCAAGTCGACCGGTCAGTCCCGCTCGGAACTCGAGAAGCAGGTCCAAGCGGCGAACGAAGAGATCGCCGCGTTGCAAGAGCGCGTCTCGCGCGCGCGGTCGACGTACGAGGCCGAGCGCGAAAAAGTCGAAGAGCTCCGGACGAGGACCAAGGAGCAGCAGGACGTCCTCGCGCGCGCCAAGCACGAGTTGATCCGCGCCGAGAGCGACTTGAGCGCGCTCCGGATGGAAAAGACCGAGATCGAGGGCGAGTTGTTGCGCGACAAGGAGGACGTTCGCGAGTTGAAGCGCAAGGTCGCGCTCGTCGAGGACGAGAAACGGATCCTCGCGGCCGAAGTCGACAAGCTCAAGAAGGAGGCGAGGCAGAACAAGGGCCTCGGCGCGATCGCGCGGAAGCAGTTGACGAGTGTTGAAGCGGACCGGACCAAGCTCGAGAGCGAGGTCGAACAGCTCAAGTCTGGCGCCGGTGCCGACCGCGAAGAGGAGGGAGGCTCGTCGTTCGGCGGTGTCGGCGCCATGGCCGCGGGAGCTTTGGCCGGCGTCGGCGCAGCGACGGCCGCCGTCCTCGGGACGCAGCACACTGGCGCCAGCGCGCAAGACGGTCCCGCGACGAGTCCGATGAGTCCGTCGAGCGAGATCGAAGGTGCTCGCGCCGCCGCTCTCGCCGCGACGGCTCCGGCCGCGCAAGCTGCCACTGTCGCTTTGCCGCAGACGCCTGGCGCCGCTGTAGCAGGGGCGGCGCCTGCTCGGACGGGTACGAACCCCTTTGAGCGGTTCCTCGCTCGTGCACCGCCTGCGAGTTCGCCTTCGGCGACTAGCCCGACCAGCTCGACCGTCGGCGCCTCGACTAACCCGTTCGCTCGGTCGCCGCTCGCTTCGCCGCCCGCCCCAGCGCAGTCTGAGACTCTTGTCGCGACGACGGCTACTGCTGCAGAGCGCGACGTCGAGCCGATCACTGCGGGCGAAGAACACAAGACGTCGAGTGAACCGACCTCGTTGCCCCTCGCAGCGGCGGCCGCGATCGGGACCGGTGCAATCGCCGCCGTCAGCGCGGTCGGCGCCGGTATCTACGAAGCCGTGACTGGTCACCACGATGAGCAGAAGGACGCAAAGGAGCCTGCAGCGGTTGCGGCGAACGAGAAGGACCTCGCCGCTGCGCCGTCGGCTGCGGAGGAGCCGGACCCCTTCGGTGTGCCCGCAGCGGCGTCTACCGAGCCGACTGCTGGCGAATTCGACTCGGGCTTTGGCGACGACTTTTCGAACGCGCCGATCGCGGCGGCGGTCCCGTCGGAGCAGGAGCACGACGTGCCGGCCCCGGTCGAAGGCCAACTCGGCGACATCGAGCCCCAGTCGGGCTTCACTGACGCCGTTCGCGATCTCAACGAAGACGGGACTGGACCTGATGCAGTCCAGGGTACGCTCGGCGAAGTAGAGAACGACGCCGGTTTTGACGAGGCATTCAAGGAGATCGAGGAGCACGAACACGGCGCCGGCGCGGCCGGCGGCGTCGACAAGGGCAAGGGCAGGGAACTTGCGCACAGCGTCGACTCGGGTGACGACGACGAGGACGACGGCCCCGAGGAGGCGTTCGGATCTTCGCCGCGCTACGCCGGCAACGAGCACGATGACGACCCGCTCGCGTCGACGGCTGCCTCGACCGATTTCGGAACGGCGTCAGTCGGTGACTTGAGTGCCGTCTCGGGGGCGTCCGACGCCCCGTCCGTTGCGGCTGAGGTCGCGCCGTCTGCAGAGATTGCGCACAAGGACGACGAGGCGCACGACGTCGCCGAGCCGACCAAGGAGCAGGACCCGACCAACAACTCGTCCGAATCGGGCGAGTCTTTCGTCCATGTTCCGCCCGCTGCTGCTGTCGGCACAGACGTCTTGCCGTCTTTGGCAGTGACCCCTACGCCGACGTCGACGCGCCGTGCGGCCCCGCCTCCTCCCGTTCGCGCCGCTGCTGTCGATAACGGTTTCGCCGATGCGTCCGCCTCGCCAGTCACGCAGGCCGACGAGACCCCCCGCGAAGCCACAGCTTTGCCGACTCAGGCTCCCGAGGACGACTTCGAGTCGGCCTTTGCCGACATGAGCGTCTCGTCGCCCGCAGCCAGCTCTGCGATGTTTGCCGCCGCGCCCGCGGCAGCCATCGCTCCGGACTTCGACTCGTTCGAGAACGACTTTGATTTCCAGCCGTCCTTTGACTCGTCAGAGGCAGCCGTCGCGGCCCGAAACGCTCACATGGCGGCTCAGGTCCAGGCCGAAGTCGGTGGAACTGACTTCGACGACGCAGCGTTCGCCGACTTCGACTCCAGTTTCCCTTCCTCGTCTTCGGCCGCAGCACCGCTCACGGCATCTGCGCCGGCTGCCAGTGCGAGTGGCGCAGCGGACCAAGCGTTCGACGCTGCTTTCGACGACAGCTTTAACGAGACCGGCCCGCCCGTCCTCGGAGCGCCAGTCGGCATCGTCCCGTTCTCGCAAGTGCCAGCTACCGACGCCGCAGCCGTTCACCCCGCTCCTGCGGCACAGACGGTCTCTCCGCCGCCTGCGGCGCCTCGGCTCGAGTCGTTCGCCGGAGAGGAAGAAGGTGTGCGCGTGATTCGCCAGATGGGCTTCTCGCGTGAGCAGGCCCTGGAAGCGCTTGACAAATATGACGTGAGTTTCTGGGGCATCATTTGCGGAGCGGTCAAGGAGCCTTTGCTCACACTGCTTGCTTGATTCGCAGGGCGATGTGAACCGCGCGGTGAACAGCCTCGTCGGCTAGACTAGTCTCTCTTGCCTTGCAACTACTAAACGTAAAACATTCGGTGCAACAAACAGTTTTCTCTCTCACCGTACGGAAAGGTCGCGCGACACGCTCAGTAGCGTAAAGGCTCGTGCTCGAAAGCAACGACGCGCGACGCGACGGTTACGGCAGGTCCGCGGACAAGCCGCTCCTTCTGTTCCCTCCCTCTACCCGGCTCTCTCACGCTTGGTCATCCGGCTGCACCTCGAGGAGGTGTCACTGCTGGGCGAGATGGTACGGATTACCTGGCTCGCACTGGCTGCTGCCTGCTTCGGGAGAACCGTGGCCATCATCAAGCCGACTTCGTCCGGTGGCGACATTGCTTTTCGGGCAGGCGACAACTGCACTTTCTCTTTCGAACGCGATCCGACTGGGGTGAGCTTTGCGGGAGAGGAAAGCTAATTCATTCGCAAGCACTGACGCGTCTTCCCGTAGCTGTGGAAGGCCGTGAACGTCGATCTCTTCTCCGGCGATAATCTCGATATGGTGCGTCTCTCCTCTCTGTTTGCTCTTCCCGGCTCGTATGCTGACATTCCGCAACGCGCGCAGATGAACGTGACGCGAGTCGCCAGTGCGCTCGACGGTACTGTGCACAACATCCGCTACATCTTCGAATGCCCGGACGTGGATCCGCCGGCGCCGATTTACTTCTATCGTAAGCCTGCCATCACTCAGGCAAACCACCGAGTGTTGCTGATGTCGCCCGTCTGCAGAGTTCTCCACCGAGTATGACACCAATCGTGCATGGACGAGCAGGTTCCCGATCGCTGACCGTAACGGAACCATCGTCAGTCGCCGCTAGTCCTCGCCAACGTTCCTGCGCAGGTGCTGACTAACTGCTTTTAGACTGCGCCCGAGCATCTCACCCAGCCGAACGGAGCGGGTCCCGCATGGGGGATCGGGCGCCTGAAGAACGACACGTCAGCCGGAAACGCCACCTTCTGGAATGCTGGCCCGTCAACTACTTCAACGACATTGCTAACATCTCTCGCTGTCGCGACAACCCCTGGAACGTGGTCGTGGGTCAACACGGCGCCTGCTCAACCTTCGCCGTCGTCGTTTTCTCCCGCGCAGACCTCCTCGGTGCCGTGGCAATCGCAGCCTACGGGCCAAGCTACAGCGGCAAGCTCTACGCTCTCGGGATTCCAATTCGGGCCCAAGTGCTCGTCCGACGCTCATTGTCCGGCGGAGTCGCCGTGTTGTGGCGAGCTCGGCTTTTGCGGTTCGGGACGGTGCGTGCCGCGTCGGGTCTGATCAGACCGCGGTCCTGATACACCGTTTGCGCAGCAACTGCCTCGCCGGCTGTAACCCGCTCGCGTCATTCCAGCCGCGTGCTTGCTCGCCTGTTCCCGCTTGTCGGTCTCGAGAGGTACGGCGGATCTTCCACGGCCGATCCAATCGAGACGCCCTTCCTTTTACTGATATAATCTGGCTGCAGTATCGCTTCGACTCGGGCGCAGATCGCGTATTGCCAAACTCGTCCACCTGGAACGGCGATGCCGAACAGTATGATTGGCTCGTGCGTTATCGTGAGTCTCTCCTCGCATCTTGCGATGAGATCGCATCCCGGAAACGTATTCCCACTTCATGCGCGCTGAAATTTTGATATGTGTCGCAGCCGGCGCAAAGGACTTGGGACCGTTGACAGTTGATCCGAAAGTCGGAAGTCCCGCGTTGGCTTTGAGCTTGAGCGAGGGCAAGAACGGCACTTTCCTCACCTCGACTCGCTCTCTACTTTATGGCCGAGTCACCGCCCGAATGCGCCCCGTGGCGGCCGCGGGTATTTTGACCAGCTTCAGCCTGATGAGCGGAACCGAAGACGAGATTCTCTACGAGTGCGTTTTTAAGGTCGTCGTTGATCGCCCTTACGCTGATCCATTCGACTCTACTTAGGTTCACCACGAACGCTTCCGACGTAGCGCACACGGCGTACTTTTTCCGCGGCGACATTGACGGCTGTACGTCTCGGCGGCCTCCTCGTCTTGAGATCGCCTTCGAATGGCAATTGACTCGACTCGTGCGGACACAGACAAATCTGGAAAAGCGCTAAACATCTCCGACCGCTCCGAAAAATATCACGACTACACGCTCGACTGGTCGTCCGAGCGGATCGTGTGGCTCGTGGATGGGATCGCCCTTCGCAATGTTTCGCGCGAAGAGACCGCTTCCGCTAAAGGCCAACGCTTCCCTCGGACGCCCGCGCGCATACGCTTCTCGTGGGCCGTTCGGTCTCATATCGTCTGCTCAGTATCTCTGCTGACGTGACATCTGCAGGATCTGGGGTTCAAACTCGACGGAGCACCCCGAGCAGGTCGTCAACTTCCTCGGTGGGCCCATGTCATGGCAAGATCCGCAGTATACAGCGACTGGCTTCTTTGCGTCATACAGTGAGGCAGAGCTCTTCATCGACGGTGTCCGGTAATCGACTGATCTATCATGCCTATCAGTTTCCTCGCTGAAGGTTGAGTGCGCCGAGGAACTCGACTTTCTCAACACCACCTCGACCGGCAACGCTTCATCGCCGACCTACGGAACAGCGAGCGGGCCGAAGCTCAACGGGACCGAGACCGTACCTGCGTGGCTGGCATGGGCAACCTCGATCCCGCGTGAAACAAGCGAGGTGTCCGACAAGATTGCGGATCAAGCGCCTTCGCTCCCGTCCGGATGGTCCGACACGTTCAGCGATGCTAGAGACTCGGCAGAACAGTATCTGCGGCAGTATCTTCCGGGACGCCGTGTCCGGCGAAGGCGTCTTGCCCTCGAATCGCCGAGGGTGCTTCGCCGCGCGCCGGCAGATCAGATTACATCCTATTCGTACGAAGGCGAGTCGCGGTTCTGCTTTCGGTTCCCGTTCCTGAAGCTGAGCATCAGCGAATCTGCAGACATCGACGACGACGGCTATGTTATCGTTCACGGTGGTTCTGCACCGACGACCCTTTCCAGCGATTCTGCGTCCGGACTAGACGGTGTGGCGTTCCAGCGCCCTTCTCACTGTCGGAATCTGCGCTGATCGAGTTTCCCCAGAACCAATCGCGTCTAAGGCGGCTTCGACTACGTCAGCTTCTGCAAAAGCGTCCGCTTCCACCAGCGCGACGTCCGTCTCGGACAAGTCCTCGGCGTCGACTAGCGCGCCTGCCGCTACAGCTTCGGCCGTCGCGAAGTCCGACGATGAGGACGAGATGAATGAGGAGGGTCTCACTGTCCAGCAACGATGGGACAAGCTTGGGACAGCCGCGCACATCGGCATCTAGTGCGTTTCGCTCGCCAGCCGTTTTTTTTTCGGGATGGAGACTGACACATCCCGATGCAGTGTCGGAGCCGCTGCATTTGCTCTCGTGAGTCGCGAGAAATTCTGGCGGATCTGGCTGCGGTCTCACGACGCAGACTGACAATTCCTTACAGTTCCTCATGGTGTTGATCGGCTGGATTTGGCGAGTCTTCGTCTGCCAAGCGTGTACTTCTCACTGCACGGTCTGACATCGAAGCCACATCGCACAGGCGCAAAGCCTCCTCGAGACGCCATGCGCAAGGTACCCCTCCAGGCTACTTCCCCGTTGGCAAGTCTCTTTCTCTCTTGTTCACCTGTCTTTCGATACTGACGCTTTTTTGCCACCCCGTAGGCGACGTGAATAATGGTGGGCTGAACGAAGGCGACCTGGTCCCGTCGGGTGAGCATGCTTGTGCCCATACACGGTGGCAAAATGAGCTGACCTTCGGACGGACCGCCTCAGGCCCGATGTACACCGGAGCGGGTCCATACGACGCTACTGCCGCGTCTGCTCCCGCGATGGCTGGCGTCTCTCGCTCAGCTACATCGGGCTCATCGCGCAGCAGCACCAACAAGTACGGCCAGGCGGCAGGTGGCTATGTTCCGAGCAGCGTTTTGCAGCAGCAGTACGGCGTCTCGTACATCCCAAACAAGTAGCCTGTCGTCGTGGCTGTCGCGTCAGTCACCTTCGCGACTATCGCACCGACATCGGCTTCCCTTAAATCAAGCGCTCAACTGCGACTCCGATGACCAGGTTGATTGTACTAGGGCGTCTTCCTTTTTTTTGCCAGACCCAAAGTTCTACATGCTGTGTACTGGGAGAAGAGAGCGACAATCACGCAAAGTAGAACTCTGCGCCTCCGCCCGATTCGATGATTGTTCGGCTCCGACCATCTGCCGAGGCGCCCTCGTACCCGACAGCGCCACCGATGTGATTCCGCTTCTCAATGTCGTATCTTAGTGAGCGCGTACCGCGGCTGTTCGGCGAGTCCGGCACGGTGACGGATGCAGAATGCGTGATCGGGCAGGTGGCCTGCCGAGGATGAAGCGAAACGTCAGCTTGAGCGTCCCTTCTTTCCCGGATCAAAACAGGACACGAACGCACAGTGAATGAACCCTCGAACGACTCGTCGTGCTTGACGCGGAGGACCGACCCTCCCGAACTCTTGACGAGACTCCGCAGGACGACCTCGGGCGGCACGTCTTCGTAGACGAGCTCGGCTCCGGCATCACTCGTCTCGGCGATGACGTTGACGGCGCCGAGAGTCGTCGAGGACGCCATGGCGTCTGCGAACGTCGGCAAGTCATCCGTCGCGGAGGACTCAACTCGAGTAACGGGAGCGGCACCGCTCGAGTTGGCCGGAGTCGAGGCGCTGGGGATAATCCGGATGACGGCATCGATACGGAAGACGGTCGTTGAGAGCTACATCCCGGAGCAACAGACCGTCAGACACTGCCGGACCGTCCGGAATGCCTGAGCTGATGATTCGACGTACCCGCAGATCCTGACCGATGATGAATGTGCCCTGAATCGGACTGTACGTTGACTTGATCACACAGTCGACGGGAGCCTTGAACGTTCCGGTGATCTTGCCGTGCAAGTTCTGCGCGACAATGTCCCGCTTCGCCTCAAAGTTGCCCGAGATTTCGGCGTTGGTCGTCGACAGCCGGAGCGCGTTTCCGATAAAATCGCCCTTGATCGGAAAGTTGGTGTTGCTGATGATGATTGGGCCGGACGAGCGGTACGAGCCCGAGATGGGGCCGTTCTCGCATGAGATCTCGATCCGGTCCGCTTGCTTGACAGAGCCCGTCACGAGGTCGTCAAAGTTCTTGAGCGATGTCTTGTTCGGGTCCAGGCGGTTCTGGTTCCTGTGGGCGCAAATGCTCTGCTCAGGTCAGCGAACGAGTCATTCGAGAGTCGGCAGCTCGCCTGAAGAATCGCTGCATTATGCGCGCACCTCAATTTGAGTGACTTGACTTGGAGGTCGTCAAACACGATTGCAGCATCGGTCGTCGAGATGTCAATATTTTCGAACTTGATCGCAGCGAGGGACGGTGCGAGCAAGACTCGGAACGAGGTCGCGTCGATCGAGATGGTGTCGAGGGTCTGAAAGTCGGCAGGGAACGTGACGGTGATATGATACGAGAGCGCGGCGCCGATCCGCCCGACCGAAGATGACGCCGGAGTCTGCCAGGGAGCCGAAAAGTAGCATCAGCAGCGCATTTAGCTGTATGATCCCGGCATCGGAGCGACTCACGGTCAGCGAGATGCCGCACCGCTCGTGGCCTTCGACGGGTTCGAGCCTGCTATCGGCGTACAGCCCTTCGCTGTTGGACCGCGCCTCGACCTGGACGTGGACGTCTCCGGCGGCTCTCTGTTTCTGATCGACGTCGTCGTCGCCGTAAGCCGGCGGGTGGTGGTGTCCGTTGGCTCCGTTCTTCGCAGCAGCATCGCCTTGTCGCCTGAGCAAGATCGTTCCCTTGCTGTAGTAGCCCGTCGCGGCAAAGGCGAACGTTCCGAACGAGCTCAGAGGGAGCGAGTGCTGCTGCTTGAACCGGTGGAAGCCCGACGGCAAGTCGTCAGACGGTTCCCACTGCGACCCGCTGACTGCGTTCTTCAGGTTCGAAGTTGCGCGCTGCAAGAGTCCGAGCATGCTCTCTGAGCGGTGAGAGGGGTACCGACGAAGCCTGGGAGAAGCGTTCGAGAAGGTCTCGCTTCGGCAGGTCGGACGAACGGCGGACTCGACATGCTGCGTCCCATCACCAGGGCCGAGGCCCTCCGATTCCCCCACTTGCCGGATTGGCGCCGACCGGAAGTGGGGCAGCCCTCTCGTGCACCCTTCTCCGCTCTCAGCTGCGTTCTGCTCCGGCGGGTCTTCAGCCCAGGAAGCAGCGAATGAGCTTCTTGATGCTCTGCCTACAACGGCGAGTCCGAGCTAAGTAGACACATTGCTTGACGGGCGGCGCGAGTCGGAGCCAATTCCTCGGACGTCCCTGACAGCCAGGCGCCAAGCCCGTGCCTTACGCCTTACGCGATCATTCGGTCGCAAGGGATGGCACGCAGGCCGGAACACCTGGCTCACGTGGAGAGAATCGGCTGATAGACTGATAAGGGCAGGGTGTCGGCAGAGGCCCCGCTGGCAATCGCTCGCTGCTGCGGATCCTCCCTTTGTCCTTGCGAGACGGCTTTGTTCCTCTCTCTGCCGCGCAGCTGGCCGTTCCAACTCGCTCAGGCAGCGACGGTTTCTTCTCTTTTGCTTTCACACTCACGAGAAAGAGCAACTCTCTGGATCGACTGCGATGTTCCGCTTTTTGTTCGGCCCTTTCCACATCGCCTTCTATCCCGCGAGCTCGGTACCCTCATCCGCAGAACTGCCCTTCAGCGTCGGCTCTTCGTTCCAGTGCGGGTGGAAAGAAGACAAGCTCCAGCGGCCCGTTCACATGCCTCGAGCAATGTCGACCTCCTCAAGGGACGAGCGGAGGCCAATCCGACCCGGTCGACCGGCAGCGGCGAGCCGCTCCTCTTCCTCAACGACTATCGCCAGCGTCACTTCGCGCGTTGCTCCGCTCTCGAGCCAAGGTGAGGAATTGTGCCGCTGAAGGACAGAGGCGAACGCGGAGTGGGGCGCGCAGCTGACAGGAAAGGCTGACGCAGACATGCTCAAGCGGAGTCGGATCGGGACTGGCCACCGGCTCGCCGGGATGTTGGAAGCTCGTCGGCGGTGATGAGGCGCACTCATCACTTCAAATCAGCCGGGCGGGAAGCTCTCTTGCCGGCGAACGCGGGTCATTCGCCAGGGAGTGTCATCGAGGTTGTACGAGGTCTCGAACGGAGGGGTGTACCGGTATCCAAGGAGATCTGAGCATGTTGTAACTGTGCACTCGTTACCTTCCTACCGTGTAGGCCCTCGCAGCTAGAGGAGGCAGATCTCTGTTCGGCTAGCAGCAGGATGAGGGGAGAGCAAGGAAGGATCGCTGTCGGCCTAACCGGTCGGATCGCGAGCAGCGCAGCAAGCGGCGGGGCATAGTCGTCGGGTTCAGAGGCAGTGGAAAAGCATTCGTTGCCCGCGCGCAGAGCGGGGAGCAGCCAGGAGAGACGTCAATTTGAGCGGGAGGGAGGCTCTCGCGGGGAGTGAGCGCCGGACAGCAGAGCCAGACCTTGTACACGCTTGCGTGCGAGTCTACGCTACGAACGCTGGAAGTGTGCGTGCAGCAGTGAGAGAGAGCCGCAGCCTTGATTCGCGCGACGTGACTTTGCCAATTTCACGACTGCGCGTCCTCGCGTCTCGCGCTCTATAGCTCCACAGCGAGCGAGCGACCCGTACACCCGAGGTGAGCAGGCTGATCTGGATCTGTGCTGTGTGCTACCTCTGCACGGCGCTCTATCGGCGAGGCAATCGCGCCGTCGATGACCCGCTTCGTCTCGTCGAGTCGCGACGGGTCAGACTGGCTCACGACGCGCTCAGGAGCAAGAGGGACTGCACGGGAGGGAATAGGAGCTCTGTCAAGAAGCTCTCGAGACGCGACGCTGCCCTCGCGAGGGCTGTGGAGGGTCCCTCGTCGGCCTGAAGCGATCGCGCCCATCTCGCCGACCGGGACGAGCCCTCGATCGGACGAGACCGAGGCTCTAGGGACGCGCGGCGGGGCGACTTAAGAGGCCCGATGTTTACAGGACTCGCGCACATGGTGCCTGAACCGGACGCTGACTGGTCTAGCCGCCGCTGCAGCCCGTCCGCCTCGCTTTCCCACCTCTTCAGCACATCGTCGACTAGCAGAGACAGAAGAGCGCACTCCGGGTCAAGAGTGAGTGGACGAGCTCGATTCCCATGCGCCCGATTGAGCTGAACAGGACCGTGACGTGCAGTGTCGGACGTCAACATCTCGTCGGCGACATTCCACCGCCGCGCCACAGCCCTCTTTGATCAGTGGGATGTACGTCCGCGCGCACTTGCTCCTCGAAATCATGCTCGGGACTCCAAAACAGCCGCAACTTGGGGGGCTGACTCTCACGGCGTGGCGCACACAGGCCAAGAGCGAGGATGTCGCGCCGCTGACAGACGTCGACCACTTGCTCGTCGTCGCCGGCAACTCGGACGAGGAGAACCCGTACCGCAAGGGCAGTGCGATCCAGGCGAGTCACCTCTGAAAGGTTCTTCTTTCAAGCTGGGGAGAGCACGGGCTGACCGCAGTACGCGGACGAGACAGACCTACCTCCTCGGGTACGAATTCCCGAGCACGCTCATGCTTCTCGGCAAGCGCAAGATCTATTTTGTCGTCTCGTCGTCAAAAGGTGCGTCCGGCACTCCTCTCGACTTGCGCGCCTTTCTCGTCTCGTCGAACTGACCTGAACTCGTACCGAGCGACAGCAAAACTACTGCAGCCGCTGCTGACGGCGCCCAAATCGGGCGAGAAGATCGATGTCGAGATCCTCACGCGCGGCAAGGACGAGGCGGAGAACAAGAAGCTGTTTGAACGGATCATCGAGTTGATCGGCGAGGGCGTGAGTGCTGCGACTGCTTTCTCGCTGCTGAGGAGGTCGTGCTGACGACCCTCTTCGCGTTCCGCCCCGCCCCGCCGGCAGAACAAGGTCGGCACGCTCCCGAAGGACAAGATGGCCGGCAAATTCGTCACCGAGTGGCAGAACGTGCTCAAGGCGGCAAATGCCGACTTCAAAGAGGTCGACGTCGCGATGGGCGTTTCGGCACTGCTGGCGGTCAAGGACGACGAGGAACTGGTGAGCCGTATGCTTCTGCCTTCGGTGCCTCGTTGCCCGAGACCCGTGGGAAGGCACTGACCTTGTGATCGCGTGGGCTGCACAGCAAAACGAGCGGAACGCGGCGACGATGACGAGCAAGCTGATGAGTCACTTTAGCGACGTCATGTCGGCGTACATCGACGACAACAAGAAGGTGACGCACGAGAAGCTCGCCGAGGAGATCGAGGGCAAGCTCGAGGACTCCAAGTTCTGGAAGAAGCTCAACTTGGGAGACAACGTGCGTGGAAGCGCGTGCCTTTTCGGTTCGCCGTGCGAGAACGTAGAGCTGATACGTGCTTTTCATGCGACGCACAGTTCGAGACTGGGTTCGGCGACTGGTGCTACAGCCCGATCATCCAGTCGGGCGGCAATTACGAGCTCAAGACGAGCGCGCAGTCGGACGACCAGCGCCTCAAGGCCGGCGTCATCCTCTGCTCGCTCGGCATCCGGTACAAGTCGTACTGCAGCAACGTCGGCCGGACGTTCATGATCGACCCGACACCCGTGCGTGCTAGTGCTGTTGCTCCGAGATTTGCGCTGGACCTTGGCTGATCTCGTGCCATCGGGTGTTTGTTGTACGCACAGGAGCAAGAGAAGAACTACCTCTTTGTCGCCGACCTGCAAAAGTACGCGCTGTCGGAGCTCAAGGAGGGCGTCGTGTGCAAAGATTTTTACCAGAAGGTCGTCGACAAGATCCAGGCGGACCGACCGGACCTGATGGACCGGTTCATGAAGACGGCCGGCTTCGGCGTACGTTTCTTTGCCCGCAGCGCGCTTCTACAGACGTGAACTGATCTCGGCGACGTCGCGCAGATCGGCATCGAATTCCGCGACAACGCGTACCCGCTGTCGCCAAAGGGGACCCGGACGATCAAGGCCAACATGGTCTTCTCGCTCACGCTCGGATTCAACGGCATTCCGGACGGCAAGGGATCCTCGTGAGCTTATCTGGCGTGACCGTGAGGAGCTCAGGGAGTACTGACGAACCCGGTTCCGCAGCTACGCCGTCTCGCTGAACGACACGGTCCAGGTCGGAAAGGATGGCGCGAAGGTGCTCGCAGATGGCTTGAAGGGCAAGGATGATGTCATGTTCTACATGGAGGTGCGTTCGTGCCTGCACATGGCACAGCGGACCCGCGGCTGACAGGGTTATCGCCACCCCGTGCAGGAGGACGAGAAGAAGCCGTCCAAGTCGGCCCAGGCGGACGGCCCTTCACGCCGCAACGCTCAGCCGACTGCCGTCGTCAAGTCGAAGCTCCGTAACGAGAACCGCGAGATCGACGCCGACGCGATGAACCGGCGAAAGCAGCACCAGCGCGAACTTGCGCAGCGGCGGCAGGAGGACGGGTTGGCCAAGTACTCGGGCGAAGGTGGCAAGGGCGACAACAACCGCGAGAAGCAGTGGAGGAGGTTCGAGTCGTATGTCAAGGACAGTCAGCTGCCCGAAAGCGTCGCGAACCAGAAGGTGGGCTCGCACTTTTCCCCCAGCGCTTCGGCTCCTCGCGCTCAAATTGACCCGTCCGCTGCCTCGCAGATCGTCGTCGACGCTCGTCGCTTGACGATCATCTTGCCGATCCACGGCTACGCGGTTCCGTTCCACATCAACACGCTCAAGAGTCTGATCAAGCAAGAGGAGGGTGACTACACCGTCCTCCGCTTCATGTTTACGACTCCGGGTGCGATCACCGGCAAGAAGGAGGACACGGTGGGCTCCCGTCGCTGCCGCTTGTGCACGCACGAGTTGAGCTGATGCGCATTGACTCGCAGCCGTTCGAGGACCCGAGCGCGACCTTTATCCGCGGCATCACGTACCGCTCGACCGACTCGTTCCGTTTCGCCGAGCTGCACAAGGAGATCTCGGACTTGAAGAAGACGGCGACCAAGCGGGAGAACGAGCGGAAAGAGATGGCGGATGTCGTCGAGCAGGACAAGCTCGTCGAGATCAAGGGTGCGTCGGCCGGGCGACGAGATTAATTGACAGCAGCTGACTCGCGTTCGTTCGCAGGCAAGCGACCAATTCGCCTGACCGAGGTGCAGCTGCGACCATCCTTTGACGGCAAGCGGCAATCGGGCGACGTCGAGATTCACTCGAACGGTATCCGGTATCAGTCGTCGCTCAAGTCGGAGCAGAAGCTCGGTGCGTCGGCTCACAGTGCCGCCCTTCTCTGGCCGTGCTGACGAGTACCCCGCCCGCAGACATCCTGTTCAGCAACATCAAGCACCTGCTGTTCCAGCCTTGCGACAGCGAGTTGATCGTCGTCCTCCACATCCACTTGAAGAACCCGATCATGATCGGCAAGAAGAAGGCCAAGGACGTGCAGTTCTTCCGCGAGGTGTCGGACGCGTCGTTCGACGAGACGGGCAACAAGAAGCGGAAGCGGAACTTCCACGACGAGGACGAGCTCGAGCAGGAGCAAGAGGAGAGGAAACGCCGCGCCGACTTGAACAAGTACTTCAAGGCGTTCTCGGACAAGATCGCCGAGGCTGTGAGTCGTATCGGATCCTACTGCTCGCGTCTGTGGCTGACATGGCGACACCTCGCGCAGTCGAACGGTCGCCTCGAGGTCGACATTCCTTTCCGCGAGCTCGGCTTCCAGGGTGTCCCCTTCCGGTCCAACGTGCTTCTCCAGCCGACGACCGAGACCCTCGTCTTCCTCACCGAGCCACCCTTCCTCGTCCTGACCCTGAGCGAGATCGAAATCGCCCACCTCGAGCGTGTCCAGTACGGGCTCAAAAACTTTGATCTTGTCTTTGTCTTCCAAGACTTTTCGCGCGCGCCAGTCCATATCAACACGATCCCGATGAACCAGCTCGACACCGTCAAGGAGTGGCTCGAGTGGGTTCCCATGTCGACGTTGTGTGACGCTCGCAATTGCTGACGTTTGCCCCCCGCAGCTCGGTCGACATTCCTTTCTCAGAGGGTCCGGTCAACTTGAACTGGCAGGCGATCATGAAGACGGTCAACGACGACCCGTACGACTTTTTCAACGAGGGCGGATGGGGCTTCTTGCAGACGAACGACGACGTGCGTTCAGATCTGGTCGGGCTCTTTCCCGCTTTCGCTGCTAATTCGCCCTCTCCCGCGCAGGAACCCGGCTCGAGCGACGAGTCCGAGGAAGGCTCTGAATTCGCTGCATCTGACGTCGAAGAGGAGGACGAGGAGTCAGACTTTTCCGACGAGTCTGCCTACTCGGACGCATCCGAGTCCGGGTCCGGGACCGCCGACGACCTTTCCGATTCCGGCGAGGAGTGGTCGGACGCCGAGCGCCGCTTGGAGCGCAAGGAAAAGACTCGAGGTGGGGAATCTGATGACGACCGCAGCAAGAAGGTCTCGTCCAAGACCAAGGCCAAGAGTGGCGGTCGGCGGTGATCCAGCGACGATACATGCTGGCAGCCTGTAGCTTTTTTGCTCGCGTGTTACTTCGATGCAAGGGCGTACGCACAACCAGATCGAGCCGCTTCCAGTGTTGTTCCTCGGCATTGACTCAGCTCGCGACAAGCAAGGCGTCCAACGCGAGCGGCGGTTCGGAGAATTATCACTCTTGACCATTACCATTGTACAGGGCCGGGAGTCGCTATCAGGTCCACATGGATTGCATCCTCCCCTGCTGGTCGTGGTCACGAGAGGAGCGTCTATACGAACACGGCGCAGGTTACCAAAGAAGCTTTTCAAAAAAGGAGTCGAGTACCTTGGTATGGAAGGAAGCCGCTCTGCTACTCTGGGTGTATTCGGAGGATGCACGCTGGTGACGCAAAGTATGCCAATAAATGGCCAGGTTCCACAGACTCGCCGCTCTGATCAGGAGACGCAGCTCCTCCTTAAGCTTGTCAATGTGAGAAGTATAAAGGATACTACGCGCTCCTTTTGCGCACGTGGAATCGCGTGGGAGGTGGAGGAGTCGGGCCGGCCCTGGCCTTGAATCCCTTTGTCGCGGCGGCCGGATTGAACATGTCAACTCTGCTGTACACCTCACCTACAGGTGATCCGGACGGAGATGAAGCTCAACACTACTATTGGACTCTTCGCGATTGATCGAGTGTGTAGCCCCTCGCTGTTTGCGCCCGTGGGGGGTTGCGCAAGCGCGTGCAGGATGCAGCAAATGCGTTTAGGGTGACTTTTCGTAGTCATCTTCAAAGGGCTGCCTGTTAATGCGCGAGGCCGGGGAGACTGCTGTCGCCCGCTACAATACAGTACATGCGTCCACGCGACTGGGAAGACGAGAATCTGCAGGGGAAGACGAAAATCCGGGGAGCGCAGCCCGATCCGGCGCAGCAAAGCCTTCAATCGAAGGTCGGTCACATTGGTCACACGGCGATTGACGCGCTCCTTTCGTTCCTCTGTCACCTTTGTATCCCATTCCTTGACGACTTCAACGAGAATGCATTTCACTGCTCTACTCGCATTTGCTCTTGCGGGCCTCGTCGCCGCTGCGCCGCTGCAGCTGGAAGAAGTGCGTCAATCCGTCTTCTTCGGTCTGACGATCTTCCCGCCTCTGGCGCTGACATAACGAGCTCGCGTAGCGCGGATGGGGCGGCATCAACCAGCAAGATGCGCCGGACGCCGTCGCCAAGCGCGGATGGGGCGGCATCAACCAGCAAGATGCGCCGGACGCCGTCGCCAAGCGCGGATGGGGCGGCCGCAACCAGCAAGATGCGCCGGACGCCGTCGCCAAGCGCGGATGGGGCGGCCGCAACCAGCAAGATGCGCCGGACGCCGTCGTCAAGCGCGGATGGGGCGGCCGCAACCAGCAGGCTGCGCCTGACGCTGTTGCCAAGCGTGGGTGGGGTGGCCGCAACCAGCAGGACGCGCCGGACGCTATCGCTAAGCGCGGATGGGGCGGTCGGAATCAGCAAGACGCGCCGGATGCTGTGTCGAAGCGTGGATGGGGCGGCCGCAACCAGCAGGATGCGCCCGATGCTGTTGCCAAGCGCGGGTGGGGAGGCCTCAACCAGCAAGAGGCTACGGACGCCACGGCCTAATCTTAGGTTGGTTCCTTTTCATATTGTTTAGTCGAGACATCACCGTCTGACTCGGATCTATCAGCTGGGAAGGACGTCAATCTGTTCGAGTCGACGAAACTTGCCTTCGAAGCCCGAACGAGTCGCTCGCGTACGTCGTCGCATGTGCTGCCAACGTTTGCATGCTAGACTCGTCGGCGCTGACTGACTTCCGAGACCGCTCTAACCGACAGACTTTATGCCGCAATTTTCACGACTACAGCGATGATTCTCTTGCCACTTGTGCCGCTCTCATGCAATGTACACCGTAACGACCAGCATTCGGGTTGAGTTTCCTCGAGCCCTGTTCCGGATAATATCGCGCTTATGTCGAGCGCCCGAGCGTGCGCACTCCAAAAATCCGCTCGGTTGTATTGCCGAATCAGGCGACATAGATTTCTTCTGTGTTTGACCGATGAGAACGAGAAAACGCGCTAGCGGCTAGAGACTCGAGCTGTCACTCGCTCCACCAAAGTCTCCTTACACGCATCACCTAAGCATCATTAAGGGCTGTCGCCGATTGCGGCTCTCGCGTGCGGCACTTCGAAGAAGTAGAGGCAGTCTGCGAACCCCGCCGCGGATCCGATCGCTTGCCAAAACAACCTCGCCGAATCGAACCACCACGTACGGTCGGACGCGATGAGTGCTGACGGCCCGTTCGCTTTCGGCTTTTCGCATCAACAAGAACAGGCCACGCGATACGAGGAGGACACCCAGCGACCCGGCACTGCGCGCCTCTCAACTCGACCCTCGACTTCCGTTGGTGAACGGCCGCGCCCCTTCGGCTCGGCCGTCGCAGGAGGCGTTACGTCCAGCACATCGTCGTCTATCGCTGTGGCTCAAGGCGATCGTGATCATGACTCGGACAAGGATGTGGCGCCGTTCGCATTCGGTCCGCCGGCAGCACAAATGAGCGATCATCAGAGCTACCCAGGCGAGCCTGCGTTCGCATACGGGCTCGATGCACTTCAAGAAGAGGACGACGATGACGACTGCGGCATGTTTTCCTTCTATCCGCCCCGGACCGCCGAAGAGGTCCCGATTGATCCCGGATCGAACTCGCATCAAACGGCGGAAGTCATGCCGCCGATGCTCAACCACCGTGTGGCGTCTTTTGAGCCCGACACATCTCGAGATACCGCGGATGATCCCCTCGTCCCTTCAACCATTCGCATGTTACCGTCGGGCTCGGAGCAGCTGCCGCTCTCGCCGGCTGCCGCATTTGCGCTCAAGGTGCAGGCAGGCCTGCCCGAATGGGCGCACGACGACGGATTCTCACGGCGCGATGTTTCTACGTCGACGCGTCCGAGCACGCAGCGTCGAGCGCGACAGACGCGTGAGGGGCGCGGTCGCGGGGGCGACATCGCCGACATCCAGGTGCACGAACAGCCATTACACCACGCTTCTCGTTTTCCGTCCTCGTCCGACAAGGATATCGAGCTCGCCGATTCGCCTTCGGCAATACCTCTGAACGAGCTTGTGCACACCCTGCCAGTCTCATCGATCGACGACGATAAAAAGGAAATCGCCTCTCAGCCTCGAGCAAGGAGCGGGATGCGTCGTCGCCCGGTCGGCGTTCGGAAGCCCGATTCAGACGAACTGGAGGACTCGCCATACCCGGCCGTTCAGGGCAGCGTGTCAAACATCGACGACCACAACGCGGCTGTCCTCACCATCCGATCTTGGGTGCTCGGCTTCTTCTTCTGCGTCGTCTTCTCCGCCCTCAACTGCTTCTTCAGTCTGCGATACCCCGCACCGTTCATCACGCCGATCGTGACTCAACTCCTTTCGTACCCGATCGGCAAATACCTCGCCAAGGTCTTACCTTCCGACAAGCTTCATCTGCCGGCATGGATGCACCCTTACGGGTTCCCCGAGTACCTGACTTTGAATCCCGGGCCTTTCAGTATCAAAGAGCATACTCTCTTGACGATCATGGCCAACATCGCGACGAGTCCCGCCTACGCGCTCAGCTACAGTCTCACGACGGAGAAGGAATACGGGCAGCCTCAGCCGGCCGGTTTCGACATTCTCCTCGTCCTCACATCTCAGATCATCGGCTTCGGCGCGGCAGGTCTTTGCCGACGCTTCCTCGTTTGGCCTGCAGCGATGATTTGGCCGCAGAACCTCGTGTTCTCGACGGTCCTGAATACGCTGCACGCTGAGCTGGACGACGAGGAGCCCGGTATGCCGCGATTCCGATTTTTCGTCTACGTGATCGTCGGCGCATTCTGTTGGTTCTGGCTTCCAGGTGAGTTTGTAGAAGATCCGCAGCTCCTGGTACTAGCCACTGATCGTGCTGCGCGCCAGGCTTTCTCTTCACGGCATTATCGGCTTTTTCGTGGCTGTGTTGGATCGTACCAAGTACGTCCTGCGTGAAGGGAGCCATCGGAAACCCGATTGAACGAGTCTCGCGTTGCAGACAACGTCGTCGTCAACCAGCTCTTCGGCGTCTCGTCCGGTCTCGGCATGGGCCTCTTCACCTTCGATTGGAGTCAGATGGTCTACGTCGTCCCGCCGCTGGTCATTCCCTGGTGGGCGCAGGTCAACATCTTCGTCGGCTTCGTGATCACCTTCTGGATCCTTACCCCGATCATCTACTATACCAATGTGAGCCTTCGAACCTGAGCGATTTTGGGCACGAGCATACGGAGCCCTAACGCGCCACAATGTAGTCTTGGTACACAGCCTTCTTGCCAATCTCGACGGCGTCCGTTTTCGATCGCTTCGGCGAGCAATACAACACCTCACAGGTCCTCACGACGGACGGCTTGCACCTCAATGAGACAGCGTACAAGGAATACTCGCCGCTCTTCCTACCTGCCGCATACTCGATGTCCTACCTCGTCCAGTTCATGCTCGTCACCGGTATCCTTGTCCACACCGCACTCTATTACGGCCCCGACCTCTGGCATCGCCTCGTTACGCCGCATCGGAATCAAGACGACGACGACGTCCATATGCGCCTTATGCGGAATTATCGCGAAGTGCCGGATCTTTGGTATGCGGCTTTACTCATCGTGTCGTTGGGTTTGTCGATGATCACCGTCGCAGTGCGTCACCCGAGTAACCGATATTGTCTCGGATTAGAAGGCTGATCCATGCGCTCCACACAGTGCTGGGACACAAGCATGCCTCCCTGGGCGCTCTTGATCGCACTGGCTTTCGCTTTCGTCTATTTCCTCCCGGCAGGGATCGTTTTCGCAACCTCCGGCTTCAACGTAAGAGACCCCCTCTATTTTCGGAAGCTCCGAGCTGACGAGCGTGTTGTTCAGTTCACGCTCAACATGATGATCGAGCTGGTCGCGGGCTACCTCATGCCCGGCAATCCGAAGGGGAACATGGTGAGCCGTCCTACGCCCGACGTGCAGATCTTTGTACTAATCTAGACGTCCTTAGCTCTTCAAGGTCTACGCCGTCCAGGTCTCCGGTCTTGGATTATACTATTCGCAAGACCTGAAGCTCGCCCACTATCAGAAAGTGCCGCCGCGCGCAACTTTCTTCGGTGCGGGAAGAAACGCGCGGATTCATCGTTAACAGCTGACTGACTCAGCTTCGCCTTTGCAGCTCAACTCTCCAGTGTTTCAGTGACCGCTTTCGTCCAAGTCGGCGTCAAGCGATGGCTTGTCGCCAGCGTCGAAGATCTCTGTTCGCGAGATCAGGCCGCCCATTTGACGTGCCCTTACGTGCGGACATGGTTCTCGGCATCGACAATTTGGTGAGGATAATCTGATGTCTTACGTGGCCCCGCTATGCGCTCACCACGTGTCATTTAGGGGCGTAATCGGACCGTCGCGCCTTTTCAGTCCCGGACAGCTCTACAACCCGATGCTTTACTGCATGATCGCCGGCATGGTTCTCCCCGTGATTACATGGTTTCTTTCGAAGCGATATCCGAGATCTTGGTTTGTCTACATCAATCTGCCGGTCGCATTTGTCGGAGCCATGTACATGCCGCCGGCGACGGGGATCAACTATTCTGCGCCGCTGATCATCGGCTTCATCTTCCGTGCGTATCAAAGTCCTGCATCTGGATGGGGAGCACGTCCAGACTAACGTATGGCTTGCAGAATACCTCATTCGCCATCGCAACTTTGAGTGGTGGTCGAAGTACAATTTCCTGCTGTCCGCGGGACTCGACGCAGGGACCGTCTTTTCCGGCATCCTCATCTTCCTCACGCTGCAATTACCGAAAGGCGGGAACATTTGTGCGCACACCTTCTCAGCGCATCCGTTGTTCCTGAACTGATGCGTCAAACGATCGCAGCTCTCAACTGGTGGGGCAACGATGTCTATACGAACACGGCCGATTGGGCGGGGACGCCTCTCAAGACACCGCCGCCGCAGGGTTTCGGGCCGACGTCGTGGTAGCGTGGTTGTGTGCGGATCAGGGCTCGGAAGCGGCCGCGGGACTGCGGACTATCAAATGCGAGGATCGGCGACCTTGAGCGCATCCTCCTTGTAACCTTATCTTGGCTACATCGAGACGAGCAGACCGGAAGCGCCCCGAGAAGGCTTGGCACGAGCGTAGACGTCGCCGGCGGAATGGAAAAATGGAAAAGTCGACTCGCGAGACAGCTGAGCGAGACTTTCGTCCTTGACCCGGCTCACCCCGGTCTCGGCGCGAGCGATGCCTGGGCTTCGACGATAAACCGAGCATGGCCCTGTCGTGCGAACGTGCAGCCGCGCCGGTCGACTTTC
Source organism: Rhodotorula taiwanensis (assembly GCA_002922495.1). Lineage (NCBI taxonomy): Eukaryota > Fungi > Basidiomycota > Microbotryomycetes > Sporidiobolales > Sporidiobolaceae > Rhodotorula > Rhodotorula taiwanensis. The sequence goes on along the minus strand of PJQD01000047.1, from coordinate 84,574 downwards.
ATCCGCCGAGTGCAGCTCCACTTTCGCCTTCGAGGCAAAGTCCTATACTCGACGACTGTGGCGCGGACGACACACTGTCGGACTCCGACGATGCACGCGCGTATGCTGACGCCGTTCGGTCTGATCACTCGGGCTCGAAGGTCCCTCGACTACGACGAACTCGAAGCGACTCGGATCTCGGCAAAGTCGTCCTCTCGCCAGCAGCAGCATACGCCGGGCACGTGCAGCTCAGGAGGAGGCGAGACACGCTTACCCAGCCTATACGCAGCACGGGCTATGAGGAGAACGATGGTGCTGCGGAAACGAGGCCGACAGCGCTTCACTCCGTCGACGGCGCAGAATCCGACCTACCGATACTTCCATTCCGATCCAGCACGACGCAGCTCGGTCCCGGTGCGACTAATAAGAGGGCCATTGAGGACGTGATCAGCGAGACGGCGGCGTGGAGAGACGTTGAATTGGCCCGCGGCTCCGAAATCGCAGGAGAAGCGGCGACCGAGGCTCGGCGGAGGCGGCGAAGCGCGAGTGTCGAGTCGAAGGCAAGCTCAGTTCCTTCGAACGAGAAGGCGGCCGACACGTCGCCCTATCCCGAAGTCCGAGCGAGCGTTCCGGGCGACGACGATCCGGACGCACTCGTCCTCACACTGCGAGTGTGGCTCATCGGACTCGCCTTTTGCGCCGTCGTCTCGGCAGTCAACGCGTACTGGGGTGCCCAGTTTCCAGCGCCAGTCGTCACGCCCCTCGTCACGCAGATCCTCGCTTATCCAATCGGCCTCGCGTTCGCCAAGTACCTGCCAGGCTGGACCTACTCGCCTCCGACGTGGGCTCGCTATTGCGGGATCCCTCGGAAGCTCTCGCTGAACCCGGGACCTTTCAGCCGCAAAGAGCTCACACTTCTGACGATGATGGCCAACATCTCGACGGCGGCGCCTTGGGCATACGGCTTTACGTTCACCGCCGAGCAAGGGTACGACCGACACGTCTCCTTCGGCTTCGAGATCCTCTTTGTCTTGAGTTCGCAAACGCTTGGCTACGGCATCGCCGGCCTCACGCGCCGGTTCCTTGTCTGGCCGGCATCGATGATATGGCCGCAAACTTTAGTGTACTGCGCCGTGCTCGGCTCGATGACCGACTCTGCGCGCAAGGGTTGGCATCAAGCTACTCAGCTGCGCTTCTTCGCCGTGGCCCTGATGGGCGCATTCTGCTGGTACTGGTTTCCGGGTGCGCGTCAGTTCTTGATCGCGAACCGCGACCGACCACTAAATCGCTCCTTCGCAGGCTTTCTGTTCTCAGCCCTTTCGGCATTCTCATGGATATGCTGGATCGCGCCAGGTATGTTTACAGCTCGGGCGGTACCGGCGTGAAGCTGAGGGGAGTCCTCGCGGGCAGACAACGTGGTTATCAACCAGCTCTTCGGCGTCTCTTCCGGCCTCGGAATGGGAATTTTCACCTTCGACTGGGTGCAGATTGCCGCTGTCTATGAACCGCTTGTATCGCCTTGGTGGTCGCAAGTCAACTTCGCCGGCGGCTTCGTCCTGCTCTTTTGGATCGTGACGCCGATTTTGTACTACACGAACGTGAGTGTGGCCTGTATGCGTCGCGGTTGACCAAGCCTGAAGTGCTGAAACTTTGACAACGCTGCGGCAATGCGCAGACGTGGGATACAGCCTATCTATCCATCAATTCCAAATCAGTCTACGACCGATTCGGCGAGCCTTACAATACGACTCGGATACTCTACGACGAGCACATGCGGCTGAATGCGACTGCTTACGCCGAGTACTCGCCCGTCTTCCTGCCGATTACCTTTCTTGTCACGTACACGGGTCAATTTGCGCTGGCGGCGGCCCTCCTCGTACACACTGCGCTCTACCACGGTCCGGAGCTCGTACGTCGATTCCGCCGGCCATTTGCGCCTCGGATCGACGACGATGTCCACATCAACCTGATGCGAACGTATCCGGACGTGCCAGACTGGTGGTATGGCGCGCTCCTTGCGATCACCCTCGGTTTAGCGATGACCACCGTCGCCGTAAGTCTCGTGGCGCCCGGGCGACGAGGCGCCGGACTGACCTCAGCTCCCCGCACCCTTTAAGGCGTTCCCGGTCATCATGCCGCCATGGGCGTTGCTGGCCGCCTTCGCGGTCGCTTGCCTGTACTTCGTCCCGTCCGGCATCATCAGCGCAACGAGCGCTTTCACGGCGAGTCCTCCTCGCACAGCGGAGCAGCCGCGGCGACGTTTCCGCTGACATCGTTCTACAGTGCTCTCTCAACGCTTTGACGGAGCTAATCGGCGGCTATCTTCTTCCCGGCAACCCGGAAGCGAATATGGTACCAACGCGCGGTCAATACCCGTCCCTCCGGATGTCGCCTCTGACTGGCGCGCCTTCCTCCAGCTCTTCAAGGTCTACACCCTGCAGCTTGGCAACCAGGGGATCTACTATTCGCAGGGCCTCAAATTGGCGCACTACCAGAAGGTTCCCCCTCGCGCGACCTTTTCAGGTTCGTTGTTGCGCGGAGCACCCCGGGGACTCCGCCTGACCCGCCGTCCCGCCACAGTACAGGTTGTCGCGACCGCTATGACGTCTTTCGTCCAAGTTGGCGTCCGACGGTGGCTGATGGCGCGCAACGCCAGTCCCTGCGCTCGAGACCAGAATGGCGGTCTGGACTGCCCTATGATCCAAACTTGGTTCTCGACATCGACTTTTTGGTGCGTCAGGGTCCGTGAGCCTTCTTCGGCTTATCTCGCAGAGCTGACACGCCCGATCGCCCAGGGGAGCGATCGGCCCCTCCCGCCTATTTTCAGCCGGCGAACGGTTTCATTCCATGCTTCTCTACGCTCTATTTGCTGGCGCGCTAGCGCCGGTCCCTCTATGGATCATCGCTCGACGCTGGCCCGGTCGCTGGACGTCGTGGGTCAACCTGCCCCTCTTCCTGACCTCCACCGTTTCTGTTCCGCCGGCCACCGGCATCAACTTCTTGGCTCCTCTGATTGTCGGCTTTATCTTTCGTGCGTTCGCGCCCTTGTCAACCTCGTCGATCTCGCTAAGGGACGTGAGCGCAGAATACTACCTTCGAGCGAAGAAAACGCGATGGTGGGCCCGCCACAACTATCTGCTTTCCGCCGGACTCGACACCGGCACAGCGATTTGCGGCATCGTCATGTACTTGACTCTGCAGCTTCCAAAGAGCGGCAGCCTCTGTGGGTGTGATTTCTTCTTCCCTCTATCCCACGCGTTTAGCTGACTTTCTCGACCGCAGCGCTCGACTGGTGGGGCAACACAGTCTACACCAAGACGGCCGACTGGCTCGGGACGCCGTACAAGACGCCGCCGCCCGAGGGATTTGGGCCACGGTCCTGGTGAGGCGACCCATCCAAAGAACCTCCGAAGTGGCAGACAGTCCGAGGAGATGTAGAGGAATCGCAAAGAGCATAGAGTTCTCGCTTCCAGGACCCCTCTTGTTTGATCCAGTCGCCAGTCGTCGCACGCTCACTTCGGCCATTTAGACGAGCTCGTGACAGACCTCCGAGCGGGTAATCACATGCGATGTCTCTTTTCGTGTTCGCGCGCCGAGAGTCGAGTCGTGAAGAAAATGAAACTGGCGCTTGCCATCCTCACGCCGCGCGAAGTCGACGTCAGCCATGATCGAGCCTCAACGATAAGGCGAGCATGTCGGATGGTAGCGCGCGTGCAGCTGCGCCCGTCGACATTACCACGGCAATTGCGGCTCCACTCCAGATTCCGACGCGGGGTGCTGTTCTAGACGACGAAGGGGTACACGGCGCTCTCCATGCCGCACAGGGCTCGGTGTGCTCGGTCGGCCAAGGCTCAGGTGCCTCGCGTTCCCTACACGACGACTTCGAGCGTCCTCGACCGCGTCGAACTCGAAGCGACTCGGATCTCGCCAAACTCGTCCTCACGGCAGCAGCACAGTACGCTGCGCGCGTACAGATCGGCGCACGCGCGCGCGCTGCAGGGGCTGCGCCGCTGCCCAGCGAGCGAGTGGTCGGCGATGGCTTGAGCAGTCTCGCGCCGGGCTTCGATCTGTCGACTCTGCCTTCGCCAGCCAACCTCTCCCGGGACCACGCTCGTCAAGCTCGCCGCTTGTATGAGCCATCAGACTGTGCTCTCGAGGGCGTGCCGGCAACCGACGTCCGGGAGAGTCCCGTAGCATCGCGTTGCGCCGATTCGCTCCCTTACAGTCTCGATGGGTTCAGCATTCGTCCCCGCGGCAGCTCTTCGGCGTCCTTCACAGACGCCAAGGACGACGACGAAAAGGCAGACGAGCCATCGGACGGTGCGATTGGCCTCGACGAAGACTCGCCTTACCCCGAAGTCCGCGCGAGCGTGTCGAACGAGGACGACCCGAACGCACTCGTCCTCACGATACGGGTGCTCCTACTCGGCGCCTTCTTCTGCGTATTCAACTCAGCGGCGAATCTCTACCTGAGCATGCGCTACCCATCCGACCTCATAGCGCCGCTCCTGGTGCAGATGGCCGCGTACCCGCTCGGCACCGGTCTCGCCAAGGTTTTACCGAGACGGTTCTACTCGACCCCTGGCATCTCCATCCGACTCGGATCACCAGAACGATTCAGCCTGAATCCGGGCCCCTTCAGCATCAAAGAGCATGCGCTGTTGACCGTCATGGTCAACGTCGCCACCCTCCCGTCCCTCGCTAGCATCTACAGCCTCTCAGCAGAGACTGGCTATGGCGTACGGTCATCGCTCAGCTTCGATGTCTTGCTCTTCTTGACGACACAGACAATCGGCCTCGGCGCGGCGGGTCTGACACGGAGATTCTTGATCTACCCGGCGGCAATGATCTGGCCGCAGGACTTGGTGTACTCCGCGATACTACAAACTTTGCATCGTGACTCTATTCGGGGCCGCCCGACTTCCGGACAGCTTCGCTTCTTTTCGGTCGCCGTCGCTGCAGCTTTCTGCTGGTATTGGCTGCCAGGTGAGGCTGTCTGATGTGCGGCCGACTTTCCCTGGCAGCGACTGACGACACATCTCTCAGGGTTCCTCTTCACCGCGCCCTCCGCGTTCTCTTGGATGTGCTGGATCGCGCCGAGTTCGTTCATGCTGAGGACCTTTCCTCGACCGAAACCGCATCATTAACCTGGGGCAATACGTGCAGACAACGTCGTCTTGAACCAACTCTTCGGAGTCGCTTCGGGCCTCGGGATGGGCGTTGTCACGCTCGACTGGGTCCAGATAACGTTCGCGACTTCACCCCTCATCACACCCTGGTTAGCGCAAGTACACGTCTTCATCGGCTTCGTCCTGCTTTTCTGGATCGTGACGCCGGCTTTATACTATAAGAATGTGCGTCCAGTGACGCGGTCGCGACCGACTTTGCCGATGTGACAGAAGGAGAAAACCAGTTCGCGCATGACGAGCAAAGTCTTGACCGACAGGCCTGGGAGACAAGCCACTTCCCGATCGTCGGAACGGCGGTCTGGGATCGGTACGGACAACACTTCAATACCAGTCGGGTCATCGATGCTACCGGCGTGCGACTCGACCAGTCGGCTTACGCCGACTATTCGCCGCTGTTCCTTGGAATCACGCTTATCGTCGCGCTTGCGGCGCAAATTCGCGCTCTTCACCTCGGTCCTGACGCACACGATTCTATACCACGGCGCTGAATTCCTGCAGCAGGCCAAATCTCGGGACAACCGTGACGACGACGTCCACATGCGACTGATCCGGAACTACAAACAGGTGCCGGACTGGTGGTACGGCGCCTTTTTGGTCGTCGCTCTCGCCACTTCGGTGGGAACTATAGCTGTACGGAGAATCGGGCCTTCTTCTTCGCTCGGCTAGCCTTTCACTGACGCGTAGCTGGACTTTCCTGAAGATCTCGAAGGCGGACATGCCCATCTGGTCCCTCCTTCTCATCGTCGCCTATACCGCCATTGTATTCACCCCGATCGCGATCATCTACGCTACGCTTTCTTACACGGTCAGTCAGTCTTTGAGCGACCTCAGCAGAGGCTAGCTCACTCTGCCGATCCACACAGATCTCTTTCAACATGATCGTTGAACTCGCTGCGGGGTATATCATGCCCGGTCGACCGCTCGCGAATATGGTGCGCACACTTGACTTCCATATCTACTCTCGCGAACGGGTTCGCTGATTCGTCGTTTGCAGCTGTTCAAGCTCTACGCGCTCGGGATTCCGTATTCTGGAACCTACTTCCTCGAGGTGAATCCAATGAGTCCTAGCGGCGTCGTCTACGGTCTCTCACAAGGGAGCACGTTCTGCAGGGCATGAAGCTCGCGCACTATCAGAAACTGCCGCCGAAGATCGTGTTCGGCGGTCAGTCGGCTTGCGGGGAGCCCGTTCCGGGGGCAGTGAGCTAATGACTGCCTTATTCAACAGTCCAGCTTTTCTCGACACTTCTTGCAGCGCTAGTTCAGGTCGCTACAAAACGTTGGCTCGTTGCGACCATCCCTGATCTGTGTGCGACGGATCAGCCGGCAGGCCTGTCCTGTCCGAATGTGCATGGCTACACTGCCGCGTCGACGATATGGTGCGTGTCAAGATCCAGTGCAAGGCAGAGTGTCGCCTGATCTCGCGACTGTCGGATTAGGGGTCTCATCGGTCCCGCCCATCTTTTCGGGACCGGCAAAATGTACCACTCGGTCTTGTACTGGATGATCCCCGGCGCTGTGCTTCCCTGCGCCACGTGGTACCTCAGGAGACGTTACACGACATCGTGGCTCGCGAGCCTGAATGTGCCCGCCGCGTTGATCGGATCGATCTATATTCCGCCTTTGACCGGGATCAACTATTCGTCAGCATTCGTCGTTGGCTTCATTTTCCGTACGCACGCGCAGGCGCTCTAGGAGGAGGATCTTTCCGCTGACGTGAGATCGGGGTGCAGAGTACTTCCTCCGCCGCCGTCGACCGGAGTGGTGGTCAAAGTACAACTACCTCCTCAGCGGCGGCCTCGACGCCGGCACTTCCATCTGCGGTGTCGTCATCTTCCTCACGCTCCTACTGCCGAAGAACGGTCAACTCAGTACGTGCGGTCTCGGCTGTTTGCGCTCAAATGGTGGGTTCTGAGGACGCTTCTTTATCGCTTGCAGCGCTCGACTGGTGGGGCAACACGGTCTACATGAAGACGGCCGACTGGCTCGGGACGCCGTTCAAGACGCCGCCGCCTGAGGGCTTCGGACCGACGACATGGTCCTGAGCTGCAAGACTTCTCCCCTGTTGTACACTTTCTTCCTCCCGACACTTTAGTACTTTAGACTGCGTATTATTAGACGAGTTTCGGTCTCGCGCGCGCGTGAAGTCGTCAACAAGGGAGTGGCCCAATGGCGAGCGTGGCCTCAATCTGTGCGCGATGGGAGCATGCGCATGGCGCGCGACAGTTGCAAGGACCTCCTCGTGCGAACCCGCTTCATTGGCCGGGCAGGCGGCGGCGCACTGTCCGGCTTCCGGCACGGCGCCGACGCCCTCGTCTCGAGGAGGGAAGCGGGTGCTCTGTGCGGCTGTACACTCCCGACAGCACGTAGCCGGGCAGCGGGTGCCTGGACCGCACGAGGCGGACGAGCACATGCTCGGCGGGGTAAAACTCCCCTCTCGCTCGATCGACCGTTAGAGCCCGGTCCGAGGAAGTGCTTCACTGCATCTGGATCAGCCGGACGAATGAACGAGTCCGCGAGCGGGAGGCCCCTCTAAGAGCAGCGGACGGGAACAGGTCAGATGGAAGCAAGGAGAGCACGAGTCGAGATGAGCCGCAGATTGCAGTCATCCCGTCCGTAAGACAAAGTCTTCAGGTCCCTAGTGCCGTGGTGAAGCGTGCACAGGGGTGAGTCGTTTGATCTGGCAGCCACTCGAAGCGAAGTCATCAGGTCGTTGGCCGCGTCATCAATCCGACTCTTGCTCGCTCCTCTACAACGCCCACCATGGTCCGCGCAAAGTTCAAAGACGAGCACGTATTCGGTCAGTCTCCCTCTCACGGTACCCCTTTAGCGTCTCCCGAGGCGTCCCACGACGAGATGGCGCGGGCGCAAACCCCCACCTCGAACCCGACGCGACTCGACTCGATCCGACGCCCACGCCCCTTCGGCAGCCCCGGGACCGCGTCAGACAAGCCACGAACTGACTCCCCTTGTGATTCAACAGAGAAGCGCAAGGCCGAGGCAGAGCGCATCCGCGCAAAGTACAGCGACCGCATCCCCGTCAGTTCTTGTTTTGCCCCCGCACCCGCCCCGTCAGACAGCGCGCTGACCGCCGGTCCCGGACGCGCCCAGGTCATCTGCGAGAAGGCAGAGAAGAGTGACATTGCGACGATTGACAAGAAGAAGTACCTCGTCCCCGCCGATCTCACCGTCGGTCAGGTGCGTCTACCGACATCACCTCTCTTGCCATTTGTCGCCGGCACAGAGTCCGCTGACCTGAAGTGTCGCCCCCGCGCACAGTTCGTCTACGTCATCAGGAAACGGATCAAGCTCTCGCCGGAAAAGGCCATCTTCATCTTTGTCGACGAGGTGTTGCCGCCGACGGGCGCCCTGATGAGCTCCATCTACGAGGAACACAAGTGCGTGGCTCTGCTTCTCTCGCGTCTCCAGCTGACCTCGGGCTGACTTTGAAGGACGCGTGCGTGCAGGGACGAGGACGGTTTCCTCTACGTCGTCTACTCGGGCGAGAACGTGTTTGGCGACGAGTTTGCCCTCTGATCGCCTATGAAGGCGTCCCCTTCTCTCTCCTCCTTTCGCTTTCTTTCTGCCCTTTCTCCCTCCTGCTAGCTCTTCGTTTATCCCCGCGCGTGCGCCTCCCTTGCTTGATTGATTGTAGTAGTGCTGTCCTTTCTCCGACCGGCGTCCCTCCGCGACTTCCTTCTCTGTACTTTCTCTTTCAGGACTCTGCTATGTAGGCTCCGACCCTGTTTCCTGGCCCCGTTGATGTACTGTACGCGACTTTGAGGATCCTGCAGCGAGTTCTTGTACCGCGATCTTGCGAAGCGAAAAGTGCTACTCGCCCGCGCGCGCTTCAAGCTGCATCTCTTCGTCCTCGTCTTTCTCGACACCCGCCTCTTCGCGCGCCAACCGCCTCCTGTAAACCTCCCAAGGGTCCTTGTTCCCTCTCTCGGCTTCCCACGCGTTCATGTCCCTCCTGACTTCCTCAGGCCACCCTCCGTCCATCCTCGCTGCTCCCGCGTCCTGCGACGACAAGTCTGGGTCTTCGAGCGCCGAGAAGAAGCCGGCTTTGGACAGAAGGGCTTTGGGAGAGGACGACGACGACGTCGCCCGGTCGAGGTCTTCTTCGGGAGATTGACCGGCGAGGAGCAGCAAGGCGAGCAACCGCTCCGGAGTCAGCTTGCTGCTCCGTTCTTTTCCTTCTGGTCGGGGAGGGGAAGCGGGGTCCTGCCGATGTCGAGGAGGAGAGGTGCCGTTCGAGGTAACGGCAGGAGGGGCCGGAGCGGCGAGAGCTGACGGGGACGTAGGGACGCGGGACAGGTAGGTCTGGAGGGGGAGGCCGAGTTCGGCGGCGAGTTTCTGAAAGACGTGGTTCAGGCGGACGAGTTTCGCTGATGCGACGACGAGCTCGTCCGACAGGCTGTGAGTGCCGATGCCATCGGTTTCATTCATCAGCCGATTGGGCCCAAAGAGGGCCATACTCCCGGTCAATAACATGTCCTCGACCCGCGCGACTCACTCGGAGTAGTACTGCTGCAAGCGAGGTGGGAGAGCCGCGACGAGCTCGTGGTCCTCGGCCGAGTCGAGCAGCGGTGGCGTCCGCCTCGCTTTCAAGAGGGCGATGCTCGCCGCGTTCTGACGAATCAGCGCTGTGAGCGACACGAAACCGCAGAAGAATCAGCTCCCGTCGGTCACTCGAGAGCAGGATCGGTATCGAAGAGGCTGAATTCGAGCGCGTGTGTGTGTGCCTCACCGTGCAGGGTCCGCCTGAGTTTGACGCGCTCGAGCGACGTGGCGTGAGTCGCTTTCGACATGTTCGAGAGGCGGAGCGAGAGGTTGTCGCGCCTTTCGAGCAGGTCGGCGATCGATCTGTGAGCAATCAGACGAGTGTAAGCTCAGCGGGCCTAGTCAGGGGTTCCGGCGTGCCCTGAGCGGTCCCGGTCCAGAGGCGCGCGGCTCACCTTTGCCGCGGCGAGAGGTGGTCCGGAGCGGTCCGGCCGAGGTCAGACATGTGCGACATGACGAGGACATGCTGGTCGATGCTGCTCTCGTCGTCGCGAGTAAGCCCCTTGCGGCATGTCGGCGCCTTGCCGTTGCGCTTTCCGAGGACTCACGCCTGGACGACGGCGTGACAAGTGGTCGAGTTGGCCCTGCGCGCGTCCCTGAGTGCGTCCCATTGCGAGTGTAATTCGCCGGTTCGAGCGACGAGTGATCTCGCATACTGTTCGAGGTCGCTTGAGCTCGCCACCGGACGCTGTTGTGCGAGTCGAGTTGCGACTTTGCGCGCAGCGAGTCGAGTCCGCAGTTGGGTCGACCGACCGAGCAACTCGGAGTGAGCGGTACGGGCAGCGAGCAAACGATCATGAGGCGATGGTACAGCAGGAGTGGTCATTGCTCCAGTCGCTGGGAGCTATAGAGCGTCGTTTTGGTGCGGAGTGAGTGGGGCACCGAGTAACAAAGGAATACTAAAGGGAGAAATGACAATAACGCGGGATTGTAATTGAGGGGATTACCTTTCGAGGGTCGCGCGTGGCTGGCGTCACCTGTTTTCTACTGTCCAACGTCACGGGCATTCGCTATAGGCCATACGAACAGACCAGGGTGAGTTGTCTCGACTGGCCAGGCTCGCGTTCTCTACGAGCGAGTGACCGCGTCTCTGTGTCTGTCCGGCTGGCTGACTGACTGACGCGCTCCACACCCGACAGACGCACGCACTCCACACACACACTCGCACGATGCAGTCTGAATACGATCTCCTCTTCAGTGAGTGTCCGCGTAACCCCTAAGCGAGCAGCCGTGGTTCTGATCCCTCGTTCAACCAGAACTCCTCTTGATCGGCGACTCGGGCGTCGGAAAGTCGTGCCTGCTCCTCCGGTTCGCAGACGACACGTACACCGAGTCGTACATCTCGACCATCGGAGTCGACTTCAAGATCCGCACCATCGAACTCGAAGGCAAGACGGTCAAACTCCAGATCTGGGACACGGCCGGCCAGGAGCGGTTCCGCACCATCACGTCGTCCTACTACCGCGGCGCCCACGGCATCATCGTCGTCTACGACGTCACAGACCAAGACACCTTCTCCAACGTCAAGCAGTGGCTCCAAGAGATCGACCGGTACGCGTGCGACGGCGTCAACAAACTCCTCGTCGGCAACAAGTCCGACTTGACCACCAAGAAGGTCGTCGACTATGCCGCCGCGAAAGAGTTTGCCGACCAGATCGGAGTCAGCTTGCTCGAGACGTCGGCCAAGAACGCGACCAACGTCGAACAGGCGTTCTTGACCATGGCCAAGCAGATCAAGGACCGGTGCGTTGCTCCCTCGGCGCTAATTTGAGACTGTCGGGAAGCTGACCCGCGCGCGATGTGCAGCACCGCCGCGACGGCACCGGCAAGCGGAGCCGGCAAGGCACCCGTCAAGCTGTCGGGCGGCGCAGCCGTCAACCAGCAACAGCAGGGCGGCTGCTGCTGAGCGCTCCGAGTTGCTTCTCAGCATCTCCTCCCGCCCTTTCTGCTCTGCCTTTACCCGTCAGGGTTGTCGTCGTCGGCTGCCGGTCCGTGCCTTGTGCGCTCCGACACCGCCGCACGCCATGACCCGAGATACCTCTCTCCCTCCCTTCCCATGATGCCCCTCGCTCTCCGACCCAACTCCTCGTTGTACCAGTACCTTGATCCCTTCCCTCTTCACGCCAGGGACGCGCGCGCGCACACACGCAGGCCTCACCGAAGCCCCGTCTGTGCAGCAGTCATCGCGCAAGCTGTTTCCACTCTTCCCCACTTCCTTTCCTCTTCACTGTCGCGCCGTTTCTGCTCGAGCTCGATCTATACAGAAGTCGTCTAGTTGTCCTTTTTCTCTCCCCTTTTTTCTCTGGCGCCCGGCGCTCTACTGCAACGCCTCCTGAAACAGCAGAATGTGCACGGGAGCGCTTCCACACGCAAGTCGACTCTTCGACTACAATCAACGGCCTCCCTTTTCTCGAACTTTGATCAAGGATGAGCACCATGCGTATCTACAATATGCTGGAGAGAGAGGGGGGGACATTTCGCTCGCTCCGGTTTACTGCTCCTCGAGCTGCGGCTGACCATCGGCCGGGGCATCGATCGACCGGAGAGCCTCCTGACGACCTCCCGAGACGTTGACTGCGAGCCCGGATGACCGCGGTCAGCTCGCTTGCAGATAGGAGGAACCAGGCATGCCGAGGGAGGACAACTGACTATCGCCCGGTTGCGTCTTGGCCTTGTAAGAGGTCTGGGTCTCGCCGGCGGGGACATTGTCGAACTCGGACGCGCGCGACCCGTTCGTCCGGTCGTCGCCGCCTTCCTCGACCGGAACAGTCTGTGCGATAAGCTCTCGCTCAGTCAGAATGGGATCCGGAAGTCGAGAGTTGAAATGACAAGGCGCACCAGGTTGTCGCCACCACCGGTCCGTCCCGTCCTCCCCACCTCGACCGTCGAACCCGGGAACTCGTCCTGCAACCCGCTCTCATTCACGCTGCTCTCGTCGCCGAGCGAAGTGCGCTTCGGGTCGAACGAAGCGGACGAGTCGAACCGGTCCGCCTTGCGGTTCAGGGACGCGGCTTGCTCGGCGATGATGTCGGCGTCCGACTTGCCTTCGTACGGGTTGGACATGATTCGTTCCTGTTATGTGGACTCGCGAGTGGAGAGCGTGAACGGAGAGAGAGGGAAGCGCAAGCGAAACTTATTCCAGGGAGGGGAAAAGCAAAGTTGGATCCGGATCGCGAGTCGCTGACGTACCCTTTGGTAGCGAGATGCGCGCGATCTGTCGGCCTCGGCCTGCAGGCGAGCTGGGAACCCGCATCCTGTCGCAAGCCGAGGAATGCGAGTATTGCACTGCATGAGAGCTGACTATCTTACGCCGAGACGGAGGCAGCTGGCGCATACGCTGAGCGAGCGACCAGCTGGTTGCCTCGGCCGCGTCGTCTGACGCCGCTGGACCTCCCCCTCCCGTGGAAGTCGCCCTCGACTTCAGCTCACCAAAAGGTCCGGAAGAAGGTGGAATGATGCATTGCGGGACGCGAAGGACGGTCATCGTATTTAAGAAGGCCCTCCCTCGCGCCACTCGCTGTAATCCGGCCGCTATCCCGCCTCGATCCGCTTCACCTCGCGGTCGTACGTATGCAAGATCTCGCGCAGCTGGGGCTCGTTCAGGAGGTTGTGGCGGAGGAGGCGCTCGACGAGGTGCAGGGCGAGTTCGAGCCGGAGCGAAAAGTGGTGGACGACGGGCGCGTAGTAGCGCCAGCAGGCGAGCTCGCGATGGTAGGACGTGTAAGGGTACCTGCGAAAGGACATACTGTGAGCTTTGGATCCGCAGTCGGGCTGGTCGGAGCAAGACGAACGGGTTGACCAAGCACCAGCGCGTCTGCATGCGAGCGATGAGCTTCTCCTTGAGCGGGACCACAGTCCGCGTGATCGCCTGCTGACGCGGCTGTCAGCTCTACTTCTGAAAGGACGTGTGAGGCACCGCACCTCGTCATTGGCCTTGAAGTAGGGGCGCATCGCCTCGACCGTCTCATCGGCCAAAAATGGCACGGCCGTATCGACATTGTAAGGCAGCTTTGTCTGTCCGCCAGCATTTTATCAGCCGGTAGTTCAAGCAACTCGTAGTGCGCATACGTACAGCAAAATCGAAGCCGACTTGGCCCGGAACGCTTGCAGGAAGCGCGAACGTCGTCGGCGCCGTGTGACCGCGAATCGCGACTGGGTCCGGGATCCAGACTCCATCGGGCTGCTCCGCGTTGAGCGCGATCGCGTCCACTCGCGCCGAGAGTTCGTCGACGGCTGCTTCTGCAGATTGAATGTCCCGCTTCGCGGATTCGATCGAGGAAGCTAGGCGGAGCGAGCTGTGATTCGACAGCACGACCGTGTGCTCCGGCTCGGCGAGCAGAGCATCCAGAGGACGTCTTGCCGCACCGGTCGCTCCGGCAATGTCGAGGGAAACATCGACGACGAGTTGCTCGCGGCAAGAAGCCTGGTCAGGCGAAAGGCGAAATAAGAATGGCGTGGCATCGAGAACCTGATACGCTCGCGCGCCAGCCTCGACGAGCGGGTCAAGCGAGAGCGGAACGACGCGCAGGTCGCACCGAGTCGAGTGTAGAGTGCGTGCGACTCCGTCGGACGACGACGAGATCTCGAAAGTGGCCGTGACGTAGTTCCGGCCGCCGACAGATCGCAACCTCGCGCACATGGCCGCAGGCAGCGTGAGCAACTGAGCAGTAACGACGAGTTGTTGGTTGCTGTGCGGAGGCGGAAAAGTTAGGGTCTTGAATGGGCCATTTCAGGAAGTTGTCGAACTGCTCACCTCGGTCGCGGCCGTACAGCGATGCGCGAGACCGGCAGTCGGCCCGAATTAGATCCGCTGTAGTCCCGGCCGTACCATTCGGCTTCGTCTTGCTTCTGACTGGCGACAAACGAGCGGCACTGTCCGGGCTTCCGGTCGCGACGCTGCACCTGCTTCGGCTTGGCTTGCTTCTTTGCGATCGACGGACCTGCCAAGGAACCGTCCTTCTTGCCAGGCTCGTCTTTGGCGGATGATGCGAGCGACGAGACCGATGTACTCCTTCTGAGCGGGTTGGCGACGACTTCGCCCGCTTCGCCATCCAGGTCGAGATGCCGGATGTCCCTCATCGGGAACGTGTAACTGAGCGGGCGACGCTTACGCCTCGGCGGAAGCGGAAGCGGCCGCTCCGCCGGTGTGCAGAGGTCGTTCCTGTCTGCCTCGGCCTGGCTAGCCGAGTCGCGCTTGGTCGCCGCGGACTCCTTCGACAGCGACGGCGCCGGATCCGACATCTCGCCGTCGGTGGGCGACTGCTCCCCGTCGACGCACTCCTCATCGGCAGAATCGGCCCAGGGGATCTCGACGCCTTCGAAGAGCTCGGGTGAACCTCTCGGGGCTTCATTCACTGGTTCCGGCTCTAGCTCCGGTTGCGACTCCGCCGGTGATCGTGGCGCAGGCCGCTGTTCGAGCTTGGCACGAAGCTCTGCGACAGGTCCGTACCGCTCATTGACTTTGAGGAGCGCTTCGCGCTGCGCCTTGTTGACCTCCTCGACAGATTGGAAGCGAGGTGGCGATTTGGGTCGGCGAATCCGAGTCGGCGCATGCGAGTAATTCGCCTTGGGGAACGTCGGCACTGGATGCTTGGACGGCGCAAACAGCTCTGGGTGAATCGACGTAGGAGGACGAGCAGGTCGTTCCTCCTTCATTGGCGGCGCGGTCGAGGACCCGCGACTGGGAGGTTGAGTCGGCAGGTCACCGCCAAACAAGAGGTCGAGAGGGGCTGGACCTCGAGTCGAGTGGATCTTGGTCGGCTGATTCCCGATCTCGGGCACAGGTCGGAGGTTCTTTGGCGGGTGGGCCGAGTCGGACTTGCGGCGGCCGCTGTAGTCGGCAGGTGTGCTTCTTGCCGGCGGCTGACTCCCTCGACTCGTGCTTGTCGGGTGCAAGATGGGCCCGCTCTGGGGGCGACCGGAGCCAGAGAACGGTTCGCTATGACGAGGGCGACCAAGCGAACCGCGCGGCAAGGACGACCCGAGAAAGACGCCGTTCGTCCGAGAGAAGCCGACTGCTTCGACACTGTCTGCGCGACCTTTGCCCTTCCAGTCCGCCGCCCGGACCTTCTTCCTCGCCGACGTGGCCGTACCCCAAGGGTCCGAAGTGGAAGAGGAGCGCTTGTCCGGCACGACGGGTGAGTCGGCCCAAGACGGCGGCAAGCGGCGAGTCGAGGAGGATGCCGACGGCGGCAGGCTCGACCTTCCGCCCGACCGGGAGAGACCGGCAGGCAATGGCTGCATTCTGTCCCTGGCGGAATGTCTCGTCAGTCTGCTGGTAGCCCAGGATGAAGCGAGTCGTTCGCATCCCACTCACCCTTTGCAGCGCCCGCCTCGTCCGCTCGTTCGCTCAAGGTACGGCCTATGCTCGTAGACGAAGTGACTCCGCGAGACTTGAGGACGCAGTCTCCCTCGAGAGTGCTGAAGCGTATGCTACGGCGGCGTTTCGAATTCAAGTGGGGCAGCGTTTTCGGTCTGTCGCGTAGCAGGAGAGCCGTGCAAGGCCGTACAGCCCAGTTGGCGGCACAGAGGTGCTAGACAGAGCTGTTTTACGCGTCCCGCTGGAGTCGTGAGCAGATCATGCGCGCTGAGTAGAGTCCGAGCGTCATTTTCTCGACTTTTGGGCTCGGCGACTTTTCGACAGCCGGTTCTCTCGCCCGATCCACGCAAGCAGGTGCTGTACTCTACAGACAAGCAAGAGATGGCTACAGCTATATACTGACGCCCGATCGGACCGCATCACTCGCTCAGGTAGCTGTCACTCGCGACTTCTCCTCCCTCCGGTTCGCTCCTATCGTCGTCGTCGTCGTCGTCATGGTCGCCATCTTCATCCGAGGAGCCGCCCTCACCGCTCGCTCCCGCGCTCATCGCCGCGTTCTTCCACGCTCGGAAGCGCGGGCGGTCCTCGGGAAACTTCATCGCAAAGGCGAGAGCGACCGAGCGACTGTTTTCCAGGAGGGGTGGGTCATCGCGTTCGAGCGCGATCGGAGGACCGCTCCGTAACGTGCTGGTGACGTCACGGAACCTGGGCGCTTGCGACCTGTTTTTGGGAAGGGAGTCATGACGAGTGTTGCGACACACGGCTTCGGGACGAAGGGCGACTCACGCGTCTGCGGCCTTTCCCGGCAGGACGGCGATGCGAACCCGGTCGGATCTGACGCGCAAGATCTGCTCACGGGCTGAGCACGGCTCCTAAGCATGTCGACGGGATCTAGGAAACTCACCAAGGCGGGCCAGCACTTGGACTGCATGGTCTGGTTTTCGACGTAGCCGATCTCACCCGGCTTGAATCCGCCATCGGGAGTCATCGTTTGACTCCCCGCCACCATGCCGGACTGTAAGGACGCGCGACTCGACCTGCGCGTCCCTTCGCGACGCTCGCGCGGCTCGACTTTCGGCTTCTTCGCTTGCGATGCGGCGACAGACGAGGCGCGCAGTTTGGCTTGACTTGCCTCAACGTTTGCGTCCTTCTGCTTGAGCGCGCGCGTCGACTTAACCTTGCTGCTGCCGGCTTTGGCGCCTTTCCGTTCCGTGCCCGCGGGTTTCACGGCAGGGCGTGAGCGCTTCGACTTTCTCTGCGTCTGCTCCGGCTCATCCGAGTCGGATCGAGCTGGAGACGTAGCAGCACGACGTTTGCCCTTCTGTGCGGCTGATGCGCGAGCGTCAGTCAGGGCGAGGTCGATACTCCGCCGAGGAAGTGACGGAACGCTCGGCTTACTCTTCTTCGCGGGCTTTCTCTCCTCCGCTTCGTCTTCCGAGCTCGTGTACGCGCGCGTGACTTTCTTGCCCTTCTTCTTAGCTGGAGCCGGCTGCGTCGGACTGGCGCGTCCTCCATTCTTTCCGGCGGCCGCCGGTGCCTGCGTCGACTTTTTCGGGACGCGTTTACTCCAGTCGAGGGCGCCGAGCTTGCTCGCCGCGTCCAGCTTGGACTGCCGACGAGGCCGAACTGCGCCGTCGATATCGCCGTTGGAAGCGTCGTCGCCGCCGGTAGCAGCCGCGCCGGTTCCGTCTTGCGAAGCGAGCTCGTCCTCCTCGCCGTCCGGATTCACCTCGACCGCTTTCTTCTTCACGGCACGAGGGCGCCGGATCGGTTGCTTCGCCTTCTTGCTCGGTTCCGGATCGGCATACTCGAGCTGGTCCTCGTCACTCGCGAGCATGTCGACGTCGGCGTCTGCATGCCCGCGGTCGTTCGCCTGCGAATCATGCGCGAAAAGTCCTGGGTAGGATTTGCGGGTCGTGCGGGAGAAGCCGAGGTGCGCAGGTGGGGCAGTCGCGGCGCGAGACGGTCCGGCTTGTTGAGCGCTCGTCGGGTACATCAAGAACGCATCAGCCTCCTCGTCCTCCATTTCGGCGTCGCTCTCATCAACCGCGCCGCCTAACGCGCTGAGGCTCGTGGTGCCTGCCATGAACCCATTGCCATTGCCGAACGCCTTGAGCGTATTGCTCGACGGCGACAGGTCCTCGTCGTCGTCACTGGCGTCCTGAGCGCGCGCTTGTTGCACCTCCTTCAGCGACACGAAGCGACCTTTTCCTTTATCAGCTCGCGCGGCGGTACGGCCCTCGCCAGTTTCGTCGTCCGAGGCAACCCTGCCCGTCGAAAACCCCGACAGAGCCGCCTGTCTCGCGCCCGGAGGGATCAGGAGCAAATCGCCCAACTGCGACTGCGGCGGGCCCCCGATCTCGTCGCCGTTCTCGCCGGCGTCCTCGCCCTCCTCGAGCTCGTTCGCATACCCGTTGAGTAGGCCGCCCGGTCCGGACGACCTGGGCGCCGTCAACTTGCGCAAGCGGTCTGGGTCGTTCCGAGCTGGACTCGGAGCGCCCTCGCTTCGGGTGCGGGACCGGTCGCGTGACTGCTCAGCTGGGTCGGATTCACCTTGTTGTTGGGCTCCGATGCCTTGCTTTGCGACCTCCGCACCGGCGGAGGCAGCGAGGGCGACAAGCGATTGGCGGGACGGAGAGGCGTAGGGGTTGGCCGGACTGCGGATTTGCATGCGTCCCGCGCTTCAGCCGGGCGAGCCGCCGAGCTTCAGTCTTGGAACATGACTCACTTCGGCTGTGGCTTGGGGTCGAGAGCGAGGTGGATGACGCCTTCGAGCCAGTCGAGCAGGAGCTGCCAGTCTTCGACAGCGTCGTCGGCCGAGACCGCCTTTTTCGATAGGACCGCGTAGATCGCATCGAGGCCCTTCTTGGTTACTTGTACGACTCGGAGCATCTCGAGCGATTGCGCCTTTGTAAAGTTGACGAGCGTTGCGACGTTGACCGGCTCGAGGTGGGGAAGAATGTCGTGCCATTGGGCGTACACGGCGTCCTCCCCTGCTTGCTTCGGCACATGCGACGCGAGCTTGGCTTGCTGGAGCTCGAGCAAGAGCCTCCGGAGCCTGTCGGAGGCTTTCGTCATCGAGGACGGGACGGTCGTCAATGTTGACTTTGCCGACGCGGCAGGAGGAGGACCACTCCGCCTCGGCGCAACGAACGGCTTGCTGGGCGGGACACCACCGCTAGACAGAGTCCGTGAGCGCTGCTGCTGCTGTGGTGTCATCGCTGGTGGAGTACAGCGAGCATGAGAAAGGAGCAAAAAAAGTCAAGTCGGCAGGAAATGTCAACGGCGACGCGTCTCTTTCGATCTCTCGCAGAGTCTGAGCACAGCGACCGTAGGACTAGAAACGAGATACGACAGAAATATGCAAAGCCCTTACTCTTCGTCACTACGTCTAGATCGAGGCGGAGTTCCTCGTCGTTCCCATCGGACAGGGCGACCCGTCGTCTTGCTTGCCACTTCTGCCAAGCCCACTGCCCGGCCTGCACTCCCCCGACGAGCACAAGTCCGAGTAGAGTCCATTCGACCATCCTGCCCAAGATCCGGCGGAAGAAGCCGTGCGTCCGACGTGTACGGCGATCCGGAAACCCCGAACTGGGCGGCTGCGACGGCGACGAGCGGACCGGCGTGGCGGCGTCAAAGAGTCGCTGCAGAGTCGATTCGCAGACCGATGTGACGAGGACGATAGAGTTGTGCGGTGCGGGAGGGAGCGAGGCGAGATGCGGCAGGACTTGCGAGTCTGGTCAGAGATACGAGCGGGGTCAGCTGAAGGAACTCGCAGGCCTCCGACAGGCACGCTCACCAATCGCCTGCGCCCGTTCTGCCACTGTCGCGCCTTCACCGAGCCCGTCGATGTGAAGTTTGGTCACCCGGACCTCCTTGTTCGCCGCTCCTCGTCCGCACGTGTTCCGCCACCCGGTCGCCCAAGCCAAGATCGTCCCTTCAGACGAGTTGCCCTCGCGCACCGCCGTCGGCGCTTCGAGCCATCGTTCCTGCAGCGATCCGTTGTAGACTGGCAGAGCTTCGAGGTCGGCCTGGGTCAGGTGCAAAGCGGGGTCGAGCGAGACGATCGAGAGGGTACCGCAGGTGTGGAAGCCGGGTAGGAACATGATGGTGCCAATCTCTTCGGAAAAGCCGTCATCGAGACCGAGGAAGGGCTGTGTCAAGGGTCGGCTTGACGGCACAAGGACAGTGAGACGGGAGCGTGCGCGCACCTTTGGGCTCGAGAACGCGAGGGACGGTACTCGACCTCGAGGGAACGCAAATACTGCACTAGCTGACACGGTCGCTAGAGCTGTGCATGCTGCGAGAGCGTATGATAGGAGCATGGTGGCCAGCAGCAGCGAAGAGCGAGAGTGAGAGGGCACAAGAGATGAGGCAACGCTGCAACGCGGAAACTCCGGAGAACGGGGCTCCGGCTCAGTGGCGACCCGACCTCTACCAGCACAACGGGGCGGCTTTCGGGCGCGTCTGAGGTGTGCAAGACTCCTCTCGAACAGCTGAGAAACACTGTAGAGAGGGGCGGGAGCGAGAACGACTCGGTCTGACGCGTCGCGGCGCCACCTTTGGCGTCTTCTCTGCTTCCGCCCTTGTCGGTCTCCTTACAGCTCGAGCGCGCCTCGGCAGCTCAGTGTCGGTGTTCTAGAAAGCCATGACTACCCCTGTGATCGAGCACAGGCCTCCGCCGACCTTGTTGAACGCGACCACCGTCTTCTCGCTCGCGGCAACCATCGCCATCCTCGCTGCCGCCCTCGGACTCGCCCGGACCTGGCTGCCAAAGCGCATATACGCCGACCAGATCAAGCGGTGGACATTCGTCTGGCTCGTGTTTGATGCGCTCATTCACTTGTGAGTTGGCACGAGTCCGCGGTCAACCTGCGCGCGACCGGAATCAATCGAGCCGATGGTCCACAGGAGCACTGACCCCCATTCGCGCAGCATCTTGGAGGGCTCGTTCATCTTCTACTCGTTCCCGCGACCACGAACCGTAGATGCCGGAGTCGGTCCGTCCATCATCCCGACGCTGTCGAGCCGCTCGCAACCGCTGACCTTGACTCTTCTCCTCGTCAGGCCCGCTCGCTGCACTCTGGCGGGAGTACGCCCTCGCCGACACGCGCTGGGGCACGTCGGACACGACTGTCGTCTCGATCGAGCTGATCACAGTCTTTGGGGCGGGACCGCTCGCCGTCCTGTGCGCGGACGGGCTTCGGAGGGGCCGGAGCGAAGCATGGCGACTGTGGATGTGAGTCGCGGAAGCTGCATTTATGTCGTTGCGTGTCGATCTCGGTCGGGACGTGCGTCAGGACCCAGCTGACCTGCGTCCGCTGTTCTGTTATGCAGTATAATCCTCTCGTGAGTTTTCGGATCACGTTCTACGATCTGTGACCGCGAGCCTGATTCGGATGTGCTGCTCTGCAGGGTCGGCGAGATCTACGGCGGGTGGATGACCGTAAGTGCCGGGACGAGGCGGTTCGACACGAAACCTGCTGACCACACTGACCTGCCCGCCTGCGAACACCGTACCTGTGTGTCTCCTCAGTTTGCGCCCGGTCCGTGATCCTGTCTCATCGGAGCTCGATGCGCTCGCTTGCGCACGCCGAGGCTGACTTGACTTGCTCGCGCGACAGAGTGGATCTCGGGATCGCCCTCGCTCAACACATCGCATCCGCTCTACATCTGGGTGTACCTCTTCTTCTTCAACGGTCTGTACGTAACACTATCTCATGTTGCGGACCGTTCTCGGTCGTCTCGTCTCGTCT
Organism: Rhodotorula taiwanensis; assembly: GCA_002922495.1. Lineage (NCBI taxonomy): Eukaryota > Fungi > Basidiomycota > Microbotryomycetes > Sporidiobolales > Sporidiobolaceae > Rhodotorula > Rhodotorula taiwanensis. The sequence goes on along the minus strand of PJQD01000047.1, from coordinate 62,771 downwards.
CGTCTCGTCGCGATTGGACTTGTCGGCGGAGCTGACGGCACGACCTCGCCGCAGATGGGTCGCAATCCCGCTCTTCCTCATCTACGACTCGGGCAAAGTCATCTTGTCGGCGCTGGAGAGGACGCCGGCCACGGCGGGCAAGCGGAAGTAGACTCAATGATGTGATACTGGGTAAAGCGAGTCCGAAGGCGAGCGAAGCCCGTCACTTCCGCCGTCTCTCATTCATTTCGCCCTCCCTTACTATATTCGGGCATGCCGACGTCAAAGTGTACATCACAACTTGACTTGCGACTCTTCGGGTTCCACCATTGCTGAGGTGATCATCCGAGAATGCTGTCCCCCAGTGAGTCGTTACCTCGACCAAGTTGCGCGGCGACCTGGGTAAATCTCTGGCTCAGGCGACTGAGTATGAGTGCACTCGACGCTGCAGCGGCCACGACCGCTTGCGAAACAGCAGCCGACAGCGCGCGTACATACAGCACAATTTTGACCTTCCCAAAAGGAGCCGGCTTTAACCCGGCTGCCATCGTGGGCCATTGCGCTTCTGTGATTTCGCGGCCACCGAGTACGTACAGCCATGTGTATAGCTGCCGCGTGTCGAGACCCGCAAAGAAAGAGACCGGCGTAGGCAGTACTGATGATATTCGTTTCAAAACAATTGAGCTACTTCCGAGACACAACACTGGTGGACGCGAGACCATACCGGATCCGACTCTAAATGGTGTACATGAAGTGCGGAGCCCTGCAGAGACATCCGCTTTAGCGCTCGCTCCGGCAGCAAAAGCAGAAACAAGCACGACTCACTTGTCACCGAGCTCGTGGATCTCTTCGACAGTGTACTCGCGGCCGGACTGCTGTTCGATGAGCTTGCGCGCGTTGGCACGCTTGAGCAGATAGGCGTAGGTCGGCGCGGCGACGAGGCCGAGAACGTTGAAGGCGAGAATGACGCTGTCTGCGGGAGCGACGAGCGTACGTTAGCGGATGCGCAGTACAGATCTGGGAGACTATATACTCACGACCAAGGGTGTACTTGGGCTTATCTTGCGTGCGATAAACATTCGACGACGCGAGGGCGCCGAGGTTACCGATTCCGATCTGGAACGCGGCTGTGGGAAGTGACCGACCGTCAGCACCGTTCCGATTCTGCCTCGAGAAAATAGACGCTCACAGCCGATAGCACGCTTAGTCTGTCCGCTGAGGTTGTTGGTGGCCCAGGTGACGCTCGTCGGCAGTCCGCCGTATCTACGCGGGGAAAGATTCAGCCTCCGGAAATTTGCGAAAGCGGCGGAAAACCTCGACTTACGCGCCGCAGGCGATCAGGAAGATACCGAAGTACTTGACGCCGTACTGTCGGTAGGAACGCTAGAAGGTCAGCGGGACACTACGGGATCGTCGCGATCGTCAGATTGGACGAACCGGAGCAGGCGTCACTGCGAGATCCAGAAGGCTCGTCAGCATACCGGTCTACGAGCGCAACTGAAGGTACAACAGTAGCGTGCGCAACTCGAGGCACAACAGTGCGCTGGACGGTGGTACTCACGTTGGATGATGAGACCGAAGAAGCAAAGCAGCAAGTCGATCATCATCCACCTGAACCGGGTCTTCTGCCTGTCGGCCATGATCGACGTGACGACTACAAATATGCACGCGACCGAATAGTAGGGGATAGTGAGGAGCTCTGTAAGGGAGAAGGACAGTCAGCTTCAGGCAGTTTTCCGAACGCAGGCTGCGGATCGCGAAAGTTTCAAGCTTACGGACTTGAGGGCGCGTAAACTTGCCGAACCCGGCGATGCTATAGAGAGGGACAAGAGAGTCAGTCGATCGCACGATCGGAGAAGTCGCCAAAGGAAGAGAGCAGGGAGCTGCAGAAAACGGCACGGAACCGGGAAAGTGCTCACAGAGTCGGCGAAATGAGGGAAATAGCGTAGAGGGGAACAACTACACCCAGGTAGTAACCAACATTGCTGGCCAAAGTAACAATCATTTAGCATCTGAGCCGGGCCGGGACGACAAGAAGAAGCTCACAGGTAGGTCTGCCAGTCGGTCAAAGCCTGCCGGACGTACTTCCACGAGACGACCTCGGACTCGCCGTGGACACCCGAGTCGATAGCCTTGCGGTAGATCAGCCAGTCGGCCTCCTCCTTGGTGAGCCACTTGCAGTCGGCCGGGTAGTCACTGATCGCCCAGAAGGAACCAATACCGGCGACCAAAGTCATGAGGCCTTCGAGCTGTAGGCGGTGTACTTCAGTCAGTAGCTCGTCGAAGTGCCCTTCAGTGAGGAGCGCGGTGGAAGCGCAGGAAGAGTCTGCAAGGAGTGGGAAGCTCACGATGAAAATCCAGCGCCATCCTGCGTAGCCTCCGACGCCGCCCATGAAGCCTGCCGCGGACACGATAGGAGCTGTCAGCTCGACTTGAGCGATACCAACGCAAAAGGGAAGACGGACCGATCCCGTATGCGAGCAGACTGGATGCGGAGGTTCTGTCAGTATCGATGCGAACAGCACAAACCCTTCCCCCGAACTACTCACCCACTGAAAGCGCCCGCAAGCGTAGCAGCTCCAAAGAAGAATGCCACGCGCGACTGCGAACGGTGGCGAGGGTACCAGATGGAAAGGTAGAGGATGACACCCTGCACCCAAGGAGAGCGATCTCAGTATCTGTTCCAGGTCTCGGCATGCTGTCGGAAAGGAAGTGCACAATCCACCTCCTAAGGCGAGCGGCTTGAATACGGGGAGCAGACTTACGGGGAACAGGCCGGCTTCGGCGACTCCGAGAGCCAAACGGGCGGCGAGAAGACCGCCGTAGCTTTGAACGACGCCCATGAGGGTCATGACAATAGCCCAGGTGGTCGTCACAAGGCCCTGTGTATCGAGTATGTCAGCCGCGCTCCAGACTGCCGTAAGGCGGCGTCGAGCTCACGAGCCAGTGACTCGGTCGGCGGAACTTCTTCATGATGAGGCTGCGGACAGGGGAGGTCAGGCGCGAGGTCGAACCGCAGAACACTGACCCGGAAGGCGTACTTGGCCGGAACTGCAGGACGGGAACAGTCAGCAATCATGTCGGAGAGATGGTCAAGGGAGGGAAGGCCGTACCTTCACACAGGCAGTCTTCGATGATGTCGGCGGTTGGACCGTCAGCTATACTATCGCATACTTCGACGGCACCGACGACATACACGTGATGAAGAAGCAACTGAGCGTAGTCTGCGATAGTCCGACCGGGAAAGTCAGTTCCCGCCGCAAAAGACCGATTCTTCGTCCCAGACTCACGTTGAACTCCTGGGAGTTCATCTTGAGCTCCTTCTCGAGACCCTGTGAGGATGTACGGTGTTAGGAGACCGTCACGATGGGAGAGGAGAGCCTCCGTCGGGGGGCGACACCTCCGCAGTCGGCGAGCGAAGCCTCCGCGGTCGGCCTCCCGGTCGGAGGAGCTCCGGTACACGTTGAAATCACGAACTTCGAGGCGCGCATTGCCTATATTGCCTCTACAGTGTGCAAGGAGTCAGCTGGGGACGTCGGGGCAGTCGCAGAACGACCCAGACGAACCGGTCCATGAAACTCAGGCTTTTTGCGAAGAAAACGGGCTCGTCAGCTGCGGGAAGTGGGCGATCACTACGCCGGCGACGAGCTTACAGGTAGAGAAGCCTAGGGAGGCAAAGAATCAGGTCAATACGGGAGCCTGCCTCAAAGCACTGAGCAGACGTACGAGAGGATGGGCATAATTCGGAAATCGACCTTTCGGTAAAGCTTGTCCTCCTGTATGCGTGACCAAGGCGGTATCAGTTATGCTCGGCGCAGAACAGCAGAAGCTGCGCACCTCTTCCGGAGTGAAGATGCGCGCGGGCGGTTGGATGCCGCCTTCAGCAACGACGTCAGCCTTTTCGACATGGTCGATCCGGTACTTCTCGTCGTCAATGGTCGGGTTTCGTTCGACATCGGACATCTTGGACATGGCTGCAGAGAGGTAGCTGATGACCCCGCAAGACAGCAGATACGGGCGGAGGAAAGAGCTGGGGGAACGAGCAAAGCCCGTGGGGGATAGGCGGCGAACTCCAGAGAACGCCCCGCAGGCGTCCACATCCTTCGGCGACTTCTGAGCAAATCAGGTCAAATTGTCCGGCCGCAAAGAGCAGCGTGTCCACGCCCCTCGTGGCCAATAAGAGCGCAGCAAGCATGTATCACCCGCCAAGAGAAGGCGATCGGAACGTCCGTGGGCCAGTCCTCGATCACTTTTTGAGGCTTCTCGTCCCGTCAGGCCGTCGGCATGAGGCATCGCAGTCAGGCGCAGTACTGTCTGCGACTGGCCTCTGTAAAGCCAGCCGCCCAGGTCACTCAATGACTTCCTGAGCTTTTGTCGTGACCGGACGGCGTGAACACGCCAGTTTGTCCGGATCATCTTGGCGCGCGTGCGCCGCCCGGAAAATGAGCGGCCGGCGCGGTTTTGAGCCGTCGGCATTCCGCAGCCAGTTACACATGGAACCTTCTCACCTTCTCTGTCTGCGCACTGCAGATCCCGACTGCAGCGGACTCGCTGTATTCTCGCGCAAACATGTGAACTCATGAAGTGTCCGTGCTTTAGCTACATACGAGCACCGGAAGACTCGTCAAATGTTGGGGTGCGGGTCGGATCGGATCCGATAACGATACGATGTAGCAGCCAGGCAGCGGCGGGGATAAGGGCATGACAGCATATATTGCAGATCTTCCGACGTTGCTGCGTCAGGTGTACTGGCTCAGAAACAGCCGCACCCGGCCTGCGTGTCTCTGCTCCTCGATCGCCCCAGGGGTCCACCAGGCATATTCGGGGAATGCTGCGGCGCCTATACCCGTGGTTCGGTATGCCCCCTTCGCGGCGAAGTCGTCCCTGTCACACTCGGCGATCGGCGGCAACTATTCATAGCATGGCCTGGACCTGTCTAGACCAGGATATTCCGCCTGACGCGGCTACTGTACTAAAGCTCGTTTCCAGCGGCTTATTCGGGCAATCGCCCTGTTACAGAAATGACAAGGTGTTTACAGCGCAAGCATCTTTACATATCAAGAAGACTCGAGAACAACAGCTGAGAGCAGGATAAGAACGAGAGCTCAAATGGTGTATACGAAGCCCGGCGCCCTGCGCGCGCAGTACCGAAGATCCGTCAGCTCCGTCCAGGTCTCGGCGAATCACGGAAATAACGCACTTGTCGCCCAGCTCTCGGATCTCGTCCGGAGTGTACTCGCGTCCAGACTGCAGCTCGGCGAGCTTGCGTCGGTTCGCGCGGCGGAGCAAGTAAGCGTAGAGAGGCGCAGCGATGAGGCCGCCGACATTGAAGGCGAGCATGACTCCGTCTGCAGTTGCGACCCCGGACAATCAGCTGCTGTACGCGCACTGGAAGCGTGACGAGAGACTTGCGACCAAGGAAGTATCTCGGAGCATCTTGCGAGCGGTAAACGTTCGACGAGGCGAGCGCACCAAGGTTGCCGATACCGATCTGGAAGGCGCCTGAAGAGAACGACAGCATCAGCGCGCCCACCTTCGAGCTCGAGGTGCAGCTGCGGGACTTACTGCCGAGAGCGCGCTTGGTCTGACCAGACAGGTCTGCACAGATCGAGTCGACGTCAGCAGGCATCTTTTCGATCCGAGTCAACTGAAGCATACTGTTGGTGAGCCAAGTCACGGCGGTGGGCAAACCGGCGTAGCTGTATTCACGCATGCATGTCAGCATCGCGTCGCCGCTCACCGAGCGCTCCGTACACTCACGCGCCAGACGCGATGAAGAACAGGCCCATGTATTTGACGCCGTACTGCAATCGGCGTTGGGTCAGTCTAAAGCAGCCGCGCGATGGAACCGGCCCTTCGAGAGTGGCGTACAGGTGCGGGCGTGACTGTGAACAAGCGTGAGGTCAGTCTCCAGGACGAGTGGCAGAGACGAGTGTTGACAGGCAATCCGACTCACGGTTGATGGTCAAGCCGATGAAGATGAGGACCATATCGATCATGATCCACTTGAAACGAGTCTTTTGCCGATCGGCCATGATCGCGTTGAAGATAACGAAGCAGCAAGCGACGGCGCTGCAGCACAAGGTAAGGAGAGGGATGTAAGACTTCCGCCGTAACTTCGAGGGAGGAAAAATGCTCACTACACCGGAACGGTGAGGAGTTCTGCGGAGAGGTTCGCCATCATCAGTTTCGCGGGAGTTGCGAATTTCGGCACCACCATGACTCACGGACTTGAGGTCGGGTGAAGTGACCGAAGCTTGCGATCATGCTCGGAGAGATCAGAGCGATGGCGTATACGCTGGGCGAGCGCGCTCGAGTCAGCAAACCCATCGACTGGCGCGAACAACTCGTCGGAGACTCACGGCACGTTGACGCCCATGTAGAACCAGATGGACAGGTACGTCTGCCAGTCGCAAAGCGCCTGCTTGATGTAGCGGATCGAGACCGTCGACGTCTCGCCGTGCGCGCCCGAATCGATCGCCTTCTGGTAAATAAGCCACTCCTTCTCCTCCTCCGTGAGCCACTTGCAGTCTGCCGGAAAGTCGGCGATGATCCAGAAGGAGGCGACACCAATCACAAAAGTCCCGAGGCCTTCGAGCTATCGGAAGTATACAGGTCAAGGTGGAATGACCGGGGTTGATCTCTTCATCCGGAACTCACGATAAAGATCCATCGCCAGCCCGCGTAGCCGCCAAGTCCGCCCATGAAGCCTGCAGTGGACGTATGAAAGGGAGACGTCAGCTAGTCTCCTGCAGGTCTGCTCAGTCGGGAGAGGAAGGACGAACCGATTCCGTAGGCGAGGAGACTGAGGGCGATCCAGGTCAGTACCACTGCAGGAACAGGGACGGCCAGGCTACCCAGCGACTCACCCACTGAAAGCGCCGGCAAGTGTGGCTGCTCCGAAGAAGACCGCGACGCGAGATTGCGAGCGGTGGCGGGGGTACCAGACCGAGAGGTAGAAAATCACGCCCTGAAACCGTAAACGTCAGGGTGTGCGCATTATGATGAGCGCAGATTGAGAGCTGCAGGCAAACTCACCGGGAACAGGCCAGCCTCGGCAACTCCGAGAGCGAGTCGAGCAGCGAGAAGGCCACCGTAACTCTGAACGACGCCCATCAGGGTCATGACGATCGCCCAGGTCGTGGTGACGAGACCCTGCGAGTAAGTCACGTATCAATTCCAGTTCTGTGTACGCCCGTCATCGCGGAATGAGGCACGGGAACGTACGAGCCAGCGACTAGGTCGGCGGAACTTCTTCATGATGAAGCTGCGAGGCAATGCATGAGCGGCTGCGAAGCGTTCCTTAAGTCCAAAGCGCTCACTTTGCCGGGACTGATCGAGGCGCGAGGGTACTTGAGTCAGCTCGAAGCACGAAGGAAGGCTACGGGGAAGGCTCACCTTCGCAAAGGCAGTCTGTTCGTGACGATGGATTCGTCGTCAGTGTCTCGCCGGCCAGTAGCAGAGCGTATTTTGAGTCACGCACAGGTGATGAAGAAGCAACTGAGCGTGGTCTGAGGAAGGGGAACTGAGGTATCAGTGAAATCCGACGAGGCCAGCGCCGGACGGTCCGACTCACGTTGAATTGCTGCGAATTCATGTGGAGCTCCTTCTCGAGACCCTGTGAGGATGCACGGTGTCAGGAGACCGTCACGATGGGAGAGGAGAGCCTCCGTCGGGGGGCGACACCTCCGCAGTCGGCGAGCGAAGCCTCCACGGTCGGCCTCCCGGTCGGAGGAGCTCCGGTACACGTTGAAATCACGAACTTCGAGGCGCGCATTGCCTATATTGCCTCTACAGAGTGCCAGGAGTCAGCTGGGGACGTAGAGGCAGTCGCGGAGCGACCAAGACGAACCGGTCCATAAAGGCCATGAGGTAGAGCACTCTGCGACGACGAGGACATCAACTACACGTACACGAGCCAGTACAAGTAGCTGCAGGACTCACGAGAGGATGGGCATCACGCGCAGGTCGACTTTGCGGTACAGTTTGCGTTCCTCCTCGGGGCTGAATCGGCGCGACGGTTCCGGCACCGTACTCTCGGTCGCGGGGACGGTCTCTGCATGTTCATAGTGGTCGACTTTGTATTTCTCCTCTTCGAGGGAAGGGTGGCGTTCGATGTCGGTCATTTCTGCGTCGCGAGCGGGAGAAGCAGATGATCGAGCGCACTCGCAGGAAGCGCTTTGAAAGAAGGAGGAGAAGCGGGGCCTGTTCGAGAAGCGAGAGCAGCTGCGAGCAAGTACAGTATGTACAGCAACGATCGCGGGGGATAAGTTTAGACACGATACTCTATCCCCGCTCGGAGCTAGCGTCGAATCAGCGCCAGATTGTCCGGCCGCCCGTTCGAGGGGACGTGCCGCCGGCACAGAGCGGACTGCAGTTTCCGTCGCAGCAGGAGAGTGACTGATCGACGTGATCGGAAGCTGCTCCGCGTCGGAACCGTTCAGCAGCAAGCGAGCGAGCGGCACCATCGAAACACGGGCCTTTGGAAGTGGTCCCACGCCACGCCGGGTGCAGCTCTGTGCCGCGCGAGCGCTCGGACTGCGCAGTTGCTCCTGTAGAGCTGTAGAAGCTAGGGTCTGCGGCTGTAAGAAGACGTGATCGAAGGCGTCGGCGAGCACAAGGTGGAGGCGACGAGTGGAGGAGAGATCCGACAACCGCGGAGGCTCTCGATGGCGCGTTCGCCGCGAAGAACGACTGCCTCCTGTTTCGACGTGCCTCTGCACGCAGCGGGCCATGCTTGATCAGCTCGGCGAGGGTGTCTCGATGTGACCGACAGAAGACGATGCCCAGCGCCGTCCGCTCGTTGCCTCCAGACCTCTCGTCGCGCTTCCACAACACCTCGATGCGATATCTGTCCAGCACGGTAGGCGACGGTATCGCTCACAAGCAGATCGCTCGCACAGCTCGCACGGCTTGAACGGCAGGTCGGCGCGCAAGAGACCCTCGCTTGAGTTCGCTGGATGCTGAACGCAACTGTTGCCTGGACGCGCAGCTCGCTCGGTTCGTTACTGCTCACTGCTTGAGAGCATCTATCACAGGGCGTATGGCGCGCGTCTATGGGTTGGGTATAGGGCCGACCTGCTGTCCAGCTCCGCCTGCCGTGCTTGCTCGTTGCTCCCCACGGTTGCCGCCATTCGGCCTCCAGCAATCTGCTCTATTGTACTCGGACCCGATTTCGCGGTGTCTCTCGGCTGCTTTGTGATGTCGACCTCAGTCGGGGAGACAGACTAAACGGACGAGACTATTCGGAGCTGGCCCTCCTTACCGTTCGAATCAACCCTGTAGGCCCTCCTCCACCTTTTTCGAATTTGGGCACAATTGCAATTCGCCCGATATCCGAGCTCTTCTGCCTTATGTCCCTCAATCTTTGTGAGCTGAGCGAGGAGTCCTTCCGCAGCATCGAGACCGGCAAGTTGAAGCCGCAGCACGACAGAGTGGAGGGGGAGGACCTGAGCGAGGAAAATGTCTTGGCTCGCCGCAGCGCGACACTTCGGAGGCGCGAGTCGCGTCGAAAAATAGCGTAGATCGCTCGGTCGCCTCACTTCCTCGCTCGCGTTCGCCACTCGACATCGCTTGACTCTCAACCCATGGGCAGCAAAGTCATTCTGCAAACAGAGCCAGTCGCAGTGCAAAGAGCGCGGGATCCCGCTCCTCCACCTGCGCCGCCGCCTTACTCGCCTTCGGTGACCGCACCGCCGGCGGGACTGCGCGTCCCTTGTTCGACGACGGCGGCGTTCCCGACTGACATGGCGGGACCGGCGCCGCTCAAAGACCTGGATGGCAGCCCAGTCTGGGTCGCTTCGGCGCTGTTCATGGACGGTTCGGTGCGTTTCGCCGTGGCGATCCGTCGATGTGGGGCGGTGCATGCCCTCCGACCGTGCACACGATCGCTGACCCCCTAGTCGAATCGCAAACCATGCAGGCCGTGCATCCATGCAAGGTGGCACGCGGACGAGTCATGATCTCGTTTGGCGGAGTCGAGCGAGATCACAAGGTGCGTGAGATCAGATGTCTGTCCCTCGTCGCGGTGTTCCTGGTTCGCTGACCTCGACTCGGGACGGACTTGCTTTCCAGGGTCGCTACGATATCCTCCCGCTCACGGACAACATGGAGTGGGTCACAGCAGGCTACGGAGAGGTTCCGAAAGGAAGGAGGCCCGTCGAAGGGGTACGTCAACCCTCGCAGGCTTTTTTTCGCGCCCGGTTCGCTGATCAACGCCGCTCCTTCAGGGCTTCGAATCAAACGGCGAGCACTTGTACCACGCGCTTGCGACTATCGACGGCGTACAAGTCCCGGGCAAGAGTGGAAAGCACCTTGTACGTGCATTTCCGCAGCACCGAGCGAGTTTCCGCGAGTCTGACCTCATCGTTCGACGGATCGCGTACAGCACGGCGCCAATTTTCCCTGGAGCGGCGTCGAGATGGTCTACGAGTGCGGATACAGCATCCTCTGCTGGAAGTGACTCCGGCCTCGCCGCCCTCCACCCGACGTATTGTTCTTTCCTCCTTCCCTCCCTCTCTCCTACGCTTGTTGTCTCCATCACTCGTACACCCCACACGAGCGCGCAAAGTCTCGCAGCTCTCTCATGTATCACTTTTTCACAGGGTTGTAAATCGCAGACGTCATCGGAGCAGCTGCGGGAGCAGCGCCGCCTGTCACGGGCCGGAAGCTGGAAGCTGCGCTCAGGCCCTCTGTCGGGTCCGCGGACGTCCCGGCTCGCTGGTACCGTCCTTGAAGCGAGACTACCTTGAGCACCTTGCTATGAGCAGCGGGTCTGGCGACTCGCTACCCCGGCTCGCTCACCGTCTGCGACGATGTCTCCTTCGCTGCGGCGGAACGAGGCGCTCGGCGAAGACGAGCCTGATGACGGCGACTTGCCCACCTACGACGCGACAGTAAATGATCCACCAAGCTATGGCGCACAACGTCTCGTATCAGTGACAGCCGTAGCAGCCCACCTTGACGTGCTGCGGCGTTTCGCGACGATCGAGAGTTCGGTTCGCGCTTGCTCGACTGGCTCCCTCGCACCACTCTCGCCGTCTCAGCGCTGGGCTGCCTATCTTCGCCTCGCGGCAGTTCGGCTCGAAAAGTGGGTCTACCTCATCGCCGAAGCCAGGACCACCAGACGAACCTGGGAGGAACAGGTTAACGCTTTGCCGGACGACGTTGCGCTCGTCTGGCACGCGTGGATGATTGCGGCCCCTCGCAGGTACGAGGACGATGTGAGGAGGGTGTGGTGGGACAGCCTTACCGAGTATGGGTCCGCGGCTGGCCGGGAAGCGCCGTTGAGGGGCTTCCCGCTGATCCTCCTGGTACGCGTTCCGCGAGCTTCCTGCCTTCTCTCTCTTCCTGATGTCGAAATACTCAGGCTCGACGTTTCGCTTCGGCCGGAGCAGGACTGGCCGAGCAAGAAGGCCAGCAGCTGTGGATTCGCAAGACCGGACTCGCCTGGGACGGGCTTCAAACGCTGCTCGACCCCGAGCCTCTCATACGATACCAGTGTCCTGCATGCGAGACCGAGCTCAAGACCCGTGCGTCTACCCTCGAATCGAGCCAAGCTATCCCGAACTGATGCTGTCAGAGTCCAGCTGCGCTCACCCCCGAAGGGACAGGGTTCTGCGATATGGGCTTTTCGGCCGTGTGCACAAACGAGACGTGTTTTCACGGTGGCGATTCATCGCCGTGCATCACGCGGGAGACGCTCGGGGTAAAGCGATTGCTCGACGACCTGCGCCTCGAACCGCCTTTGCTTCCGGACACCGATTCCGGATGGCCGGTGGCGAAGCAGCGCGAGCTCCAAGGCAAGGCGGTCCGGAGACTGGCTGGGTGCGCTTCTTTCATACGCCTGCAGGTTCAGCTCGGACATGTCCTGATGCGCTTTGCTCGGTAGAGGCATCTTGTCCCTCACGAGCGATCGCTACTCCTGGTCGACACGTCCGACTTCGTACAGCATTGTCAGCGCGACTCTTGTGCACCGGGACTTTGCCAAAGCCGTTCTGAGAGGACCAGACAACGGTGAAGCGGCACCGGCTTCGCTCAAACGACTCGAGCAGTCGCTCCTGAAAGACACCAAGCTTTCTTCTCGCGTGTGAGTTTGGTCGCGTCTGCATCTCCTTCCGGCGTCTCCGTGATTGACGCCAAGGTCTGTGCAGCATTCTGCACTTCTTGTCTGCGTATACGAGCCCACACGCCTGGTCGACCGACATCGCGATCGCCGCTCGTCGTCTGAGCGAGTTCACCCGCGCCCTCGATGCGCTCGGCTGGCTCGGACCGGGCTGGTCCACTACTAACATCGGTACGAGGAAGCTCCAACAGTGTATCGAACGGTACAGTCGGTGCGCCTTCCTTTATCCGTTGCGGACCGAGACTCGTCCTGACTGACGAAAAAGCGCTGGCAGCACGCTCGAGCTCTCGGGGCAGATCACGGCCAAGGGACCTCTGGTCGTCCCGCTCGATGTCGATCTCGTCTGGCACACGCACCTGCTCCAACCGAGTACCTATCGGTGAGCTCGTACCTGTTGAAGCGTGCGATGTTGGAACAGGCGAGCTGAACTGAACGCGGTTGGGGTTGTAACCCAGGCGAGACGTTGTTGAAATGTCGGGCACTTTCCTCGATCAGTACGTTTCGATGCGGATCTAGCTTACCTGCGAGTCTGCCGCTGACTCCAGTGAATGCTGCCAGCCACGACGCACTGGAAGAAACCATCGCTGCGGAGGCATTTGACCGTCTCGCGAGAGCTTGGATCGTTCGTACAGAGCTATTTCACCGCTTCGTCGAGACTGCATGCTAAGGGTCTCTCTTCATGGAGCAGAAAAGCTATAAACAGCAGCCGTTCTCAGCTTGGTCCGCACCGTCCGCAGCAGGGATCAGCGCGCGCCTGAAACGTCTCGCGCGCACACCTGCCCCCCTCACAGCTTTGACCGCTCCCGAAAGTCGACCTTCGACGCATTCGTCCGTTCTCGTCCACGTCGAGAAACAGGCTGCGAGGCGGAACCGCCGAATCGAAGGCGATCTCGATCCGCCGTTCCTACGCCATCGGGAATCGGACGCCTCGGACGGCCAAACGGACGGCATCTGGTGCGTTACGGAGGCAACTGCTAGTTTAGCGGGCAGCAACATCCTCGGGTACGTAGGAGTTGGCAAGGATAGAGTCGACCGGATCCGCGAGCTGACCCGTTGCCGTCCGGTTTTCCAGCGTCGACGGCTTCTCGCCGCCTGTAAGAAAGTCCGGTATCAGACTACGCAGCCTGCAATGCTGAGACTGAGCTATACGCAGACCTGCTGGGACTCGTACGTTCACCACGCCGCATACCGGCCTTGGCACGGCCCGTCCGACGCGCATTCGTCAGTCGAGCGTGACTGTGAGTCCCTTTTCACGCTCTCCTCGTGCATGCGAGTGCGTACCTTCTATGTCTGTGAGCGAACTGACTCTGTGAGCGTGATCAGTCGGCGATGCGTACCGCCGGCCAGCACCGTCCGTACCGAGTGAGGATCTGAGTCTCGGTGACCGCTTGACACTTTGTGCTGATCTGGTACCGCCTGCGTATAGTCGGTCCGAGGCCGTTCTGAGCTATCTCTCTTGCAACGTGGAAGCGGGAAGCGCCCTTGTATGGTTGCGCAGTAGAAGGCGAGGTGCCAGAGGTTTGCCACTCGACGGCTCGACCCAGTCAGCTGCTCGTGTTCCGGTTCGGAGTCGGCTGTAATGGTTTGCGGAAGCTGCGCGAGTGTCGCACACAGAGTGTGGAAACGCAGGAGCGAGAAAGAAGAGAAGCCAAAGGAGAAGGAACGTTTCCCAGAGACCCGGCGAGGGAGCCTCGCGTCCGAACGAGACTTGGCCGTTTTGACCTCGAACACCTCCCGTCGCCAAAGTCTAACGGACTTGATTCGATCGCCCCTTCTCTCCCAGCTAGACTCAAGGTCTCGCTGCTGCAAGGTGCAATCTCGTTCCTGTGCGCTGTACAGAGCGAGCGACTTGTCGTGTTCGCCCCCACCAACCTCGAGCCAAACTTTGCCCCTCCTCTCGTTCCCGTTCACCCGGAACGACGCCCCGTCGACTCTCACTAGCGTATCAGCGACTCGTACAGAGCCGGGCACCCAAGCGCGCAGCAGAGATGGAGGTCAGTCCGCCTTCTGTCGCTTTCCTCGCTCCAAACTCGGTGCGGTCATCCTCGACATCACCGCGTCGAGCGCACTTCCACACACTCCGACAGCGTCAAGAGACGTATTATTCGGCATCGGGGAGTGCCTGCGTAGCTGCGCGGGCAACAGGGTGGACGGAGGAGCTTGTCGAGGGTCGAGGTTGGACGAGTGATCAACCGCGCGTCGACTCGCTCAACAGCCGCTTGGGAAGTCGGAGACGCACACGGGACATGTCAGAGGGACTCGGTTGGCGTGCAGAGCTGGACGATGGCCATGTCGGACGAGGACGCGGGCGAGGTGCATGCGCGGCCTCTCGCTTCACCAAACTCCTCCGTCACACCCGGCAGCACACTCTGGTCCGGGAACAAGCTGGAGCTGACCGGTTTCTCACTCGCAGGCCATTCTCGACTTCAACCAACCGCTCGATGTGACGTTGCTGGACCAGGTCGCACAGGTCTTCCTGACCGGATCGGGGACCCAGGTACGTTCCACCTCACACTCGACGCGATCTGCCTCTCCATCGGGCATGGGCTGACCGCGAGAATCCCTGTGCACAGCAACAACAAGCGTCGACCGTCCTCGCCCAGTTCCAGGAACACCCCGATGCGTGGCAACGCGTCCCGGCCATCCTCGAGACGTCTAGCAATGGGCAGACCAAATACATCGCGTTGCAGATCATGGACCGCCTGATCAAGACGCGATGGAAGGTCCTCCCCGAAGAGCAACGGAGCGGGATCCGGAACTTTGTCGTCCAGGTCATCGTCAAGACGAGTTCAGACGACGCGACGATGCGCCGCGAAAAGAGCTTCCTCAACAAGCTCAACCTCATCCTCGTTCAAATCCTCAAGCAAGAATGGTGCGTGTTCGCTTCTCGGCGGCTGCTTTGCCGGGAGGCCGCCCGCTGACACCTCTTCGATCGGGGCAGGCCGCACAACTGGCCGACCTTCATCCCGGAAATCGTCTCGTCGTCGCAGGCCAACGTCTCGATCTGCGAGAACAATATGGTCATCCTCCGCCTCCTGTCCGAAGAGATCTTCGAGTACTCAGCCGAACAGATGACAACCGCCAAGACCAAGGCGCTCAAGGCTCAGATCGTAAGTCGACCCGTCCAGAGCTGCCCTCATCGTGCTCGGTGCACTAGCCTTGTACTATTCAGCATGTTTCTGTTGGGAGTCAGCGCCTTACCATGCGAGCTGTCCTGCCAACAGTGCCAAGAGTTCGCCGAGGTGTTTTCGCTCTGTGTCGAAGTGCTCGAAAAGGCGGACAAGGCGTCGCTCATCAAGGTCACGCTCGAGGCGATGCTCCGGTTCCTCAACTGGATCCCGCTCGGCTACATCTTTGAGACTCCCGTCATCGACCACCTCATCGGTCGCGTGAGTCGCCGCGTTCCGGCGCGAGCGTTTTCCGAGCACCTCGAAGGCTGACAGGGCCTGCTTCTTCACACTTCACAGTTCCTCGAAGTGCCCGAGTTCCGTAATGTCACCCTCAAGTGCCTGTCCGAGATTGGTGGCTTGCAGATCGGCCCCGAGTACAACCAAAAGTTCATCATCCTGTTCAACATGGTGATGACTTCGGTCAACAAGATGATTCCGCCTTCTACCGGTGCGCAGCGCGCCCATATAGTAATTGTGACGTAATGAAAGCTAACGAGGAGTCAACGCGCCGCAGACATCGCCGGCGCGTACGAAAACTCGTCCGATTCGGACCAGGAGCTCGTCCTCAACCTCGCCCTCTTCCTCACCAACTTCCTCTCTTCGCATGTGACGATCCTCGAGACGCCGAGTCACCGCGACGTCCTCCTGAACGCCCACCTGTACCTGATCAAGATCTCGCAAGTCGAGGAGCGTGAGATCTTCAAGATCTGCCTCGAGTACTGGGCGAAACTCGTCGCCGACTTGTACGACGAGATGCAAAAGTTCCCCGGAGGCGAGTTGGCGGCGAACCCGTTGTTGAACTTGGGCGGGTTCGGAGGGCCGGGAGCGGGAGGCGCGCAGCCTGGACGGAGGGGGATCTACACCGAGGTGTTGTCCAACTTGCGGTTGGTCATGGTCGAGCGGATGGCCAAGCCGGAGGAGGTGAGCTCGGCTCGGCTTACTTCCTCCGTTTGCGGTTCAAAGTGACTCATCGCGACTGTCACCGTGCAGGTTCTCATCGTCGAAAACGACGAGGGCGAGATCGTTCGCGAGTTCCTGAAGGACACCGACACGGTCGTCCTGTACAAGAGCATGCGCGAGGTCCTCGTCTACCTGACCCATCTCGACGTCGTCGATACCGAGATGATCAGTGCGTCCTGCTCCGTGGTTGTGGATCAGGGCGAATCGAACTGACAAGGGTTCTCTTGCAGTGACGGAGAAGCTGTCGAAGCAGGTCGACGGGTCCGAGTGGTCGTGGGCCAACTTGAACACGCTTTGCTGGGCGATCGGTTCGATCTCGGGCGCGATGAACGAGGAGACCGAGAAGCGCTTCCTCGTCACCGTCATCAAGGGTGGGTCCTCGCCTGCATCGCTGGCCTCTTATGCGGCCACAAACTCATTCGAACGTGATCCTTTACAGATCTTCTCGGGCTGACGGAGATGAAGCGCGGCAAGGACAACAAGGCCGTCGTGTGAGCTCGACCTTCCGTCCCAGTGGTAAAAGGCTCCCGAATGAACTTACACGCGACCCTGCAGCGCATCCAACATCATGTACATCGTTGGACAATACCCGCGCTTCCTCAAGGCGCATTGGAAGTTCCTCAAGACGGTCGTGAACAAGCTGTTCGAGTTCGCGCACGAGACGCACGAGGGAGTCCAGGACATGGCTTGCGATACCTTCATCAAGATCGCGCAGAAGTGAGCAGAGGCGCTGTCACTGGGCATCGTCGCGTAAAGGGACTGACTCGGACCTACTCCCGCAGGTGCCGACGACACTTTGTCATGCAGCAGTCGGGCGAGTCGGAGCCGTTCATCGACGAGATTCTCCGCAACCTCCAGCGCATCACGTCGGATCTCTCGCCGCTTCAGATCCACACCTTCTACGAGGCGGTCGGCTACATGATCTCGGCGCAACCGAACAAGCCGCAGCAGGAGCAGCTCATCGCGAACCTGATGTCGGCGCCGAACGCGGCGTGGGACAGCTTGATGGCGCAGGCGGCACAGAGCGGGACCGAGATCCTGTCCGATCCGGAGAACATCAAGATCCTGTCCAACATCCTCAAGACGAACACGGCGGCTTGCTCTTCGATCGGAACCTTCTTCCTCCCTCAACTCGCGCGGATCTACATGGACCTGCTCGGTCTGTACACGGCCGTGTCCGGCATCATCTCGGCGACGACGGCGGAGCAGGGTCTCATCGCGACCAAGACGCCCAAGGTCCGAGGCTTGCGAACGATCAAGAAGGAGGTTCTCAAGCTCGTCGGCGAGACCTACATCCGCAAGGCGGAGGACCTCGAACAGGTCAACCGCGACCTCGTGCCGCCTCTGCTCGAAGCGATCCTCGGCGACTACAAGCAGAACATTCCCGCAGCACGCGACGCCGAAGTCTTGTCCACATCCGTGACGATCGTCTCGCGTCTCGGCGTGAGTCGCCGACAGATCGCGCCCTGCGAAGGACTTTCCGGTACTGACGTTCTCAATTTGCAGCCGCTCATGACAGATAAAATCCCCGCCGTCTTGGACGCCGTCTTCGAGTGCACGCTCGCAATGATCAACCAGGACCTGACCGAGTTCCCCGAGTGAGTCTGCGGCTGCATGCGAGAGCTCGCTTTGTGGTTCTCACTGACGGCATGATCGTATGACAGACACCGCGTCGCCTTCTTCAAGCTGCTACGTGTGATCAACTTGAACTGCTTCGACGCGCTCCTCAAGCTCCCGCCGCAACAGTTCAAGCTCATCATGGACTCGATCGTGTGGGCGACGAAGCACACGATGCGCGACATCGGCGACCTCGGCCTGATGATCTGCGTCGAGCTGATCGACAACGTTGTGGCGGCCGGTCCGGCAACGTCGAACGGCTTCTTCCAGGCGTACTACCTCGCCCTCCTCCAGGACATGTTCTTCGTCCTGACGGACGCAGATCACAAGTCGGGCTTCAAGTCTACGGCCCTCGTGCTCGCGCGCCTCTTCAAGCTCGTCGAGCAGGGCGACATCCAGGTGCCGCTCGACCCGTCGGCCCCGTCAAACCCGGCGTTCGTGGCCGACTACACGGCGAACCTCCTCAAATCGGCGTTCCCGCATCTGCAAATGACGCAGATCACGGCGTTCGTCGCGGCCCTGCGGGAGCAATGGGGCGACTTCAACAAGTTCCGCATCACCTTGCGCGACTTCCTCAGTGAGTCTCGCATCAAACTCTCGTCATAAGGGAACGAATAGCTGATTTAGGATGGCCACAGTCTCTCTACGCGAGTTCCAAGGCGAGGAGGCGACGGAGATCTTCCAGGAGGAGAAGGAAGAGGAGGCCAAGCGCAAGAAGGAGGAGGAGCAAGCGCGTGCGGCAGCAGTTCCCGGCATGCGTGAGTGCCTTTTCTCGCTCGAGAGTTCGCGGGGTGACCGTTTCTGATCCATTCTTTGCACGCCATACAGTCAAGCCGGACCAGATGGCGGGCGACGAGGAGCTCTAAAGCGCCGAGACTCTGGCTGCTTACCGCTCTCGTACACTCTCTCGGGTCTCTACTTACGTTCACCCTTCCTTACGCTTTCCCATGCCGTCGAGCGTACATATCCATACGTAGCGCGGTACTGTAATCATTTGCGCAACTTTCTGACCCTCGCTGTTACGGAAGCGCTAGGTCGAAGAGCGAGAGGTTTCCTGTGATGGGAACGATTGCAATGCAAGGGAAGTGTCTGTCAAGCGAGCCGAGGAGTGGAAACAGAGGACTATGAGACATGAAGTGTAACGTGTAAGGACAGACGGCGTTCTGATCAGACTGGCGCGAAAAGCGAGAAATCCTGCGGAAATGTTCATGGGGGAAAAGGCAATCGAGGCGATGATGCGTGGTCGTTAGGAAAGCGGTATGCGTAAGAGGAGGAGGTTGAGCGTAGGGCATGAGGGGGAACAGCGTCGTCGTGAGGCGGGATATACAGGGAGAGGCCGTCGCGAGCCTGCTTCGCTCAGGCCTTGACAGGGGGAGGCGTGATCCGCGAAACGACAGTCGGCGACGGCTTGAGGTCGCGCTTCACGCGGGCGCCAGCGCCGCCGCAGAACGCGGTCGTCGGGATCGGGACGGCCGCTCCGGACCAAGGGTTCGGGTACGAGCAGCCGGCTGCAGCCGTGTAGAAGCTCGACGAGTCGGTCGGCTGGACCCAACCCGTTCCGACGTCGACACTGCTCGAGTTGACACCGCTCGGGAACGAGGTCGGCTGAGGTGGCGCCGACATGGTGACGATGCTCGCGGTCTGAGTGTAGGTGGGCAAGTTCGAGACCGGCGTGAGGTAGGGGCCAGTGGACGTCGCGGCACCGATGGTGGCGGGCGGCCACTGCGAGTACTGAGCCGACATGGTCTGGTTGATGATCGTGCCGGCACCGGAGCCGCCGGTCATCCAGGCCGAAAGCGTTGGAGCGGGGAGGCTCGTGTAGGCCATGCCCTGACCGGCAGCGAGCGACGGGCAGACACCCACGGCCGTGCGCGGGTTCGACGGGACCCAGCCCTCCTTGAGGCCAAGCTGGTAGTTCCACATCGGGTTGGCGACATCGCCGAACGTGCTCGAGTAGCCAGTCTTCCAGGTCCAGAAGAAGAAGTGCTGCCGAGACGATCGAGGCGTCAGTTTCGGCGGCTGGGATCAAAGCTGTCGAGGTAAGCTCACCTTGAGCGCGTCCATGTGGGCCTCGGCGACCATGCGGAGGCCGTCTTTCCTGGTCTGATTCCAAGCTTGCCAGTTCTGCGAAAGGGCGGTTCAGCTGCGACGTTCCTCTGCATCGATCTCGGCGGGCTCGTCAAGGCTCGACTCACGTTCCAGGACGAGCAATCGCCGACAGCCGCGAAGCCGGGTGGGTAGGTCGTACCGGGAACGTAGTAGGTTCCGTCGTAGCGGTTCCCGTTGCCGACATTGTTGAGCCACTTGCCGCAATCGTTGACTACACGAGATGGACGCAGCTCGTCAGTTACTGACTCGTCTTTGAAGTTGCGGAACGGGCACACGCACTCGCGAGGGACCACTCGCCGCCGAGCGTGAGACCGAACTGGAGAGTCGAGGCGTTGAGCGGTTCGGCCCAGTAGTTGCAGGGCTGCGATTCGTGCGGCGAAAGTCAGACTTCCGAAGCACGAGAGCTCACGAACAACCTTGGTCGACTCACAAGGGAAGCCTGGTAATCGAGACCCCAAGTGTTCGGAGCCGAGAAGCAGAGGTAGCGATGCGAGTCGATCGCGACGCGGTCCCAGCCGTTCAGGAAGCCGTTCCAGCCGCCGGCGGCGACCGGCACCGATAGCGACGAGAAGCCGTCGTGGAAGCCGATGAAAGGTCCCTTGCCCGCTCCGAGGCCGGTAATCGCGCGCATCTGGTTATACGTCTCGAGGTAGCTGCGGAAACAACGCCGGGTCGTTAGCGGTCTGTCCCGCCCTTATTTGGCGCGCACGGACAGGGCACAGTCGAGCAGAGGGTCCGACTCACAAGCTACGAAGCGGGTCCATGCCGATCGACGTGGCGTACGGCTCGTTCAGGACCGAGAACATCGGCACGACGTGCTTGTACTGGTCTTGCGAGATGAACTCGGTGATCGTTCGGATGTAGTCGAGCGTGCGCTGCGCGTTCGCGACGCCCATGACGCCGGCGAGGAAGTTGATGCTCCCCTGCTTGCCCGAGTGGTTGTACCCGTTCTGCGACCCGGGCACGGCGTGGAAGTCGAGGTTGATCCGGAGGCCGTACTTGCGCGCCCACTCGATCGCCTTGAGCAAGTACGTCCACGAAACACCCTGCAGGAACGGTTCGCCGTCCCATGTCTCGATCGCCCACCAACCGAACGGGATCCGCACCCAATTCAGGCCGGCGCCGGCGATCTCGGCAAAGTCCTTCTCGGTGATGAAGGTCTCGTAGTGCTCCGTCATGGCGTTCGTCAAGTTGGAGCCGAGCTGCTGCGACAGCGTCCATTCGTCGATAGCCGGGTTCGCGGTCGAGTTCGGGTTGGCATATTCGGTCGGCGAGTTGAACAATTCGAACATGGCCGGAACGATGAACGGTTCCAGGACGAGCCAACTGCGCGTGCGAAGAAAGTGCGTCAGTCACCCGGACCAAGCAAAGACAAAATCGCTTTCAGAGACGCACCCTCCGATGTTGACACCCGAGATGCGGTGGACGTTGTAGTCCCACGTCTCGTTCAGAGCCGGCACGTCGGCCTGCGCGCGAGCCGAGTTGTTGAACGGCGTGGAGACCCAGTAGCCGCCTGCGCGCGATGTCGGCCGGATCGTCAGCACTTCAGCACACGCACTTGAACGCCAGCGCAGCTCTGACTGGCGCGCGAACCCCAAGTCCGGAACGCACCAAAGTTGTTGATGTAGGTAAAGTTGGACCCGTCGGCGAGGTAGACGACACTGCCGTTACCGCCAGCGGCCGCGTTGTGCCAATCCGCCGGCGGCGTCTGTTCCGTCGGAATTCCCGGGGGCGCTCCGTCGTTGCTGCTCGTTGCCGAGTTGATCTTGTTCTTGCCGCTGTCGGCGTTGTTCCGACTCGTGACGACGCCGACGGGGATCGCGATCGCCGCGATCAGGACGAGGAGCGCCGCGAGCGCGATCAACCACTTTGCGAGAGTCGACTTGCGCGCCCACCAGCCTCGGGCGCCGCGACGCGGACTGTTGAGCGGGTCGTAGTCGGCGGCGTCGTATCCCTTCTTGCGGAGCTGGGAACGGCCGTCGCGGGCGGCACCGAGGGCGCCGAGTCCTCCGGCCGCAGCGGCGCCACCTTCGAACGCCTCCTTGCCGAGGTAGCTGTCGCTCCTGCCGGCCTGCGCGCCCGCCGGTCCGTTCCGGTACATGATCTGGTTCAGATTGGCACTCGAGCCCCACTCGGAACTGGCAGCGCCGCCTCCTCCCGCGCCGTACTGCGACCCTTGCTCGGAAGGCGAGTACCGGCCGCTCTGGCCGTGGAGGGCCGGATCGGGCGAGTCGTACATCCCTCCCGCGATGGCGTAACTCGCCGACGTCCCCGGTCGTGTCGAAGGGACGCTGGCGCGGAACGGATCGCGCGCCGAGTAGTCGCTGTGGGTGCTGTCGGACCGGCCGTGTTGCGCAAGGTACGACGGCGGTCTCGGCAAGCTCGAATTGGACGCCGGCAGCGGTGCCGCGGCGTAATGCGGTTGGACGACTTGCGGAGTTTGAGGCGTGATGGAGCGGATCGGAGGGTAGGCGCCGTCGTTTAACGGGACCGAGGCGTAAAGATCGGCCGAGGATTGAGCGCCTCCGCCGGCGAGGTCGTCTCGTCTAGGCGCGTACGGAGGTCCGGCCATGCCTAGCTAGATGTGACGAGAGAGCGAGACAGGAACAGTTCCGTAGAGGCGGGCGTCCGAAAGAGACGGTGGAGGGACGGGGCGTGCCAAAGTAGAGGCGACCCGGGAGAAACGCGTCTCGGCTGAACTTTTTCCGAGTTTCGTCAAGCACTGTTGGACGCAGGGGGGAGACGACAACGCGCAGTGTCAGTACGAACTGTCAAGAACCTGACGTTCTGCAGGCGTTCGGTGTGATTGAGAAAAGGGATCGCGTGGTTCAGAACGGGGGGAGAAATGTCTCGGCAGAGTCGGTAAGCTGCAAGGGATCGACAGCTGACGCCGAGTCTCACAGGGCGCCGCGCACTGCCGGACCACCTCTGGACACCTCGTCGTAGCCCACAGCACCTTGTCCGACAGTCTGCGAACGC
The DNA here is from genome assembly GCA_002922495.1 of Rhodotorula taiwanensis. Lineage (NCBI taxonomy): Eukaryota > Fungi > Basidiomycota > Microbotryomycetes > Sporidiobolales > Sporidiobolaceae > Rhodotorula > Rhodotorula taiwanensis. The sequence continues at coordinate 39,833 of PJQD01000047.1, read as the reverse complement.
GATCGCGAAGTGTGCGAGGCGAGGGAGTCCGTGCCCCGGATGCTCGAACCGAGACGCGTGACAGTTCGCCCACCCGTCTCGCCTCGTTCTCGATTCACAGACTAGGCCGTTCGGATGGGAGGGTGTCCAATGGCGTATGAGCGCCGTGCCCCCTTGCGCTGTCGAGAGAGTCGCCGCGTGCGAGATCCCCGTCCGCGGGGGAGACCCTTTGGCTCGAGTCTGTATCCGCGGTCACACCGTCCGACACGACAAGCGGAGCCTGAAGAGTGACCTAGGACTGACCTCGTGATGCAGGTCCGGACAGCGATACGGCGAGACTGAGGGAGAGGGAGACACGAGGGGGGAAAACCGAGGGCCAAGCGGAGTCGCCGCGACTTTCTCACAAACTCTGTTTTTCCTCGCGCTTCGATTCGAGCGATGCAGACTCGTGCTTGTATCAAGCAGTATCCGAGCCTGTGCGCCCAGCCGAGAGCGCCACTCTATAGACGATTGCGAGTCCACCGTCCTAAATTAAAACGTGTCTCACTTTTTCTCCCGTGACTGACGATGGGATCGCCTTCTCATTTTACCCACGAGTACGAGTGCATATAGGCAGACACTATTCCGCTACTTCGTATCTCTGCTGGGTCACGGTCTGTACGGCGACCTAGACGAGAACGCTGCCGCGCCGCCAAGACATCGGCGCGTCCTCCTTCGATGCGTTGGTCCCGAAGCCTGCTTGTTACGGCAGTCATGCGCGCCGGCTCGTCTCGACCTCTCCGGCGGCATGTTGGCGTCTGGTCGGAGTCGCGCTTCGAGTGCCGAGCAAACGCGATCATTGGAGGACGCCGGGACGAGAATTATGTGCGCGAGAGAGAAGAACAAGCGCGGGCGTCGCGATGCTGAGCCCGCTGACACCGTAGAGCGCCGGGAAAGAGACAGTCATCGTGAACCGGCTCTCGGGGCCCTTTCTAAGGCTGCCCCGCTGCCGTCGAAGTCGGTACCGTAATCCCGGACCGTTCGGAAGGTCTCGAAGTCGGCCAGAGGACCGAGGCCTCCTCGACGACTTGCACAGGCGGCGAAGCGTTCGAGAACGGTCCCGTGGAGTACGAAGGCCAGTCGCCCGCCCAGAATCCGGGTGTCTCGCGCGAAAAGAGGCCGATGCTGCCGAGATCGTCGTGAGGCCATGGGAGGGGGGACGTCCGACCGGACCGGAGGACGGCGACGGTCGGTTGCGGAGGAGGCTCGGTCGGGTTCGGTGCAGAAGTGACACCCCAAGAAGACAGACCGACGCCGACGACTGTGAGTTCAGAGCGTATCAGCTGCCGTGCGCAAGGAGAACCTGGGAAGCAAGGGGCGAACGCACCTTCTCCCTCATTCGGAGTCTCGGACAGCTGGTCGAGCAGCTGCGAGCACTTGCGGGCCCAGTCGTTCATCCTCGCCTTGGCGAGCATGCCCCGGTCCTCGGTCGTGATCGGACCTCCGACCCTCGTCAAGTATTCGACCTCGCGCGCGTTCTTGGTCATCGATTCGAGGTGCCACGACAAGCCGAGCCACAACCGCTGCATCTGTTCGAGCGTCGTCTGACAGATGACGAGTGCGCGTTCGAGCGGCTCGACTTGGTACTTTGGCGTCTCCGACGGGAGCGTCTTGAGCAGGGCGGAGGCGGCCCGACCCGCCATCATGATTGGTTGCGAGATGGTCGGCGTGCACAGGAACGCGTCATTCGAGATGAGGCCCGAGTAGGCGAGCATGTCGCCGACGCTGATGGCGGATGACCCGCTCTGCGGTGTGACGCCGTCCGCTTCGGGGCTCGCGACGCCCGGCTGGGTATACAGAAGCGCCGCCTGATGTATCGCCAAGTGGACGGCTTGGTGCCATAGCGAGAGCAGAAGAAACACAGGCGCACAGCCGGCGCTCACGTAGGCGCTGAAAGTGTGGATCGAGAACTGTAATGGCGGCGGCAACGAGGCTTGGAAATGCGCGAGCTCGAGCTGGACCCGTTGCGGGACGTGCGGGACCGTCGAGGTAGCCGAGTTGGCGTTTACCGAGTCTGAGACGTTGCCGAGGATAAGTAAGAGGCGGCAGAGGACCGGGAACGGGTCGGGAAGCGCGGCGCCCTGCGCCGTTCGGATGGTTTCGCGCGGAGGTGGGAGGTCGATCTAAACGGTACACGCACTGTGAGCCAACTCTCCATCTGAGCGAGCGCTCGCAGAAAAGAGGAGAGACACACGTCTATTTGCGATATCGGAATGGTCGTGAGGCGACCAGTCCCGCACGAGAGGATGCGGTCGAGGCAAGCAACGGCCCAAAAGATGCGCGACCGCAAGGCGGCCTCCCTGTGGTCTGTCGTCGGAAACGGCTGCGGATCGACTTTGTCAGCCGGTTGATGAGGGACAGAAGAGAATCGATTGCACCTTGTGCAAGCCCAGATCGATCGCGGTCCGGATCGCCATGCCGGAGTAAGCCCAGAGGCCGCTATCCCGATCTGCGCCGTGCTCGTGATATGCCAAGAGGAGAAGCCCATAGACGACTTCGAGAGTCGGTAACGCAAGCTGTGCAACGGCGAGAGCTTTCGCTCGATCTGCGAGGGTCTCGGCCGGCGGACAAGGTGTTTCGGGTCGCATCCTGCGTGGCCCGCGCCTCAGTCTCGTGTGGGCTAGACCAGGGCAGGCGATGTCTCATCGACTCACCGTTTGACGAGCATGGTCATGCCGACGAGCACGACCTCGCTGAGCGTGCCACGCGCCAAGGCGTCGAGCGTGTCGGCGAGCGGCATGTACGGTAGGTAGTTCTCAAAGAGCGTATAGAAAGTTCGGACGGTCGCTTCTGCCTGCGCAGTACCGATCATCGGTTCCTGTGGGACTCCCGGCGAGGTCGGCGATTGGCCGGGTCCGGTAGCAGGCGATTCTCGCTCGGCGACGACGACCGACAACGACCGGAACGGCGCGCCCGGCGGCGCGACGGAAGTCAGGCCTGGGAAGCGGAAGCGTCAGTTCCGGATGCCTTACGAACCGCGACCTTCCGAAACATGCGAAGGTGCGGCGGGGTGAGCCTAAGCGGACACACCGAGCCACCGGAAGAACGGTTGTCGAACTTGGACGGGAGGCGCCGCCGCAACAGGCGGCGACCCTTCCATGTCACTCCCCGCCAGCGGTCCTACCGTCGTCGGTCCTGGCGATGTTCTCCAAGTCGACGCGGGGTCGCCGACGCCCGCCGTCTCCTCGGTGACCGAACCTCGCTGCCGCTGCGATTTCCTTGAATTCCCCGCCGGGTCGTACCAACACTGGAACGACTTGCGGCTGCAGCGGACGCAAGGCGGCGCTTCCCCCGAGCAGCGGACTTTGGCCGTGAAGCACGCGACGCAAGCTCGTTTCACGCGACTTTTCGACACCGCGTTGGTTGAAGAATCTGCGGTGGGCGGGGTCGGCGGTGTGTGCGCGTTAAAAAGGCGGCGTCCTGTAGACGTGGACGCGACAGTCCCTCCTTGAGTCGCCATGTCTGGAGGGCCGAGCTGCACGGCACTCTTGCGCCGTTTCTACGCGGAAACGCCTTGATCGAGAGGACCTTGAGCAAGCGGCGGGGGAGTCGGCTCGCTCGTCGAATCTCGGCCGGCGCCAAACTGCTGCGGGCCAATCTCTCAAGCAGTCTCTCTCCCGGCCCCCCGATCATGAGCTTGATGCGATCTGGCAAGCAGTGAATTCTCTGATCCATCGGACAAGAGCAAGTCTTCCCGCAAGTCCGCCCCGATTGCAATGCGCTTTCCGGGAAAACAGCGACGTGCGCTCCAAGGCATGCCGTCGGCTCGCCTTTATAGAGAAGCACTGCCTTTATTACCCATCAGAAATTATCTATATGTACGACCCGATCAGAAAGCCGCGTCGAGGATCTGGCATTTGATGGCTGCAAGTCGGCGAGATTAGCCGGCCCACCCTCGCCGGAACGGAGACGCGTATGCTCACCTCCGCGACTCGGATCGACCGCGGTCTCGAATGCCTCGATGGCAGTCTCGAGAGTAAACCGGTGCGTGACGAGCGGTTTCAGGTCAATCAGTCCGCCTTCGACGAGACCTGGTGGCGCGAAGGGAGGGGACAAAGTCAGCTGCGGCTTCAGGAACGACGGGTACAGACAGTCGACGCACGGATCGCTTTCGGGTACTGGTTTGCGTAACGGTACTGCGCTTTGAGGTCGACCTCGTTCACGCTCATGTGCATAAAGGGCAGGTTCTGGAAGTCCTTGCCGACGCCAATCACAAACACGGTGCCGCCAAACTTGCTCGCATAGATTGCCGTCTGTACGCTCGACTCGACGCCGGTGCACTCGAGGGCGACGCTCAGGCCGCGCGGGAGTCCGGCAACCTGTTTGATGTGCTCGGCAATGTCCTTGGCTTCGACGCCGCGCTCGACGAGGACAGTTTTGATGCCCGGAACGAGCTGCTTCGCAAAGTCGAGGCGCGACTGAGCGATGTCCGTGATAACGATCGGAGTCGCTCCAGCGGCCCGTGCGGCGAGAAGGCTGACGAGACCGATGGGGCCGGCTCCGCTGATTGGAAGGAAAGGGGGAGCCAGAGTCGGAGAGTCCGCGGCCCACAGAAAAATCAGCAAGCTGTTCCTGTTCCCCTGCGCTCCTGACTCGTACTCACCAGATCAACAACGGGTCTCCCAGGCGTAGCTCAGCCCGTTCAATGCCAGCGAGGGCGACTGCGAGTGGTTCGAGCAAGGCGCCCTCTTCAAAGGTGATGCTGTCGGGGATCGGGTGGACCCATGATGCCGGGTGCGCGTGGTACCGAGTCAACAGGCCGTGGTATGGCGGGGTCGACAAGAACACAACGTCGGGGCAAGCGTTGTAGCGACCAACTCGGCAGTATTCGCATTCGCCGCACGGCAGACCCGCCTCGATCGCGACGCGGTCGCCCTTTTTCAGGTGCGTGACGCCCGGCCCGACCTCGAACACCTCTCCTGACGCTGCTTGCGTGCAGTCTCGTCAGCACGCGATGCTGTGAGAGCGAGCCGAAGGTACCCACACTCGTGGCCGGCGCCGCAAACGTCGCGGACGACCATCGTCTCGCCGATTTGGCCATGCTGTGCGGCCCTTCAGGTTCAGTATCGACTTCTTCTGCCCATCAGAGATCACTGCTGACCTTCCAAAAGTGACAGTCGCTGTGAGAAACCAGAGCAGAAGTCAGCCGCTCGCTCGTTTCGGCCGAAAACGTGAGAAACGCGCAGACGCACCTGCCGCAGATGCCCGTAGCGCGGACATGCAGGACGACTTCGCCTTCCCGTGCTTTGGGGACCGGCTTCTCAATCAGGTGCAGCTGTGCGCCAGGAGCGTAAGCTGCCGCGAGGTTCCGACTCGGGTCGCGCGTCGGCTCGACGCCTTTCTCGAGGATTTTGAACTCGCTCGATTTGAGCACATCGTCAGGGTGGTAAGCGGTGTGGTATCGGGCGCTCATGGTGACCTTGCTTCGGGCTCTGCTGTCGGAAGAGAACACGCTCGCTCAGCTGCTTTGGCAGCCTCTCCACGGGTCTTCGGAGCTGTCGCCTAAAGGAGGCGCGGAGTCGGTCCGCAGTCTCAAGTGGGGGAACTCTCTCCCCCCCTCTACAAGCTAAAGTGGGCGGCTGTCGTCCGCTTGCCGCAGCTTTAAGGGCGGGCTGTCTCTCGGCCAATTGACTCGATCGTCAACCTCGCTTGGTCGCGTGGCCTCTTCCTCGGATCGTCGTGCGAGCCGTTCTTGACGGCCGAGCCGACCCCGTCGGACCGGCGTACAGTGCCGGAAATTGGCAGGCAGCTGAGCAAGGCCGCTCGTCATGCATTGGCAGTCGGAACCGAGCGGACCCCCGCTGTTATTCTTTGACTGTTCTGCTGGGCTCCTCTTTCTCTCCACGCTACCACTCTACACTCGAAAGAGAACTTTCACGCCATGGGCTTGCAAGGAAAAGCGCTCGTATGGGCGATCAACGCTGTCTGCGGACTGAGGTGACCTTCTTGACCCTCGTCTCGCTCGCTGTGAGGCTCTTTGCTGACCCGAGCCTGCGCTCGCTATGCAGTATCTTCTTCTTCGGTACGTGTGCGATGTCTACCGTGGCGTGGAAAGCACAGAACTGACCTCGCTCCTGTCGTCCAGGATATGACCAGGGTTTGTTCTTCGCCTTCTCCGCGGGTTCTCCCGGCTGCTCCGACTTACCATGACCTTGCTCCGCCTCCTAACGCAGGAATGATGGGCGGTTCGTTCCCAGCTCTCCCGCTGTTACCCTCCGTTTCTCGACTGACTCCCATCGGTCCTTCTAATTCAGGCGTAAACGGCGCACCAGGTACATCAAGGGAGAAGAAGGCGCACACGCAGAGAAGGCTTATACGAGTGTACGGACAGACTACGTCAAGACGATGGAGATCGGATACATTAGCTATACCGGGAACGGTGGCAAGTCTTCCGCGGTCGTCACCGACGCGACGAAGCAGGTGCGCGCCTCACGCTTACTCGTACTCTTTGCGCGATAACTTACACATGCATGTCCTTGGTTTCAACCGACAGGGCGGAATCGTCGCCTCGTACTGTGCGCATCCGATTTGCTTGTCTTTTTCGCACGATGTTCTGACTCATTCCTCGCGTTACCGCAGACCTGGGCACTTTGATCGGTTGCATTCTCGGCGGTTGGATTGGCGACAAGCTTGGTCGCAAGAAGACGATCTGGATCGGCTGCCTTTGGATCTTTATCGGCGCTCCGCTGCAGGTGCGGCTCCTCCCGCTTCGACTTTGCCGATATGCACGGGTTCCTAACCTTCCATGCCGCAATTCGATAGGCCTCTGCTCAGAATGCAGTATGGATGATCATGGCGCGCATCATCAACGGCGTCGGCACGGGCCACCTCAACGCGATCGTCCCCGTCTGGTCCGCCGAAACTTCCGGCCACATGTCACGCGGCTTCTTCATTGCCCTCGAATTCACTCTGAATATCTTCGGCGTAATTGAAATCCTGCGCTCTTCACTGGTGGAGGCCGAACGCTGACCCGCTGCACACGTTACAGGTTGTCGTACGTGTCTTTCTGAGAGATGCGGAGCTCTTCATGTCCGTGAGGCATACTGACGAGGTCTGATGCACACACAGGTCGCATACTGGCTCGGTGAGTCTCCGGTAGAAGTCATATCGCGAGTACGCTGCGGCTGATCATCAATGGGCCTTTCCCAGAGTACGGCCTTTCTTTCATCGGAAACGGCGACACGCAGATCCGCTGGCGCTTCCCGATCGCGTTCCAGCTTGTGTAAGTGGTCGGGTTCACTGTCGACGTCGCTCTGGCCGGTTGGGACGGCCGGCGAGACTTTCTCGAGAAGCGCGACCTGACGATCTTCTGCTACTTCCAGTCCACTCATCGGTCTCGCGATCTTCACCTTCTTCATGCCCGGTATGCACCCTTTTTGGTCTGCTGGGGAGACGGCTCAGAGGGAAGCGCGTGAACCTGACGAAAGATGCGCACGCAGAATCTCCCCGATGGCTCCTCAAGGCCGGCCACCGAGAGGAGGCTCTCGCGGTCCTCACGCGCATCCGTACCGAGAAGGGACAAGTCAACGAGGACGTTATCACCGAGTTCAACGAGATCGACGAGTCCATCAAGATCGACGGTGAACAGGACCCGGGCTACCTCGCGATGGCCTTCTCGTCCCGCGGCAAGCTCCATCTGTCTCGTCGTGTGGGTTATTGACAGCTCTCTACGCGCCCTGAAGCCGAGGCTGTTACTAACTGGACGTTTGCGCGAAACAGACTCAGCTTGCGATGTGAGTGACGCCCTCTCGCGGGCCCGACGGGCCCATTCTCAACTCCAGCTTCGTCCAATTGACTCCGTCTTCTCTTCGCGCACCTCTAGCTGGATTCAGATCATGCAAGAGTGGGGTGGAATTGCGGCTATCACAAGTGAGTCGTGTACTTCGCGTCCGCAGCCCGTACTCTCGCTCACCAACTTCCCTCGGCAGTTTATCAACCGGTTATCTTTGGTCTGGCCGGTTTCGATGCGTCCAAAGCAGGCTGGATCAGCGGCACGAACACTATTACTTACATGTTCTCGACGTGCGCTCTCCTCCGCCTCCGAAACTCCGAGAACGGCCCTGACCTGGAAGACCTCGCAGCCTCATCTGCGTCTTCACGCTCGACAAGATCGGTCGCCGCATCACGCTCTTCTGGGGTACGTTTGTAAAGCGCCTGTGTGATCAAGCACGAGAGCTGACCCGTCGTTTGTACGACTAGGCGGAGCGGTTCAAGCCTTTGCCCTCATCATGGCCGGCGTGTTTGTCCACCTGCTCGACGTTCACCCCGAGAAGACCGCCGAGTACGGAGCTGCTGCCACCGCTATGGTGTTCCTTGTGCGTGCAATCTTGCGCAGCTGAAGGAGAGGAACCCAACTGAACCTCGCGCTCGAACAGTACACGGCGACTTTCGGCGCGACGTGTATGCTCTCCCGCTCGTTCTCGCTGGTACATTCTCAAGTCTAACGTATCTATTCAATCCTACAGGGCTCACGGTCCCGTGGATCTACCCCGTGAGTGCATTCCGAAACTCTTCGAGCACGTCAGCCCGATCCGCTTGCTAACCAGGCTCTGCTCCCACAGGCCGAGATTTGGCCCGTCAACGCTCGCGCAAAGGGTAACGCTATGGGTGTGATTGGTTGGTCCATCGGGAACGGCTGGTGCACGCTCCTGGTCCCGGTCATGTTCGCCAAGATCAAGGAGGTACGCGTTCCCCCTTCCCTCGCCCTCATTGTCAGCTCGGCTCACGCAAGGTCTCGCACAGAATGCTCTCTACATCTTCGGCGCTGTGAGTTCACGAATGTTTGAGCCGGCTGAAGCTGTTGGGACACTGCCTTTCCCGCACAGTCGTCCCTTCGCCTCGCAATTTCTGTGCAGGTCTAACACAGCGATTTTCCTCCACAGGCAAACATCCTCGCCATCATCATGGTCTGGGCGATCTACCCCGAGACGGCCAACCGTACTCTCGAAGGTGGGTCCTAGCGCGCCAACAGATTTTTTGATTCACGACCAGCTCCTGACAACTTACCTCATATCTTCTTCCCGCTTGTTCCCGCGTCTTCACAGAGATCGACTTCCTCTTCTTCAACGAATCGTGGTTTGTCTGGAAGGCCGAAGCCGAATTCGCGCACCAGAAGAGCTTGCTCGCCCACGCGCACGCCACCGGCGACAAGTCGCTCGTCCACCCGCATTTGTCCAACGGCGAGGACGAGAAGTTCGGCTCGGGGGCGCACTTCAAGGAGCGCGCGAGCCTCGACAGCCGGTCGCACTGAAAGGGTGTCATGGAGAGTCCGGGGCGAGATGGCGTCGCGGCGAGCATTCTTGAACGTCTCCTTTCGTCGCCCCCTCGATATGATGTACTAGTATGCGAAGACCTTTTCCGATGGAATGCACATAGCGTCGAATAGATCGAATAGGAGTCTGTCGCGCTCCTTCAAGGACTGGCTCGGCGGGCGCCGCGAGCGACTGGCTCGCCTTCCTGTCACGCTTCCCACATCGCTTCGACACGTGAGCACGGCCGGCGCGAGACCGATAGGACAGATAGCTATCGGGATCACAATGTGCAGCATTATTCGATACAGACAACATCAGAGGTGGAAAAGGTCGGAAAGATCGGAGACGCGCGTTCTCAATGAGCGGCCTGCTCCTTGCGTCGCTGCGTCAATTTCGGGTCGAGGAACGTCCGGTGGCAGCTGTGCGCGAGGCACGTCTTCAGATCAGTGCCGTGCTTTACGTGAAAGAGCGACACTGAACGAACGGAGCGCTGGACCCACTTTGTGCAGTTGTAGAACAGGGTCATCGAGGTTTGAGCGCGTCGGCCTTGGTCGCCGAAGAAGACGCTCCTGTGACGCAGAGTGAGCTTGTCAGTACAGAGGGCGACTCCTACAGAGAGGGCACGAAAAGGATCGGATTGCCGGGAGACGCTCTCGTGATCACTCGGGCATCCTTGCCTTTTCGCGCTCATGAGAGGAGTTGAAGTACTCACTCCTGGTGGCCACTGCGCGTAGAAAGCCAAAGAATGTAGCGGAGAGTCCAGAGAGTCAGCGATGTCGAAACGGACAGGGATCGCAACCGTTGGCGATTCTGTGCGCACCACCGCGGACATTGAATGTTGCTTCGGGGCTGCGAGCGAGCGAGCGAGTCAGTCTCTGTACGATCACGCCGAAGCCTGCGCGACTCACTAGTGTCGGATCCGTCTCCAAGTCCTGCGTCACACCGGCCGTCTCCCTGCGAAATTGGCCCCTCAGGAGTCAGTCATCTCGCACGAAGAGCTCGCCCGCCGCCGCGCCGGCTCACTTTGCCGCGACAATCAAGTCGTGCTTGTAGACGCAAGGGTTGTGCGTCTCCTCCTCGTACTGGCAGTTACGGCATGCGTACAGCAAGACGTGGTGCACCTTGTCCTCCTGCGCCCGGCGATGCGGCGGTCAGCAAAGTGCGCTCGCGCGAGGACCGCGCGCTCTGACTATGCTGCTCACCCTCGGGTACAGCAGGTTGTTGCTGCGCGAGGTGTACGTAGAGCGAGAGAGCCGAAGCATGCGGGGTATGACCAAGTCAGCCAGGGGCCATTGGAAAGCCGAGCGCCCGGTAGAGCACGGACCACTCTTTGCAGAAAGTGATGCTCGCCATCGTCCGTGGCGTCTGCCGTGTGAACGACTCGCCGAGGCTGGCGACTGCCGGGACTGATACCGTCAAAGTCGGGCCAGACAAACAGGGGGCATTCGAATCCAGACTTGGCGAGACTTCTGCGCGCGCGCGGGTCGAGCGAGCGAGGCGAGCGGGCGCCGGATCCTCGCGAGTCGAGATTTTCAGTTTGGACTCGTCGTACTCTCTCCTCGTCGTACCACCGAGTGTAAGGCTGCGTTCCAAACTGCTCCGGGCTCTACCATACACGGATGCGACGTCGCCAGGATCACCCGTACGGAATGGGCGACACACGACGTCGATCACGAACCGTCGAGCTTGAGGATTTTCCGGTCCACCTCGTACCGGCGCTCTCTGGCCTCTTGGCGAGACTCTGAGCGGTGCAAACGTCGTTCACGAGGTCAAAGGAACGAAAGGCGGTCGAAGCAGGTCGCCAGGGCGCGAGGACAGGACGATTGGCGCAACGAGTTGGGAGGTCACCGACACGAAGGGCTCGAATCGGTGACGGCCGAAAACCGACCACACCCGCTCCTGGGCTCAGGAGAGGGACGCCGTACGGTTGCCAGAGCTCCAAATTCTGCGTTGCAGCAGGAGCACCGCACCGGAACCGAGGCTAGGAGCGTTCGCTGACCTCGAATCTTTGCGCCTTCTCAAATCCTTTCGGACCCTCTCTCCTCGTCTATGCGCGCCCGGACTATACAGCGAGATGCCTTCCAACAAGTCGTTCCGTACCAAGGTCGTCCTGGCCAAGGCTGCCAAGCAGAACCGGTTCGTTTCCCACGCTTTTCAGTCCCCCTTGATTCCGATCGGATCCTGACTCTATTCCCTGGCACATAGCCCGATCCCCCAGTGGTTCCGCCTGAAGTCGGACTCGAAGATCCAGTACAACGGTACGTTATATGAACGTCTTGGGGGACGCTCCGGCGATCGTGGGGACCTTGCGGGCCTCGGCACCTCGGAAACTCACCAAAACTTGCTTCCGTACTGACTGGGCTCGCTAAACTCTACAGCGAAGCGCCGCCACTGGAGGAGGACCAAGCTTAACCGTGCTTTTGTTGGTTCTACGCTGTGTACGCAATTCCAGGCTGACCCAGGATCGTTTGCAGTTTAAACGGGGAACATCAATTGCTTTTTCTCGGCTTCCTCCCGCCCCGGCGCACTCCTCCCACCTCTTCTTACCATCTTACGACTCCCTTCTCACCCCTCCGCCATGTTTCGTCACCGTCGTCACCTTCTCTGACTCGGCATTTCCATTTTTGCGAAAAAGCGATCGTTTTCCTTCACCCTTCGATTTCTCCTCCAACAGACTACGGAAACGACGTCGGTCACTCTCTCGAGGAAGATGTACCAGGAGAGATCGTTGGGGCGAAGGAAAGGACTGCAGGAAAGGCGTCTAGGCGATTGTGTCGGCGGCGGACTGTGAAGAACGGGTCGGAGGTTCGGTATGAACGGGTTGTCGGTTGTTGATGCGGAACGGGAGGTTCTTTCGAGTGCAATCGGTCGACGAGAGTCCCTTCTGTACCGAGGAGTACGGCAGGGGAGCTTCTTGGTGCGAGATTACGCGAGAAGGATGACCTGGTGGCGCTCGCTTCCGGCGCCTCCTCTTTGTTCGAAGTGTCGCGGCTTGCGCACCTGAGCCTCGCGCTCAAGGCTCTGTTGACATATGCTTCCCGTCTGCGCGCCCATTCTTACCAGCGGAACGGCGGCAGAGTGAAGAGTAGCAGCCTGCGTGAGGCACTCGGTCACACACCTAACCACCCTTAGTCGGTGAGCATGAGTACATTTTGAGCGGGCATTACTATGAGACCAAATAAAGCATGCTACAGGGAGGGGGACCGTAGAAACAGCGTGTATGATGACCGGAGATGAGTGTTGGTCGGTACGCGCGTTCCGGCGCTCCTCGAAGCACCGGTCTCGCGGCCGATGATTATGATAGGGGATTAGAACTCGAGCATGCAACAGGACAACTCGATGAATGACAACAGGGAACGGCAAGTACTGGCGAATGTGCCGCACGCGGGAGCAAGCCTGCTCGGGCGTTGTTTTCCCTTCTTTAGAAGGTGTGGCGACCCTTGGTCTCGAACGGCACGCAGCCGATGGCGATCATCGACACAAAGGCGGCACCGCCGGCCATGTAGAGGACCTGCGCAGACGTAGCGGGGAGGTGGGAAATGTCAGGGCTGACCACTCGGATCAAGCGAGCTTTTAAACGTACCGAGTTGGACTGCGGGTTGAAGAAGGTACCCGCCGCGCGCGGGGCGACGGTACCGGCGAGACGACCGAGCATCGAGGCGATACCCGATCCCGAACCGCGGTACGGGGCGGCGAAGAACTCGGGCTGCGGAGAGCGACAAGTCAGCGGCTCCGCCTAGGCGAGCCTTGGAGGGGGGACAACATACCGTGATGCCGTAGAGAAGGGCGGCGTAGCTAGCGGGGTTGCAGAGAGTGTGAGTCTCTAGTACGGACAAGAACGGCAGGTCTCGTGATAGACCGCAGACTCACAGCGACTGAGCCCAGTACTCGAGAAGCGAGATGCCTTCGGGGTAAGATGCGCGATCAGCTGACAGTGCACCCGGAGGGCGAGCGTGCAGTGCGACGTACCCGTGTAGGCCTTGAAGGAGGAGACCGGCGCGTAGAGGAAGAACGAAACACCCATGAGCGCGGCGGAGAGGACCATGGCCCATCGGCGGCCGAGGCGCGGAATCTCCATCAACTGTAGAGGGGGCGCGGGCTCAGTCCACTCTCTTCATAGAGGAGAGACATACGCGAAGGCGCGCAAACTCACGAAGGAACCGAGGATCGTGGCCGAGATCTAGGATGCGCGAACACAAGGTCAGCCAGACCGTTCGGAAGCATTCCAAGGGTGCGTAAGGAGCTTACACCCGGAGTGTAGATCTCAATGTAACCGACGTAGGTCTCGTTGAGCGTCTGCTCCGTGTCGATACCCTTCTGACGCAGGATAAGCGGAATGTAGCCGCCTGCAGTCGAGAATGACCAGAAGAGCGCCATCTGCGGATTGCGCGCAACAGAGTTAGCGGTCGAAGCTAGAGAGTCGGGAGCAATTACACGATAGACTCACGTAGGCGATCCAGAGCGTGACGGTGGTCCAGATCGAACGCTTGTTGGCGAAGAGGCCCTTGAGGTGCTTGAACTGGCCGGCAAGTTGCTGAAGACGGGTCTTGGTGAGCTCCTTAGTGTTGAGCGGCTTCTGTCCCTCGTGGAGCGGGTCGTCAGAGTGGACCGAGTGGGTCTCGCTGTACTCCTTGTCGAGGAGGCGGAAGTCGTTGATCGTCAATGTTGGCGCCGGCTGCTTGTTGAAGGCCGCGATCTTGTTCAGGACGTCAATCGCCTCTTCGTCGTGACCCTTGGCCAGGAGGAACTTGGGGCTGCATGAATCGGCAGGGTTAGGCTAGAAGCGCGGCATGAGGGCAAATAGTTACGCACGACTCGTAGAAGGTGAAGATGACAAAGCGCGCCACGAAGATGAAGAGCGTGAGAGCGCCGATGCAGATGATAGTGTAGCGCCATCCCATGTTGTTCGAGCGTCCGCAGCACGGAGTCTGGCCAGTCTTGCATGACGGCAAGGCCGTGTCGCAAGCGTACTTGGGCACGAGGCCCCATGCGATCAGGGAGGCGATGACGACGCCGATCGGCTGGAACGTCGACAGGGCGCACAGCAAGAAGCGACGATTGGTCGGGAGGAACTCGAGCGTGATGGTCGCATCGATCGGAATGTTGCCACCGACGCCGAGACCGATGCAGAACGTGAGGAAGCAGAGAGCGCCAAAGTTGCTCGGCGCGGCGAAGCTAGAGGTAAAGAATCGTCAGCTCATGCAGCGAGCAAGTCGAGAAAAGCGAGAAACGCACATGAGGCCGAATACCGAGGAGATGAGGCACTGCAGCGGGCGCCCATAGGAAGGTCAGTTCAGATACTCCACCTTGATGTGCGCGCTCGAGCAGCTCCAATTACCGTCAGATTGAAGGCCCATCTGTTGCAGCGATTGTGGGTGAGCAACATGCTGGAGCAAGAGCAGGATGTGGATCGGAGGAGAGCTCACCGGCGTCCGATGATGTCGACCGCCAGTCCCCAGAAGAGGGCGCCCACAGTCATGCCGGCACTGAACAAGACACTCAAGTTGCCGATCTCGTTGTTCGGGACATCCAATTCCTGCGCACGGGAAGAAAAGCCCTGTAAGCGATACTGCAGTTTCCCTCTCGTCGCCCACGAAGACACCGGGGCGCACCTGTTGGATCTGACCCGCAACAAGACCGAAGACTTGCGCCCAGCAGAGATCGAGGAAATAGCCGAACCCGCACAGGAAGAAGATGCACCACTACGAGGCGGTCGGTACAAGGGTCAGCTCGGTGGCGCTCGTAGTAATTCGCTGCCGCTGCCGCGAAATGTATTCCCTCTTCAAGGACATGACACGTACCTGGTACCGACCGAGACCGCCTCTCGAAGCGGCATTCTGTGAGCGATACGGTCGTTAGCAAGATTGTCACGTGCCAAGCCCCAAAATCCGCAGCCGCGCGTACCATGTGGTCCAGCTCGCGGTTGATCTGTATATGCACGCGCAGAGTCAGCTACGGCATGCGAATACCTTGAAACCCATCTGCACTCACGAGAACCCTGTAGAGATAGAGGCAGCGTAAGTGGGGAATAGGGTTTTGCGGTCGAGAGGCGGATCTACGTACGACTTCTTTTCGTACAGCGAGAGCTGGTTGTACGTCAAGCTACCGACGAGCTCGTCGTCCGAGACCTTGAGCGATTCGAGGTGCCGCACGTCGATGTCGCTGGACGCCTTCTTGTTCTCCATGTCGCTCATGTCCATTGAGGGAGCCAAGGCAGGGTCATCCGCATGGAGTGCGGTGTCCTTCTGCTCCGGAGTCAGCGTAGCGGCGAATGGCATGGTCTGAACTTTGAGTGGCGAAAGAAGGAGAGAAGCAGAGCCACGCGAAAACCGAGGAGAAGCTCGCGAAGCAGGATCCGCGATGCGTAGGCGCAGGTCCGGTGAGAATTCTCCTCGCGTTCGTGAGCGCCGAGTGCGATCGCTTCTCTTTCCGGAGAAAGCTGGGGAAGAGTACTTTACCCCTCTTGCGCCGAGAATCTTAGCATCGCGGCAAGCCCTTGCCGGGTTGATGCCACCCTGCCCAGGGGTTTCGATCGTCAGAAAGCGTCGCGAGCCCCTTCGCGTGCATTTATCGGCGTGCGCCTTATACTGTAGATCGCAGGAGAAAAGGACACCTAGGGAACGAATGCACCGCCGGGACGGAAGGCGGACAGCTCGCGAGCGGTTTGCCGAAAAGGGAATTGTGTATGTGGAACAGGTACGGCGTCGGAGCTGACAATGACCGTAGGTCCGTATGGATCAACACGGTCATAGCTCAGCTGCTCTACAGGTCATACGGCGAGCTGCCCAGGCGCCTGCACAGGGATGCCGATGAGCAAGGTTGTCGGGGAGCGAGACCGGTCCGCAGCGCGATCGCTGAAAGCGGGCTCGCAATCGGAACCGGTAAGATTAATGAAACTTGAACAGGGAGCGATGATCCCGCGGAGATAGAAGGTTACGCCACTTCACTGTAGCGGAGGAGCGGAGCGTGAACAGCGTGCGTGCTTGATGACACGCAAAGTCAAGTCGACGGAACTGCGGCATTCGAGGCTCGCATCCAGAAGCGACGCCACCTCATGGGGCGTGCGTAGCGCAGGCCATCGATGCGCACGGAGCAGAACGGCATTCACTTTGCTACGGACGTTGAACTGTATATGTACTTCTATGTTCGCGCGTTCAGAGCTCGCCACCGTTCTTGGTGTTGACGAGGACGTAACGGTCTGCGGGCCGCGCTCGACGAGGTCAGCTGCCACTCTCTCTTTTCCATCACTTCTCTTAGGCCACAAAAACTCACAGCGAGCCTTGGACTGTCAGAGAGAAAGAAAGGGGAAGCGAGCGCGGTCAGCCTCCGGGAAAGCTGAAGAGGACGAGAAAGCTGAACTCACGTTGTGCATGTCGACGACGGCCTGGTTGACGTCCTCGAGCGGGCGCTTGGTAATCCACGGGTGGATCTGCTGCTTCGACGCAAGCTCGAGCATCTCGTTGATGAGCTTGGGGGAGCCGATAGCTGTGGGGGCGACGGGGGTCAGCGGGCGGAAGGTTCTCCAGAGCGCGAGCCTCTGCTCACCGGATCCGCCAAGGAGCACGTTGTTCATGATGAACGGGAAGGCCGGGAGAGCCGGGAACGGCTTCTCCGGAGCACCGACGACTGCGCAGCGAAGGCGAGGTCAGGAACTGACGGCAGCTCCGTGGCCGAGCGGAGATCAGGCACTCACGGATGAGGTGTCCGCCGGGACGCAGGAGCGACAAGTAGCCGAGGATGGGCATCTCCTTGTCGTTGGTCGTGCAGATGATCAAGTCGAGCGAGCGCTTGTACGGCGCAAAGTCGTCCTCCTTGCCCGAGTGAGTCGCGATGAAACGGGTCGCGCCCATCTTCTCAGCGTCGGCCTTCTTCGACTCGGAGTGCGAGATCGCAGTGACGTTAGCACCGAGGGCCTTGGCAAAGAGAAGGCCAAAGTGACCGAGGCTGCACAGGAAACGAGTCAACCAGCTGCCCCCCGCCGTCGCCGTCCGGGGGGAAAGATCGCTCACCCGCCGATACCGATGATGCCGACGTCCTTCGCCGTCTTGCCTGCACCATACTGGCGGAGAGGCGAAAAAACCGTTACGCCACCGCACAACATTGGCGCAGCGAGCGCCTGGTCAAGACCGTCCGGAATCTTGACGACAAAGTGTCCCGGGGCGCGGTGGTAGTCGGCGTAGCCGCCGTACGACTTGGCGCCCTTGCCCGGTCCCTCGCGACTGTAGACGCCGTTGTACGTGCCGGTCTGTCCGTTGTCGCAGTCTAGTGAAGCACGGGAGTGAGTGACGCGTTTCGACTTTGTCGCATGGACACCCACGCTGGCGTCGACAGCGCCATGCAGCAGGCCGCTCGCGCAGGCCAGCGCCCATACGTGGGAATAAAATACGGGCTTACATGGCTCGCGGCTCGCCTTGCACTGCTCACACTGGAGGCACGAGTCGGACTGGGCGCCAACGCCGGCAATGTCGCCGACCTTGACGTGCTTGACGTCCTTACCGACGCGAATAACTTCGCCGACGATCTCGTGTCCGACAACTTGCGGGTAATTCGGCTTGCCCCAGCCTGCAGATGGAGAGGAGCGGTCGTCAGCGAGGCAGTAGAGGCGACTGGGCCGAATCGACCGCTTCCACCCTTGAGAGGTCTCTTCGTCGGCCGGACCACGAGCACACTGCGCGTAAGGTGTATGACATACCTCCGGAAGCGGTGTGCAAGTCCGAGGCGCAGATCTGCAGAGATCGAATCGGTGATTGGCGTCAGCGGACTGGGAAGTCGGCCCGGGTAAGCCTGCCTGATTTCAACTTACACCACAGTACTTGATCTTCATCTCGACGTCGTCATCCGCGAAGGGCTTCGGCGTGTACTCCTGCCACCTGTAGAGGCATCCAGTGAGCACGCCCCCCTCAGCCGATAAGGTCGACGCGAAGGAACTTACTTGAAGTTGCCCTGGATCGAGTCCTCGGCGAGCGCGCACCATCCCATGTACTTCGGTTCGGCAGACATGATGTGACTACTGGTCCTGTGAGTGGAAGAGGAGGGAGAAAAGGGGAAAGAAACGAAGTCGAGGAAGGCCGCGCGGGAACCACCCCGACTACGGCGATCACTGGCCCGAATTTGCGCTGATGACGAAACGGCTTCTTCGAAGAAGTGGAGGCGCAGAGTGGAGCAAAAGTGGAGCAGAAGCGATGAGATTGCTGCCTTCATCGTGCGTGCGCGCTTCGACGTCTAACGCTGTACGGCTGCTGGACTCTTGCGGCTCGGCTTTTCACTCGCTCTTCTGCTCCGTCGACTCTCGCACAGACACGGCTGGCTCTCCTGCGACCAGGACTACGCGTCGATGACCCGGTAACGGTGCTTCGTCGTGTCGACCTTATCTCGCGGTGCGGTCAAGCTCTGTGCGCAAGTGCGTAGAGCTGTAAGGCGTTGGTTGAGGCGATAGAGTCTGCGACAAGCTCAGCCGATCTGGCGGCTTTGGACAGACGTTTGAGGTCGGGACCCTTGGCCCCTGCTCTCGGACCTACTATCAAGCTTCCGAGGCGGCGCCCGCGCTCCTGTCCTACACAGCGGCTTCTTCGCCCGCAGATGCCGCCGCATGCGAGCAATCTGGACACGAAGCCGCTCCGGCATCCTCGATTCCTCTTCTCTCTACCTGCGTTCCCTCTTCTCCTGACTTTCTCCAGACGCGGTAGGATGCATCAAGCCAAGCTGCGCCTTTGGTCGCATTCCCTTACTTGAACGCTGCGCACCTCGGTAGGAATCCGCCCTCTTGTCTGAGCCACTTCTACTTCCCTGCCAGTCACGCCAGAGTTGTGTCGTACGAGCTGCACTGTAGAAATAATCGATGAACGAGCGTCAGACATCGCACAAGCACAGAGCGAGTCGCGGAAAGCGCAGTCTGTAGTTGTGGCCTGCTCGAGTGCACCTCTCCCGCGAATTCGCTTCTTGTCCCGGGTCTGCCTCCACGTCTCACATCACGCTCACGGCCATACCGAGCACCGCCCAACCGCCTCGAGAACTCGACAAATTGGTCTCGTGCTTTCAAGGATGTCTCAGCCTGCCTCGTCGCAGCCATACGGCGGGATGACGCGTCGTCCAACTTCGCTCCTCTCGCTTCCCGACGAACTCCTCGACGACATCTGCAAGCGCCTCGACTTCGCACAAGCCGCCGAGCTCATGCCGACCTGCAAGCGTCTCTTGCCGATCCTGCGTCGCTACGCCTGCATCCACGAGTTGACGATTCGCAGCGGAGGGGAGCTGCGCCTGTTGTCGCGCGACTCGAGATGGATAGGTTCCCACGTCACGGTGCTCAAGATCGAGTTCGAGTATGCGCGCGACTACGGGGAGGGGATCTGGCGACGCACTCCACGCGAGGCGATGCTGATTCGAGACGCCCTGCATCGCATTCTCAGGCGTTTGCCGAACGTAGGGGACATTACGGTCCGGGATCTGCCTTACGTCGCCTGCAAGGCTCTCGTTGAGGCGCTCGCAAAAGACGGCCCTCTGAAGGACGTCGAACGTCTTGAAATCGCCGAAGTTTCGAGCGATTGGTGGGCGCACGCGCTCCCATGGCACGTTGTGCCGAACACATCCCGACTTACTTCGCTCTCGGTCGACGACATCGACTGCTTCACTACATCTCCGGACGACAACTCGACTGCCGTCACAGCGCTGTCCTCAATCGAACGTCTGGACCTCTCCCTCGCATTCCAGCACGATGGCACTTATCCGTACAAGCTTACGATCGATTTGCCGAATCTCAAGGAGCTCGTCTTGACAGACGACTGGAACCTCACCATCCGCGGTGCGGCGCTCTTTCTGCGCGAACCAGGCATCCCTTCGACCCTCGAATCGCTCCGACCAGTCCGACTATCTCGACGAGAACCCGCCGGCCGAAACCATTCTACCGCGGTTCACCGGGCTGAAGAATCTTCGTCTCGGCAAAGGGCACTTCACCCGCACGGGCTTGCCTCGTTGCCTGCAGTCGATCCCGCACCTGACCTGGCTCGAATTCGGCAAGGGCTCGGACGGTGACGATCATTTTTGCCACGAGCTCATGTACCCACCGAACGCTCCGCCGCACCTCATCGTCAGCACCGACTGGCACTTCATGTAATCGTGTACCTCGTCAGGTACGCAGTGTCGCAGAGCCTCTAGGGGTAACGCCGCATCGACGAGCCATTTGGCTTTCCCGGCAGATTCCCTTCGCTTGCCCTCCATCCGCGTTCATCGACTGAACAGTAACTGAATACGACGGCGACTGACGTGAGGGCGAGCTTTCGAAGCACCGCTGCGGAAGTAGGCGGCGATTGTAGGTCTAGCGTCACGCTTGAATTGCAATCATATGCCTTTGTGTGCGAGCGATCTCCTCTACAGGAATAAAGACGTGACAGAAGGATATCAGTATTGCTTCAGAAGGCTAGTGAGCGCGACATCGTAGCATGGCCGACGGCGGGACAAGCTGCGCGAGACGCGCGACTTCTCGCCTCGATCCTTTCTCAACCGCCTACCATAGTCGGACTGCTCCGTGCGCTCAGAAGGGACAGCCTACACGCTCAGAACATGAGCCGGCCCGCTTCGACTCGCCCGCACGAGCCTGCGTCCGCTTCATCGCCCGACAAGCCGTCGCCCCTCCTGCGCTTGCCGGACGAGCTCTTGCACGCGATCCTCGACGACCTGAGCCTTGGAGATGTCAAGATGTGCCTCGACGCCTGCCGCCGCCTCCGCGCCGTCGCTGCCCGGCGCGTCTTCACCGCGATTCGGATCACCGACGAAGCCGATCTACTCGCTCTCGCGACGCACTTCAAGCACGGCTGCTACGTGCAGAGCTTGAAGATCGACCTCGAAGAAACCGGCAAGGTTTCGGAAGAGAAGCGCGAAGCGAGCCGGTACCACCCGTTCGAATTCCATCCCGACGAATGGCTGCCGTACCGCTACAGGGAAGAAGACCACTTCATTGAGGAGATCAGCAGTCGCGCAAGCGATTCCGACAGCGACGAAGAGCCGGAACCTGTCGAGGCCGAGGTGGTCGACTTGGGCAGCTTCACGTGGACGGAGCCAGTCTTTGACGTCGATCAAGACTTTGCTTCCAGCGATACCCAGTCGGACGACGAGTCACACGCGTTCGCGGCCGTTGTGCAGCAGATCTTGCGCAGTATGCCGAGCCTCGCATATCTGAGCCTGCGCAGTCTCGACTGGTCCGAATACGCCGAATTCCTGAGCGACCGCGCCACGCCGCACCTGAAGAATCTGGTCAGCCTCGAGCTCGGTTTTCCGGAATGGTACAGGTCGACGCTCGCTGGGCTCAAGCCTGTGCAGTGGTGGCCTCTTATTGCGGGCCTGCCGAATCTCAAGAGGCTCGCTTTCGACGACTGCTTCGAAATTTGCCGTGCGCGCGACGCTGAGGAGCAGATTACGGCATTTCCCTCTGTCGAGGAAGTCGACATCATCTGCAACAGCAGAGCGCTGCTCTAGATCAACCGGGACGCCCCTACGCTTCGCTTTCCGAATCTTCAGGAGCTCACGCTCCGCAACTCGTCCGGAGCGAGCCCCGGCTGGCACAGGACGATCCTGCACACAATGCCCACCTCGCTGCAGTCTCTCGAGCTGCATAGCCTCGACAAAGTCAAGCCGACCGCTGCAGACCAAGTCGACTGGACGCGCTTACAAAGCCTGCGCCATTTGACCCTCACCGGACTCGCATTCCGACCGCGAGCGCTCCAGCGACAGCTCTCTCCGCTCAGAGCTTTGACCTCGATCACTTTCGGGATCGGCGCGCCGATCGAGGACGATGCGCTCGCCAAGCTCCTCGGCAACGCGCAGATCGCGCTGCCTCGCCTCGAGATTGTCCAGCTCGATCACGTCTGGTGCGAGCGCGGCTCACTCGACGATGCCGAGACATCCGAAGACCACGACGAGGAGGAGGACGACAACGAAACGGAGAAACCCGTACTGCCCGGCTGGTCTGTCCCCGACTGGCCGGATGGGTGCACCGAAGCGGGCATTGTCACTGCCATCACCCTCGCCGAGCAGGCCGGCATCTCGCTCATCGGAACCGCGCTCGATACGATCGGTTTTGACGACGAGTACGCTAGCGAAGCGTACGACCGCATCGTGAGCCGTGCCGTGCGCTCTCAGGACTTGAGGCCGGCAATCAGGGAGTACGGTTTCGAGGCAGCGCTGGAGTACCTCGAGCGTAAGGACTGGAGGTGGCGCGCGCGCATCCGGGACGCGATAAACCCGGGCATCCCAGTCTACCGATCGGTCTCTCCGCATAGCGATTACAGTGACCACTGCTGCTAGCTTTCATTCTCTTCGCATGTCGCCGCAGTGGTCAGCTTCAGCCGTACGCTTGGTGTTGCGCTTGAATGTCAATTACTTGCCTTTGTCCTCTCACCCGAGCAGTTTTCTCGGTAGGAACAGAATGGTATTGATGGGCTCTACGAGGCGACTGCGATGAATGCGACATCGTGGCATGGCCGGCTGCGGGACAGATTGGGCGAGACGCGCGACTTCTTTCCTCGATCCTCTCTCGACCACCTACCATAGTCGGACTGCTCCGAGTGCTTTGAGAGAGACAGCCTACACGCTCAGAACATGAACCACGCCGCCTCGACTCGCCCGCACAGGCCTGCGTCCGCTTCATCGCCCGACAAGCCGTCGCCCCTCCTGCGCTTGCCGGACGAGCTCTTGCACGCGATCCTCGACGACCTGAACCCCGGAGATGTCAAGATGTGCCTCGACGCCTGCCGCCGCCTCCGCGCCGTCGCTGCCCGGCGCGTCTTCACCGCGATCCGGATCACCGACGAAGCCGATCTCCTCGCTCTCGCGACGCACTTCAAGCACGGCTGCTACGTGCAGAGCTTGACTATCGACCTAGAGATGTCCATCGATGCGACCGAATCCCCTCGCAGACGATGCCCCGAGTATGGTGGCTGGATATACGAGCCGGACGACTGGATTCCTCACACCTGTTCAGACGGAGACTCTGCGGACGAAAAGGGCAGTCAGATCAGCGAAATCGATTTCGAAGACAACGCGCAACCTGTCGCGAGCGAAGAGATTGACCTGGGCGGCGTCGCGTGGACGGAGCAAATCTTCGAGGTTAAAGCAGACTCGTCGCGAAGCAGCCTCGATTCGGACGAGGAAGGCTGCGACAGCTTTGCGGCGACAGCTCAAGCGGTCTTGCGCCAGATGCCCAATCTCGCCTATCTATGTCTGAGCCACCTCGACTGGTCAGAATACGCGGCCTTTTTGTCGGAACAAACGGCACCTTATCTTCAGGGCCTCGTCGAACTCGAGCTTGATACTCCGCAATGGTTTTGCTCGACGCTCACCAGTCTCGACGCTGTCGAATGGTGGCCAGTCATAGGAGGTCTGCCGAATCTCGTGGCGCTCACTTTCGACGACTGCTTCGAGATCTGCTGCGCTCGCGACTCCGACGTCACGACTATCGAGCTTCCCAACATCAAAGAGCTCGTGATCAAGCTCAACAGCAACAACGTCCTCGAGCCGTATCGCTCGGCCTTCTCGCTCCGAGTCCCGAACCTTGAGCAGCTCGCGCTGCGCGATGCTTCCGGACTGGCACCTAGTGGATATCACGCCATTCTGCGCGAGGTACCGGCCACGCTCAAGGATCTCGATCTCTACAGTCGCCCCGGTCTCGATTCCGCCTCGGCAGATCTCGACTGGACCCGGTTCGTCAACCTCCGTACCCTCATACTCGGTCGATCGACTTTCCAACCTGAAGGGCTCCTGCAGCGGCTGCTACAGCTGCAGCAGTTGACCCTGCTCGTGTTTGACATTGGCGCACCGATCAGGGACGATGTCCTCGCCGAGCTTCTGCGCCAACATCGCGGCCTGCCCCACCTCGAGAGGGTTCAGCTCGACCACGTCTGCTGTGAGAGTGGATCCCTCGACGAAGAACACCTCTCGAGCGAGCCACGTCCCTATGAGAGGTTCGACACCGACACCGAGCGCCACATGTGGCCCGGTTGGTTAGCGCCCGATTGGCCCGAGGGATGCTCGGAAGCTGGGGTCGCCGACGCAATCGCGCTCGCGGAGCACGCCGGCGTCGAACTAGACGGGACCGCTCTCGACACGATCGGATTCCAAGAGGTGTATGACGACGAAGCTCGGCTGTGCATGCAGAAGCACGCTCAGTGGGCTGGCGACTTGAGGGAGGCGATTACAGAGTACGGCTTCGACGCGGCACTCGACTTCCTGAAGGACGAGGACCAGCAATGGTACAGGACCCTGCTCAAAGCCATCAACCCGGGTGGCTCTCGGCACCATACTCCGACGTACTACGGCAATTGAGCCTGTAGTCTCTCAGCTTGGAAACGACGACGCATTCTCTCGCTTCCTTGACGAATCTGAAGTACGATGAAGTATCCCAGAGGGAAGCGGATTCGAGTTGGTGTGGCACGGACGAAAGTATGCGATGCAGGAGTCTGGTATGAACAGAGATGTCGACAAATGATGGGAAAGCTGGTAGTGAGTTGCTCAGATGCCGGCGGGCGCCTTGATCGGCAAGCGGAGGTACGAACGGCCGTCTTGGCCCTTTGGTAACCGCCCAGCGCGGATGTTGACCTGCGCGAAACACAACCAAGAGCGGGGGATTGGTCAGTCCGAAACCTCGATCACCAAAGAGACATGAAGAGCTAGGCGAGAGCGAACCGGACGCACCTGGAGCGACTGGTGCAACAACCTCGGCTCGTTCAACTCGCGATCGCGTTCCTCCCTCATCCTGACAAACTCTTGACTCGCGACGCCCTCCTTGAAGTGCTTGTTGAGTTCGCGTTGCTCGCCGACCGTTGCCGAACACCGGTTCCCGCCTTCGAACGTGGGCGACGCGGCGTAGTGGTGGCCGCTGAAGAGGCGGACGTGGGGAGGGAGGGAGAGGAGGCGCTGCGATGAGGCAAAGAGGCGCGAGGCGGACCCGGCGGGGAAGTCGACGCGGGCGGACCCGATCGAGGGCTGTCCCCCAAGTGCGCGAGAGCGGTCACGAAAAAAGTCAGTCTCGAAGGTACGAGCGCGCACGGTCGAGCGAGAGCGCCGGACTCACCAAGAGGACCGAGTCGCCCGTGTATACGGCGTCGCCAAAGACGTAGCCGGCCGAGCACTCGGTGTGGCCCGGCAAGTGCCACACCTGGCCCTTCAAGTCTCCGATCTCGATCTCGCTTCCTTCGTCGTACAGTTCGTCGAACGCGCCTTCGAGTTCGGTCATCGGGACGTCGTACAGTTTCGCAAAGTGGGCCTGCGTCTCGCGGATCGAAGAGTACGCTCCGATGGGGACGACGGCGCCGGTGGTGCCCGGAGCGGCGGCGGCGGCGAGTTGGTGTTGGAGGTACGCTGCGCCGGTGAGGTGGTCGGCGTGGGCGTGCGTCTCGAGGATCTTTACAATCTCGATCCGCTGTTGGCGGGCGAACGCGAGCAACCCGTCTGCGGTTTCGGTCGAGACCGAGTTGGACTGCGGGTCAAAGTCGAGGACCGAGTCGACCGCGGCGGCTTTCCGCGTCGATGGGTCGACGACGAGGTACGTCCAGGTCGAGGTCGGTACGTGGAAAAAGACGTGGGTGAGAGGGGTCGACGGCGCTGCGTCGGGTTGAGGCGAGTGGGTCCGGAACGGGACGGGCGCGGTCGTTGTGGTTGCAGAGGTGGTGGTGGCCATGGTGCGTCTTTGCTGAGAGTGTTGTGGCTTCTTGTGTACTGCGACGAGGGACTGGAGAGTGTTGGTGGTGGTGCGAGTGAAGTTGCAAAGGGAAAGAGTCGAAGTGACGCCGAGACGACGAGTCGACGCGAGCGTGATCGATGACCGCGCGAGGTTTGTCACGGCGCGTACAGACATGCAGTTCCCTCGTTACTAACTAAGCGAGAGGATGATTGCTGAGTCGTCGTGCCCCTGTTCCGCTGTTCGGCTGTCGGCTTGTCGGCTGGTCGGCTGTCTCGGCCGAGCGAGCGTCTCTTTTTTTCGGGGTCACGTGCCTGAATGAGCCTATAGCCGGTGTCTAGGAGGACGCAGACCCATAGCCAGTCTCGCATCCATTTCGAGGCTATCGAGCTGTGTTTCTCTTCAGAGGATCCTGCAGTTGACTATACTCAGTGGATCTTATCACCACGGCTTTGCACCGGAGATAAGCACAGTGGAGGCGGGCGACAAAAAAGATTGCGTGCTTCCTCTCGTCGGAAAGATCGCAGCGACAACTCGGGAAACTCCCTATAGCCTCTCTCGCCTCAAAGTGACACCCGGGAGATGCTGTCTGTCTCTGCTCGCACCCTCGCGACTCGTCCGACCGCTGCAATGCTCTGCCGGTACGCGTCGACGGCTGCTGCCACCGTCGGCGGTGGACGGCACAAGTTTGTCGTCGTCGGAGGTGGCACCGCCGGAGTCACCGTCGCAGCGCAGCTTCAACGCGCGTTCGCGGCAGAGGGAAGGGCCCTCAATGAAGGCGACGTCGCCATCGTCGAACCGGCAAAGACGCACCACTGTGAGGAGTGTTCCCTGCGGCGTGATCGCACCCTGACGATTCGCTGAAGTGTCTTGTTTGCACCTTTTCTCGTGACGACAAACAGACCAGCCCGGATGGACCCTTGTGCAAGTGCCCGACCGACCCCCCCGAGAGCCGTCCTGTCTGAACACGCAAGGCTGACCTTTCTCGCTCCTCGTCAACCAACAGCGGCACCGGACTCCAACCGCTCAGCAAGATGCACAAACCGATGCAGGAAGTGATCCCCGAGGGCGTCAAGCGGTACGAGACGAGCGTCACGTCGTTCCAGCCCGAGCAAAACTCGATCTCGACCGCCGACAACTCGACCATCAAGTGCGATCGCGCTCTCTCTTTCCTTGTTGCCTTGGCCGCAGTCGAAGCTGATTCACCGAATTGCTCGCTCGGACGTAACAGGTACGACTTCCTCGTCGTCGCTCCGGGACTCAAGATTGACTTTGACGCCGTCAAGGGCCTCCGCGAAGGTCTCGAGAACCCGAACGGACCCGTCTCGTCGATCTACTCGGTCGACTCGTGCGAAAAGACGTGGAAGAACATCCAGTCATTCAAGGAGGGCCGCGCCGTGAGTGTTCCTTTTCGTCGCGAGAGCTCCGGGTGGACTCCGCTGATATGGCTCGTATTCATCTGGGACTCGCAGATCTTCACGCAGCCGGCGGGCATCATCAAGTGTGCCGGTGCGCCGCAAAAGGTACGTTTCCGAGCCAGTTCGGGCGCTTTGCAGAGCGTCGACCGTCGGGCGGGCTCTCCTCGTGCTGACGTTCTGCGCCACGTCTTGCGATCGTACAGGTTCTGTGGATGGTGAGTGGAGTCGGCGAGCCTTTACACGGCAATTCAAGACGCGCGGCGCTGACGTGCGCCCCGTGTTCTATCTCAGGCCGAGTCGCAGTGGCGCAAGGACGGCGTCCGGGACCAGGTCGAGCCGATCTTTGCGACCGGCACCCCGAGTCAGTCGCCGGAATCTTTGACTGCACTTGTTCCCTTTCGTCATGGGCCCCCTGCTGACCATTTCGAACCCCTCGACCCGCAGCCATGTTCGGCGTCCCCAAGTACAGCGCCGCGCTCGAGAAGCTCCGCCAGGAACGGAACGTGACCGGCTTGTTCAACCACAACCTCGTCTCGATCGACAACGCCAAGAAGGTCGCCACGTTCGCGACGGGCCCGAACGGTCAGACGTCCGAGCAGGCGTTTGACTTTTTGCACGTCGTGCCGCCGCAGGGTTCGCCGGACTTCCTCAAGGGTTCGCCGATCGGTGCGTCCGCGGTCGCCGGAACTGGTTGGTTCAGTCTGCTGTACTTTGGTCGCTAACTGGTTATCTATGGTCGTGTACGCCGTCGCGCACAGCCGACGCCGCGGGGTGGGTCGCCGTCGACAACGCCACGACCCAATCGACCAAGTTCTCCAACATCTTTTCGCTCGGCGACGCGTCTTCGTTGCCCAATTCGAAGACGGCCGCGGCGATCACGGCGCAGGCTCCCGTCTTGGTCGACAACCTCCGCGCCGTGTATGACGGTCAGGAGATGAAGGCCAAGTACGACGGGTACGCGTCGTGCCCGTTGCTGACCGGACACAACGAGCTCATGTGCGTGGTTTGCTTTTCGTGTTCTCTCGGCGGTGTCGGCTGCTCGAAGGGGGCGTGTACAGCGCGAGCTCTCACTGATCCGCTTCGTCCGCGCAGGCTCGCCGAGTTCAAGTACGGCGGGGTCCCGAAGGAGACGTTTGCGCCGATCCTCGGATCGCAGGACAAGCCGAACCCGCTCTACTACTACCTGAAGAAGGTCCGCCGCCAGCGTTTCGGGCTTTCGGTGTTGTTGGGCGCGCAGGCAGCTGATGAACTTACTCGTCTCCTGCAGGACGTGTTCCCGTGGGTCTACTGGCACAGCTTTGTCAAGGCGAGTCTCGATTCCGATTGCGGACGGTCGTGTCAACAAGCGCTGACGTTCGGAGTACGTGAAATGCGCGCGCAAACAGGGCAAGTGGTTCGGCACCCGTGGACCGTTCCGCCCGATCGACTACCTGTTCGCCCCGGGCGCATGAGCGTTGTCCGGCTTCCTCCTCCCTCGCCTCGAATGCCATACTCTATACAGCATGCTCTAGACTAGACGCCCCTCCCCATGCTCCCATCACGTTTCTCGTCTTCTCCGCCGAGCAGCTTGTCCAGCGCGGCTGCGCGTCACGACTTGCCCTTCCTTTTCCTCCCCTTTCGTCGTCTCGCTTCGTTACTCACCCGTTGTCGGATTACATATAAGCCAGGCGCTTTGTTCGATGGAAACGCCGATTTGTACAGCTCTCGGTACAGCGGGACCTTCGCAAACCTTCCCGACTTTGTCCCTTTCGCTCCCGCAGCTTCGCTCTCCCGAATGTCTTGCCCTTCTGGACCGGCTCACGCCCCCTCCGGATCTGTGCTATGTTCTCGCAGGCTTCCACTTTGACCTCTTCTAGCTACTTTATCACGCCACAGACGGACGAACTCGAGAGCCTCTCCGCTTTTGCGCTCGGAACGTGTGGGCGAAGCAAAGCGTCGAGGGCGATGGCCCCTCCTCTCTTTCGAGCGATCCACGCTGCTGCTCGTCGACACCGGCAGAGAAAGCTCGCTCGGTCTCTTGCGGCCCGCGAAGCTGAGTACGGTGTCGACGGGGAGGGCGAGGCGCTCGCTGCCGGTGCGGTCATCGATGAGGACGCGGGATCTCGCGAGGCGAATGGGAACGAGGCGACGGAACGTTGCTCGACGGATCGACTCGTACCGGGTGTCGACAAGCCTCAGCCATCTCAAGAGCTCGACGTGGGCGCGGAAGGGCGCTGGGTACGCCACTGTCTTGCTTTTCCTTTCGACTCATGTTACGTGGCGTCGCTTACACGGACCGTGCGCTTCCTGGCTGAGGTACACAGATCAAGCTTCCCAAGGACCGGCTCTACGAGCCGCCGGAAGAATGGTCGCTTCCAGAGGAACATGGCGATTTGGCGTTTGGAGGATTGAACGAACCGGCGGCACTGCGGGTCATCGTCGTTGGGACGGGGTTCGGTGAGCTGACGAAGCAGCTTCCAATCTACGCTCCAAGCAGCGCTCGAGCTGACATCGGCGCGTCATGCAGCCGGCCTCGCCGCCGCCATCGCCTGCGCTCGGCAAGGCTACTCCGTCACGGCCTGCGAGCGATCCGCCGGGATCTCGCCGCACGGTGATTCGATCTTGTTTGGCGCGAACGCGAGTCGGATCTTGTACAGGTGGGGAGTCGGGAGTGATATGTATCGGAGAGGCGGCAACCGCGGCGGGCAATGGGTCTTCAAACAGCAAGACGGTCGGCCAGTTTTCACGCAGCAATTAAGCGACGTGTAAGTCATTCTCGACAGCAACCCTTGAGGCATTACTGAAGGGCCGAGATCATACAGAGTCAATCGTTATGGAGCTCCCATATTGCAAGGCCGACGGTCGACCTTTCTCGGTTGCCTGGGAACGGAGGCGCGGCTGCTCGGAGTCGACATCCGCCTCGCCAGCGAAGTTGTCCGGTACTGGGACTCCAGGGAGGAACCCGCTGTAGTACTCAGAGGCGGGGAGGTCTTGCGAGCAGATGTGAGCCGCTGCACACCGTTTCATTCACGGGGAATCAAGCTCACGCCTTCTTGTTCGAACAAGCAGGTAATCATTGTCGCTGACGGCGTCCATTCCGCTGCGCGACGACTACTCACGCCTCACGTGCGCAACGGCTCGCCCCGTCAGCCGTCAGGCTACTCTATCTACCGGTCCGCCATCCCGTCGGGCAAGCTCAGGAACGATTCGCGGTGTTCGCGTAAGTCTACCCGGCACGAAGAGCGCGGTTGAGGGATCGCACTGACCTTCTACTCTGCAGATCTTCTCGATGGCACAATCCGAACTTGGCTCGGCAAAGACAGGCATGTCTGCATGTACCCGATGGAGAACGGTACCTCGATTGCGTTCGTGCGTTGCCTTTCACACTTTGCCTTTCACGACGGTCCATCAAGCTCGAGTCTTCACTGAGCACGACTTATTCGCGCTACTTCAGACTTATACACACCGCGATGTGCCAGACCAGTGTCCGGCTTCGCTCGATTGGCGGGATCGGAAACCGATAGCTGGCATGCTGAAAGAGCTGGAAGGCTGGGATCCGGTCCTGCTTGCGGCGCTCTCGCACTTTGCGACCTCGCTTCACTGGACGATCCTCGACGAGGAACCGGAGCAGGAATGGGTTCGCGCCGGCGGAAAGGTGAGCAAGCCGACACAACGCGCTGCCTGTTCGAGCGAGATCTTTTTAACTCGCTGCTTTGTCGCGCTAGATCTGCTTTATCGGCGACT
Organism: Rhodotorula taiwanensis; assembly: GCA_002922495.1. Taxonomy (NCBI): domain Eukaryota; kingdom Fungi; phylum Basidiomycota; class Microbotryomycetes; order Sporidiobolales; family Sporidiobolaceae; genus Rhodotorula; species Rhodotorula taiwanensis. The sequence goes on along the minus strand of PJQD01000047.1, from coordinate 8,757 downwards.
CGGTCCATGCTATGATGGTGAGGTCTCGAGTCATTCTTTGCCTGCTGTTCTCGGCAGGCCAGGCTAATCTAGCCGACCGCCTCTGACCTTCTCAAACTCCTGCTCCCGACAACTTGTAGCCGACGGCGTTTCAAGGAGGCTCGCAGGCAATCGAGGACGGCGCAGCAGCTGCAGTGTGCCTCGCCATGGCGGGAGGGCGGCCTGAGGATGTTCCGCTGGCCCTGAAAGTCTTCGAGGCGATGCGAAGGCCACGAGTCTGCGTCGCACAAGCGCTCGGACAAGCGGTAAGCGAGCGCGCAATGAGTATGGGATCGCTACTAACGCCATACCCGTCAACGCATCAGCAACAGGACATTTGGCACGAGTACTTTGACGACCCGAGCCAACGTGATGACGGCGCTCGCTCCGGAACTGCAGCATCGCTTCACCCAATCTCTTTCGATCTCTACGGCTACGACATTGAAGACGATGTCCTGCGCCACTTCTCCGAGGTTGCCACGGCGATCGATGTCAACGTGCACCTGAACAAGCAGCGGACGGCGGAGGCTGCGCAGAAGGCAAACATCGCAGTCGGCGTCCAACGGCTCTCGCTGGCGGATTGCATGGACTGCGATGTGCTGTGGGAAGAGTCTGGCGCCGTGAGTGAGGCTCAAGCGCAGCCTCCTCGAGTGTAGGTTTGAGGGGGAAGTTGTTGCGGATGAGGGTTGTTTTGCTCGCGCGAGCGAGAGATGACGAAGCATATTGCTGTTACAACAACAGACGGTACGGTAGGCAATGCGTATGTACGATGGCGTATGCGGATGCGAGCTTGAGAGCTTCAAGCGATGCAGTGTTCGTCGCGAGACCACGACTGCTGGCCAGCCCAAGCGTCGGGGTACTCGCAGGCAGGGAGTGGTCCAACGCGAGACAGCGACTCGGTCGTTTTGCGACTGCCGATCGGGCCGCGCAATGGAGCAGAGCGCTTGCCGGAAGCGGCGTATGTCGGTAAATCGGCCGTCACGAGCCCGCCATCGGATCCATCGACTCCGCCACCCGGTCGATTGAGCAGGCGAGGAGGCCACACAGCTCGATCCCGCGTGCGGACTGCGTGCGGGATCAGACCGACGCCGAGTCCTTGGCCAATTTTCCACGGATCTGTCGGGCGTCGTGCGAATCGGCGAGGTTTCGGATCGACTCCCTCGCGGGAATGAGAGGAACAGAACCCTGCGGCTTCGCGCGGATCTTCCGGTATCCATCCTTGCCGAAGACCGAGCGAGTAGGACCACAGCGGGTTCGAGTCGAGATGGGAGAGGTGGAGCGACGAGCGGCCAGTCTTCCAAGTCCAGTAGAACCAGTTCTGCGCGGCCCGTTTGTTGAAGGTCAGCAAGCTCGCGAGGCATGTCATCGACTCTTCGGCACGAGGACTCACTTGGAAGGTGTCCATCTGAGCGAGGGCAAAGTCGCGCAGTGAGGTCTTCATCGCGTCGTCCCACTCATCATACCGCTGCAGAAGGATGCGCCGCACAGTCAGTTCGCTGGCCCGATGCATCATTTGCACAGGTCACAGTAGTGCTATGCTTGACTGGAGCACCCGGCCGACTGACCTCCCAGTAATCGCAAGCCCCGACGGGTGCCGCAGCAGGATAAATCGGATGCGTCGCGTTCGGGAAAGTCCCCTCGAGCCGAGTCCCTTGTCCGACATTGTTGAGGAAGCTGCGCCGTGTAATTTTCTCGTGAGGACAACTTGCGCTCGGAAAAGCCAAAACGGTCTCTGAGGAGGTGACGTTCTCGTGTCCGGGGAGGCGCCGGGACTCACCGGCCGCAGTCGTTGACAGCGAGGCTGAACTCGCCCGAAATTGGAATGCCGAACGTACTAAGCGTCCGATTGTACTCGGCGGCCCACTTGAGGCAGGGCTGTGTGTTTCCACGACGCGAACATCAGCCGTGATGCCAGCCAGCGTGACGCGAAGAGTAGTCATAGTCACCGCACCTTCATGACCTGCTCTCGGATCGGAGCCAAGTCCGGTTCGATGAACGCCAAGTACCGGTGCGAATCGAGCGCGACGCGGTCGAGCCCATTCGTCCACCTCGACTTGGGCTCGACCTTGTGCTTGTTCCGGTTCTTGCCCTTGCCGCGGACGTTGACTTTGTAGCTCGATTGCGTCTCGAGGAAGTGGGCCCAGCGGCGAGTGCCCTTGAAGCCGTCGTGAAAGGCGAGCACCTGGACGTTCCAAGCGCGATTCGGTGAGTCTCCCATTTGCCGAGCTGCCAGGCGCAGCAGACCCGGCTGTCAAAGCGCCCCCGTGACGGTACTGCGCCAAGAAGCAAAGAGTAGAGACTCACAGGACCGTGACCAGCGCCGTAGCCCGTCACGTTCCGAATCCGCTCGTACGCTTCGGCGTAGCTGTGAGTACAAGAAATACAAACAGTAGTCAGTGCAACCGGCCCCTCGCTGGTTTCCTGCGAGGCGGAAGTCCCGACTCCTGCTCCAAATGCGCACGACTCACAAGCTCCTGACGGCCGTCTCGCCAACCTCCATCACCGGAACCTCGTTCACCAAACTCAGCATCGCGACCACCTGCTTGACGCCGTCCCGCGCCGCCCACTCCGCGACGAGCGCCAGGTAATCGAGGGTCCGTTGGGCGTTCGCGAGGCCCATGACGGACTGGAGGAAATTGATCGGACCGAGTTTCCCAGAGTGGTTCCAGCCGCTGCAGGCAGTTCAACCGACGCAGACCAGTCAGCCACGGGGCGCTTGAAGCACGTTCCGGGAGGAGGACACCGAGCGGATGACGAGCGCCTACTTTTGCGAGCCGGGGATGGCGTGCAAGTCGAGGTTGATTCGAAGGCCGTACTTTCTCGCCCACTCGACCGCCTTGACCACGTCTGTGAGACGGCGGGCATTGGTGCATATCCCTCGTCAGCTCGGATTCGAGTACGGCACCTCGGACTGGCAAAGAAAGCTGAATGCAGCGACTCACGCTCCCACGCGACGTGTTCGAGGAACGGTTCGCCGTCCCACGTCTCGATCGCCCAGTACGGGAACGGCAACCGGATCCAGTTCAGTCCGGCCGCGGCCATGTCGGCGAAATCGCGCTCGGTCTGTCCCCCAGTGACCCGTCGTCTTGTCAGCGAGCACTTTCTCTGGCCGAATGCGGCAGGAAAAAGTCACAGCGCGGTCAAGACAAGAAGAGAGGCCAAAAGCTCACAATGAACTCGTCATAGTGCTTCCGGAGGTACCTCTCTAAGCGTTCTTGCGGGCTCAAATCGGGTCCGAGGTCCCGATCCGCGCGGACCAGCTCCGACAGACTCCACTCGTCCCGAGCCGGTTCCGGTTCGTGATCGAGGTACCGCTCGAATAGAGACGGAGTGATGAACGGTTCGAGGGACAGCCAGCTGTGCGCGCGCAATTACCGACATCAGCGAGTCGGTCCAGTCCCGGATCCGGGATTCCAAGAAACGTCGCCTGGACGGGCGCGCGATAATCTGCTGCTCACCCTCCGAGATTGACGCCTCGGATGCGGTCCGTCTCCCAGTCCCATTCTTCCGCGAGCGATTTCGAAGAGGCTTGCGGTCTCGCTTCGTACGAGAACGGGTCGGCGTCGAACGTTCCGCCGCTGTTTGATTTTTCAACAGGAATTCGAGCGTGATCCATCATCGTCAGGGGTCAAACGCGAATAGGCGAGCGAGGGACATGGGCGAGCCGAAAAACGCACAATTGGTTGCGGTAGACGAAGGACGAACCGTCCGCGAGAGCGACGCGGTCGCCGTCTGTGCCGCGAGCCCACTTGCTCGCTCCAGTCGACGATGACGTTGGCTCGACGCCTCGGACCCACTCGCTCGTCGTCTTATCGTCAACACCACCATCACTATCCCCCGCCTGGACCGGAGTGATTGCACTCGAGAGCCGAGCCTGCGGTGCTCCAAACTCGCCACCTTGCTCGGCGTCGTTTGCCAGTCTAGATCCGAGTCGGACGAGTCCGGTCCAGGTCTCGTGTACGCGGGAAGCGAACGCGTTCTTTGCGAGGAGAGAGACCGACAAGTCCGAAGTCAAAGTCGGAAGAGAGAGTCCGAGGACGACGAAGCCGACGACGAGGAGGACGATGGCCGAGGTGAGGAGCGCTGCCAGGAGGACGGCGCGTCTCGGTGTGCAGAGGCGCCAGAACGCCTGTTGACTTGGACGCTGGAATGTCGCTAAGAGAGCATTTGCCGCAGCAGGACTGCTTTGCCGCGGCTCTAGACCGCCTCGGCGGTTCCCTCCTCCTCCTCCTGCTCGGGTGCTCGCGTCGACGCTGCGTCGCCTACTCTTGGCGCTTCGAGTCTCGTACGCCCCCATGGCGGGGGAACGGCGTCACGAAGCCTGTCGAGAGTTCAGCTCAGCTGGCCCCGAAGAGTGGAGCCCACACCTCGTTCGGAGCCTACCGTAGCAGCGCCCCTGGGGTAAGAGTTCACCTGTCGGTCCCTCTCGTTCTTACAGCAGTCGCTGCATCTTCCACTGGGCCGCGCGCGATATAGCACGGAGAACTCGACTTGGCAATTCAGATTACACTCACGATTACTAATGGATCGCACGTGATTCACTCGGGGCTATTCCGAGAGGGACGCCAGATTTCCCCGATAAGCACCCTCTCTCTCTCTCTCTATAGCTGCCACAGGAATGTCGGGGGAGTACCCGCTCGTCGAGCCGACCGGATCGCTGCTGCTCGCGTGGCAAGTCTCGCGCGAATCGATCCTGTTGGTCGGCGCCGGTCCGGTCGCGAGTTCCCGCCTGTACCACCTCGTCTGCGCCCAACCGCGCAAGATCTACGTCGTCGCGCCAGACGATGACAACGTCGACCCCGAAATGAGGTACCGCATGACCGCCGACCCCGACGCCGGCGCAGGAGGGAACGGCGGCGTCGAGATCGAGTGGATCAAACGCAAGTACTCGGAACACGACCACGCCGACTTGCAACTCGTCCTACAAGACGGACAAGGAGGAGGAGGAGGGGGCCTCGGGATGGTCCTCGTCGCAACGGACGACGCGACCCTCTCGACGCGGATCTGCGCCGAGTGCCGCCGACTCCGGATCCCCGTCAACGTCGCCGACGTCCCGCCCGAGTGCGATTTCTACTTTGGCTCGGTCCTGAGGCGCGGCGCCCTCTCGGTCATGGTCTCGACCAACGGCAAAGGTCCCCGGATCGCCGCGCGGTTGAGGCGCCGGATCGAGAAATCGATCCCGGACGGCGCAGGCGAAGCGATCGCGCGCGTCGGCGACCTCCGGGCCGCGCTCAGGCGGGTCGAACCGGGGAAAGGGAACGACGCGATCGCGCAACGGATGCAGTGGATGATTCGCGTCTCGGACCAGTGGTCGATCGAGCAACTCGCCCGGATGGACCCCGACATGAGGCACCGCGTCCTCCAAGGGTGGGCGACCGACTCGGCCCCGTCTTACTACGACGTCGCGCCCGCTCGGATCAACAGCCTCGCTGCGCTCGGCCTCCGAGCAGGTCGAGCCGTCGGCTTGCTCGGACCGGGAGGGAGTTGCCCCGTCGACCGCGACCCGGACGGCAACGTCCGCAGGTGCCCGTTCGTCCTCGGCATGACCGGGTTCGTCACCGGACTCGTCACCGCGTCCGTAGCGGTCGCGGCGTGGCACCGGTACTCGTCCATGTCGCGGCGCTAAGAGGGCGCCCTCATTCGCTCGGATTTGCCCTCAATAGTTCGCTTCGTCGCTTCTTCCCTCATGTTGTTGTCCTCACTCGCCTCTCTCTCTCCCTCCACGCTCCCTCGCAGTTCATAGACTATCCTCCGCTTCGCCGCCGCAAAAGCATTGTTCCCATCCCCGATGCAAATCAGCCGGCGAGGAAAGGACTCGAGAGTGTGTGGGATGGATTGCATAATCGGTACAGGCCTGTGCGCGTGCGATGGACGAGGCTCGCTCCGCCAGGCGCGCAGGAATTCGCCCCCGCAAGGCGTCAGGGGTTTCATACAGTGTGTAGGGTCGCTGAGATCTAGACGACCTTGGGGGCTTTTGGCCGCAGCGAGATTTTTTTTCGAGTCAGCTGCCGCGCAAACACACACGCAAAAGGCGGACGGCGACACAGAGGAGGGAGGGCGATACTCACCTAGCGACACGATCTTGCCCCACCCCCTCGCCCTCAGTTCGGCCGCGACGACGCCTCCGATCCGGTTCCCGATCATCTCCTTCTTGTTGTTGACCAACACGGCGGCGTTGTCGTCGAACCGGACGTACCTCCCGTCCGGTCTCCGAGTCGGGTACTTTGTCCGGACGACGACGGCGTGCCGGACGTCGCCCTTGCGGACTTTGGGGGCGCCGCCGCCGGCTGCTGAAGACGATTGCTGAGTCGATTGAGGTTGTGGCCGCGCGCGTTTGATGACGACGACAATCTCGTCGCCTGCATTACGACGTGTTCCGAGCGTCAGTACACGACTCGCGCGCGCGTGGTTGCGTTTCTCTCTTGGGGGGAGTTGTAGCGAACCGATCCCTGCCATGCCGTGGCCCGTCTTTTGTTTCAGGACGTTGACGCACTCGGCGACCAGTGCGCCCGAGTTGTCAATGATGCTCTGTTGTGTGCGCCGATCCGGATAGGCGTGTGTACAGTCGAGAGAGAGGCGTGTATGACAAGAAGTCAGCGAGTGAGACGAACGAATGAGATGGCGAAGCTGGGCAGCAGGTGGCAGGCCAGGGAGGGACTGACCATGGTTGCTTTCAGTCCGAGCATCTTGGCGAGTACACCTCTGGGGCAGTCGTAGCTCTACAGTCGGAGTACTTGTTGATGAGAAACCCTTCAACTCGCCCCCGTGGAAAAAAAAAGTTCAAAGTCGCCGTCTTCTTTCCGCTAACACCTCCTGCGCAACTGCTACACACGAGAGATCCATCTGGCTCGACTGCGACTCTTGCTCGGAGCGAAGAATCGCTTGCCACAGGGTCCGAGACGCTAAACCGCTTCCCGAGACCAATCTGTCCTGCGCCCGCGACTTCGAACTCGATGACCACGTCCCGGCTCCCCTACGCGCAGGTGCTGCTTGCACGCGCGAGCCGGAATACACGGCCGCGCGCAATCCGCGGCGCTGCTGGCTCTCCGTCCCAGGTTTTGGGGGCCGGCTTGCTCGCACAGAGTCCAGAGACGAAAATGCTTGCACGTTCTAAAGTGACCCCCCCGGCACGCGCTCAAGTCAGGCAGTATCCACCGCTGCGCACGGGGCACTCGATGTCAGTCAAGGTGGCAACCTGATGCGAGGCCTGCCACGTCGCGAGAGAGACTCACTCGATCAGGAGGTCCGCGCCGGTCGTGTACGTCGACGCGTTCGACGCCAAGTACTGCTCATTCACCCGCGTGCGGACACACGTCAGCCCGATCTCCTTGCTGCCAGAGGTGAGAGACCGCGCCGCGGCAAGCAAAATAACGCACCAGGTACGCCGCCTTGAGCTCCTTGACGTCGCCGGCCCGCCCGAGGACCGACTTTTGGTACAGGACGTCCTCGACCGCCTTGTCCGACGGGCCCATTGGCGTGTCAAAGAAGCTGGAAATCGCCGGAATCACGCCGTGTCAGTCCCCCGCGAGCTCTCAGTCACGGGATCGGGGAGAGACGGGGCGGCGGGACGTACCCGGGCGAGATGGTGTTGACGCGGGCAAAGTTGCGCCAGTCGCGCGCGAGCGACTTGCAGAAATGGACGACGGCCGCTTTACTCGAGTTGTACGCCGGCTGGTCGTACGGGACGTTGACGATCCGCGCCGAGATCGACGTCGTCGCGATGAACGACCCGGACCCTTGCTGCTTGAAGATCCGGGCGCACTCGCGCGCGGCGTAGAACGTCGAGTGCAAGTTGACGCTCTGCGTCTTGTGCCACGCTTCGAGCGGGTAGTCCGGGTTGATCGAGCCGGGAACTCCCTACACAGCGACCCAGAATGCGTGAGTTTTTTTCCCCCGTGGCTCGCTTATCTCCCACATTCGCGCAAGTCGACTCACGCCTCCAGCCTGCAGACAGACAACGTTATGGGTCAGTCCCTCTGTGCCATCGTGGAACAACCATCGACCGTTGCGGACTCACGTTGGCAATGTAGCAGTCCAATCTGCCGAAATCCCGCTCGACCGCCTCGATCGCCTGCTTGACCGACTCGTGCTCCGTCACCTCACACTGGTACGCCTTGACCTTGACGCCGAACCTCTCTCCCAACTCTTTCGCGCGCTCGTCCATCTTGGGCGCGGACCGGTACAACAGGGCAATGTCGCCGCCGGCTTCGGCGATCGCTTCCGCTGCAGCGAATCCGATGCCACCACCGCCGCCAGTCACGGCCGTCACTTTGCCCTTCATGCTAAACATGCTGTCGGAGCCGAGACGAAACGCGTCAGTTCCGGCGAGACCACGGGCGGAACAACACAACCGCCAGAACTCCTCACTCAAAGACCGAGTCGGGGAGCTGAGGGGTCGGTTTCGGGAACGGGCCATCGCTGGGGTGAGACCTGCAACATGGAAGTACTTGTCAGCGGCGGCTCCGCGCTCGTTTGGCCCCGGAACCCGAGGAGGCGCACATGATTGCGTGAAGGGCCGTTCTGCGTGAGGAACCTGTTAAATTGACTGCTCGGCGTCCAAGTTCGTAAGTCGTGGGGAACAGAGGCAAAGTCGCTACGTTGCTGGGGAGCTCTCTGCGTGGGAAGACAACCAGCGGTAGCCGCGGCTACCGGAACTGAGCGGTGTCTGAGAGCTGCGGACGGGCTGAGCCGCCCGCAGAAGTGGGGTCAAGCCGCGCGGTCGAGAGAGGACCGTGCATC